>CM051267.1:33794391-34321891 GCA_027921565.1 Artemia sinica
TTTGTGTATATTATAAGTGGTTCTAATCTATCTTTGGATTTTTATAGTCCCCTTAAGATTGGTCATGGGAGCCACAGAAAAATTACAGATTAAAATGTATTATTTTAATTATATAACCCACTTGATGGAAAATCCTCTTGATTCCCTAGGGCCTTCCCTTAAAACTCATTATTTTTTTTACCTTTGTGTATATTTCTCTTTTAATAAAACATATTTTCTTCAAACTATAACTGCTCAATACTTATTCGAACGTAAATAAAAGTAAATTAAAACAGCCTAGTAAGTTTTTGTTTATTGACGATTGGGAAATTTCAAATAATACCTTAGTTCTGAAATAGGCCCCAAGCAATTGCAACAATTCAAAATCGAAACATCCAAAGAAGAATGCATTAGTTTCTGAATAATGTGTTAATTTGATTATTGCAATATGGTCTTTCAGTGGTTTCACCATAAAAAAAAATATTCAAATGTAATATTATACCTCTAAAAACTTATGTCTTTGAATTCTAGGAGCTGATTAGCAAGGTTATTCAATTACAAGCCCAAAATGAGCAACTTCAGAGACTGGTTTACTTAAATAAAAAGAAGGAAAAGAATACCCCAAAGAAGAAAAAAGAAGGCAGACAATTAAATTTTACGAAGTAAGTTGTAGAGCTGATAACTATTGCCATGGCATCATTAACATTACTATTTTTGGATAAGCACTTTTTGGATAAATGCATTTCGTCTCCTTAATTTCATAGAATTTCTTTGTCAATGTAAAATGAATGAAGAATGATGTAAATCAACATGAAGATCTTTGATCTGAAGATCTTTTGGGCTTCCAAGCTGACAATATTATGAGCACCTCCTATGTGACAAAACTCGCTTTTTTTTGTAAAATGTGTGGTGCTATTAATGGCATGATGACAAACTTCATTTGTTAATTAGATAATTGTCAGCTGTATAAATTCCTACCTTATATGATAGACCAAATTTTTCCAGAGACCATGTTGGGTCTTAAGATATGGGATAGTTTATATTCAGCAAATCCAGGAGTATAAAACGGGTACCTTGCAGCAAAAATTTGCTCTTAAGGTAGGGTGCTGTAACACTCTAGTACTAATCCAAGCTTGAAAAGTATTAACAGGAAATTCTTTAAATAACTGCAAAAGCTGTCTTCTGCTGTGTATCAAAATAGCCTGAACAAAATAAATGTCCCTAGTTTATTCAAATACACTTACAAAACAATTTAGCACATTTCTACACAATCATCATGAAATGTAAATTATGGATTGAAATACAATCATTTCGCCATTTGTTGCAAATCAGATTAATACAACTATAATAGTATTTTTTTTAACCAACAAGCTCAGATGGCTAGGATATGTTTATATGTGAGGTACGACCAATTGCCAAAGATTCTACTTTTTGTAATCAATTTGTAAAAACTATATGAGTCTTAAACAGTCTTGGAAAGTATAAACAAAATCAAATTGAAAATTAGATATATAATGATATTAATTGTTGAAAGATCCATCAGTTCAAGATTTTTTTTCACTGTAATTTTTATTTTCATTTTCATTGCTGTAAGAACTGGAAAAGAAAAAAATTGTAATATACAAGTAATTCGTTTTCAGTGAAGCGCCAATGACGCAGAAGGCTTTAGGTTTTTACAGTTAAAGAAGGGGGCAGAATCCAAATTTTGTTTGTAGTGAAACTATATTTGTCTTGACCAATCTTGGAAAGAACTAATAAATTAAACTGAATATTTGATCAATAATGATATTAATTGCTGAAAGCTCATCAGTTCAAAATTTTACTGTAATTTTAATATTTATTTTCAATATTAAGTACAAAAGAAAACATTTGTAATATTAATCGTTTTCAGTAAAGCGCCAATGACGCAGTAGGTTTTAGGCTTCTGCAGTGAGGCGATACCCGAACTCTTGTTTGTAGTTATTTTTATTCGATTCAAACTTGATTTGCATATTCAATTTAAATTTCACTTGTTTTAAGATTTATTTATTCATTTACATTAATATATATTGTATGTTTGTTTGCATTGATTGTTTATTTAATTTCTGTTCGTTTTAAGTTTAATTTATACTTTAATAGCAAGCTACATTTTTTCGTTTAAAGCTTGATTTTCATATTCAATCTAAGCATTACTCGCTTTAAGATCTATTTATTCATTTATATTATTACTTGTTGCATGTTTTTTGCTATGATTGTTTATTTAATTTCTGTTCGTTTTGGGTTTCATTTATTCTTTAATAGTAATTTCTGGTCGTTTTGAGTTTGAATTTTAACAGGTATTTGTATTTCCTGAGCTTAAGTTTAAAATGGCCTTTACTTTTCTTTGAAAAACTTATTTTTCGGAAAGTTTTATGTAATTAATTTTTGTTCGTTTTTGATTGCAAAAAGTTTCAAGTTTTTATGGCAGGGGGGGGGGAGGTTGCTTACTGTCCGATTATTCTTTACTTTAAAAAACGGATCTAGAACTTTCAATTTAAATCGAATTAGGCTTTTTTCAAAGTCTATACGATTACCTCTTTGATAAAAACCTTATATAGCTCGTATGAACAAAAGACAGCTTGCATAACTTGTGGACAGCGATTGACAACAATGAATGGATTGAAAAAATAGCTCCAATAAGGGTGTTTTGACGATTTCACTTGCTGACACAAAGGGATAACGACTGTTTGGAATTGACCTTAGTAGATTTTGTGTGCCAAAGCAATTTTGCATCTATCACAGAGTATGTATTTTAACCTTATAATTGTATAATTATAATAGATTTACTGTGTGTTCTTCCCATACAAAACTTTACCTTATTAAAGTCTTCGGGGTGGGGGTGGCGTAGTTGGCATAAAGAAGAAAACTTTAGCGTAGACAGTAGGAAGGGGGGGGGGGGTGAGGTTGGAGACTCAGCCAATACTGTTCGGAACTTCACTTATCTCCTCCGTTCCCGATTTAGGAGATTAGACAGACTCATTGGGCTGTAGAATGTTGGACTGTTTGAGTTGTGGAAGACGTTAAAATACTCAAAAATACTTTATATTTTCAGTTATTGCAGGATTGATTTCATAGATTGTGGAAGGGTGAGCCCCTGGCCCATCATTTGGGTGAGCCTTAACTCATAATATGCAATTTTGATTAATTGTTCCGTGTTATGTGCATATACTCGTATTATTCTATATATGTTATTTTGAGTTATACTTTTATCGCATTGCGTTCATTTTTAAGCCTTGAGATAAAAACTGAAACCTTAGTGGAGACAGTGGGGGGGGGGGGAAGTCTCCCCCCTCACATGCATAATTGAGCAGCCACAGAGAAAGTAATACAAATGAAATTAATCTGTCTTTTGAAAATGTCTTTTTTCAAAAGACACAAACAAAATCGTCTAAAAGTGCTATCTCTGACATTTCCGTTGATTCTTTATTCCCGTTACTTTCAGATGTAAAATTTAGAATATTATCGAATGGGTTTAGTCGTCCCCTCCCTGAATAATTCACATTTGGAAAACCCACCCCTGGGAAATTCCTCCCCCCTCAAAGAACATTTTCTTTTCCTGCTGATGATTCCCCCTCGTTAAATTCCACCCAGCAGAAATTTCCCAGCCGTGGAATATTCTCCCCAAACATATTCCCCTCAGATAATTTCGGATATTCATAAAAATGGAAGCTGAAGTTTCTATTCAACTTTTTAGGTTCAGGGCGTCAGGGCGTCGGGTTTAATGCTAAGGGGTGGGCGGGCAGGGCTGGCTGTACACAACAAAGTGAGGAGTTTTTAGAAAAAGACCCAACAAAACATTAAAGCCTTATGGTCTTTTTGACCTTTTGTTTTCTATTGTCTAAAACTTAGTAACAGAAAAAAAATTAATTAAAAAACTAAAATAACTTTACAAAAGAGATTACAATTAACAAGCACTATATAAGGCTATCTTCACATTTGCACTACAAATGGGAGGATATTAGGGGGTCAGATTTAATGCTAAGGGATGGGCGGACAGGGCTGGCTGTGCACAACCTTCACGTTGGTGGCCCTGTTTTCACTAATCCTAGTGCACAACTAAAAAACAATAAAACATCGAAACCTTATTGCCTTTATGACCTGTAGTTTTCTATTGTCTAAAACATAGTAACATAAGAAAATTAATTTAAAAAACTAAATTTATTTATTAATTTACATTAATATCTATTGTATGTTTGTTTGCATTGATTGTTTATTTAATGATTGTTTGATTGTTTATATGCCCCAGGGCATAACTTACAATGCCTACCCCTGGGCCCTGGTGCGCTTTGTCGACACTGGAGTTTTGTTACCAGAACTTTGAACTACTTTAACAAAATGTCTATCTCAAAATTTTTATCTGATGCATTTAGGGCGTGGAGGAGGGGGGGGGGGGCTAGTTGCCCTACAATCTCGTTTGACTCTTCAAAAGTGAACAAGAACTTTCAATTTCCAATCAAATGAGCCCTCTCCAAAGTTTATACGAGCATCCCTTCCATAAGAAATAATATGAAGGATTCGGAGAATCCTTAAATTACAACCCTTGCCCTTAGGGCTGCGGGGGTTGTGATCCTCAAAGACCTAATTTCCAGAACTTAAAACTACGTTTAATAAAATGGCTGTCTCAAAAATTTTGATTGGATGTGTTTGGGGAAAAGGTGGGCGTGAGAGGGGGGTTAGTTGCCCTCAAATCACTTTCGACTATTAAAAAGGGCACTAGCCCTTTGAATTTCCAATCGAATGAGCCTCTTTTGAAGTTTCTACGATACCGCATTCTATAAAAACCTTATATGCTCCCAGTGTATAGCTTAAAACCCTTGTCTTGAGGGTTGTGGGGGAGTGTCCTCCTCAAAAACATATTTTCTATGTGAAAATCAACTACGTTGAACAAAATGGCTATCTCAAAATTTTGATTGGATGTGTTTGGGGGAATGATGGGCGTGGGGGGGGGGCTAGTTGCCCTCCAATCACTTTCGACTATTAAAAAGGGCACTATCCCTTTGAATTTCCAATCGAATGAGCCTTTTTTGAAGTTTCTACGACAACGCCTTCTATGAAAACCTTATATGCCCCCAGGGCATAACTTAAAACCCTTGCCCTGAGGGTTGTGGGGGAGTGTCCTCCTCAAAAACATATTTTCTATCTGGAAATAAACAACGCTGAACAAAATGCCTATCTCAAAATTTTGATTGGATGTGTTTGGAGGAATGATGGGTGGGGGGGGGCTAGTTGCCCTCCATTCACTTTCGACTATTAAAAAGGGCACTAGCCCTTTGAATTTCTAATCGAATGAGCCTTTTTTGAAGTTTCTACGACAACGCCTTCAATAAAAACTATATGCCCCCAGGGCATAATTTAAAACCCTTGCCCTGAGGGTTGTGGGGGATTGTCCTCCTCAAAAAAATATTTTCTATCCGGAAATCAACTACGCTGAACAAAGTGGTTATCTCAAAATTTGATTGGATGTGTTTGGGGGAATGATGGGCGTGGGGGGGGGGGGGCTAGTTGCCCTCCAATCACTTTCGACTATTAAAAACGGTACTATCCCTTTGAATTTCCAATTGAATGAGGCTTTTTTGAAGTTTTTACGACAACGCCTTCTATAAAAACCTTATATGCACCCAGGGCATAACTTAAAACCCTTGCCCTGAGGGTTGTGGGGGAGTATCCTCCTCAAAAAATATTTTCTATCTGGAAATCAACTACGCTGAACAAAATGGCTATCTCAAAATTTTGATTGGGCGTGTTTGGGGGAATGATGGGCGTTGGGGGGGGGGGTTATTGCCCCCAATCACTTTCGACTATTAAAAAGAGCACTATCCCTTTGAATTTCCAATCGAATGAGCCTTTTTTGAAGTTTCTACGACAACGCCTTCTATAAAAACCTTATATGCCCCCAGGGCATAACTTAAAACCCTTGCCCTAAGGGTTGTGGGGGATTGGCCTCCTCAAAAACATATTGTCTATCTGGAAATTAACTACGCTGAACAAAATGACTATCTCAAAATTTTGATTGGATGTGTTTGGGGGAATGATGGGCGTGGGGGGGGCTAGTTGCCCTCCAATCACTTTCGACTATTAAAGAGGGCACCATCCCTTTGAATTTCCAATCGAATGAGCCTTTTTTGAAGTTTCTATGACAACGCCTTCTATAAAAACCTTATATGCCCCCAGGGCATAACTTAAAACCCTTGCCCTGAGGGTTGTGGGGGATTGGCCTCCTCAAAAACATATTTTCTATCTGGAAATCAACTACGCTGAACAAAATGACTATCTCAAAATTTTGATTGGATGTGTTTGGGGGAATGATGGGCGTGGGGGGGGGCTAGTTGCCCTCCAATAACTTTCGACTATTAAAAAGGGTACTATCCCTTTGAATTTCCAATCGAATGAGCCTCCTTTGAATTTTCTACGACGACCCCTTCCATATGAAGTGCCTCTGGGGATAAAAAAAATAATAAAACATTGGAGCCTTAAGGCCTTTACTATAGGCAACGCTTCAGCGTTGCCTTTGAAAAAACTATCTGCCAGTCTGTAAAATGACGTGTTTTTTTAAGCTCCTCTGTTTGGTTGTTTTAACATCATGAAGCTTTTAAGGCAGTATCACATTTTCGTCAGTGTTGCCACGTGGTACTGTAGAGATAATTAAAAAACTTAATAAGAAATTAGACAATACTTTTCGTGTATAAAAATTTAAGCATTGATAGTCAGTTAGTTTCGAAAGACAACTGCACCTTAAGAGGAAAATTGCGTCTTCTCAAGCTGTTTGCTGTCGCATAGTTTTAGCTTAATTTTTGCTGATTTTACTTAATTTTACTATCAAAAACAACATGACTGTATGTTTCCTTAAAAATTGGTTTCTCATTTTTTTTCTAGTCTTGAAACATGTTTCTACGTAAGTTTCCTCTTAACTAATCAGATTTCATACACGAGCCTTTTTTTCAACTGGCAGAAAAGGTCTTCATGACCATTATTTTGCCATGCTTTTACATTCATGTGAACCATTTTTATGTTTTGATTAATTCTATTAGAGATAACTCTTACTCAAGTACTCTGTCAGTATATAGTAAACCAAAGAGATTGAAGGCTAGTTGTTTTGAAACTGATTAGCCTGCTGGTAAGATAATCTTCCTCGTTTTATGTTCCCTAATATATAAAAATAACCCAATGGATTGAGGTACTATGTGAGGGGAGCCAATGGATTTTACTGACTGACTGGTTGTTTTTACTAACTGATATGGGTGATATTGCTGTAAAACTACTTCATTTTTTTCACCAACTGAGACCAATCTTCTTCCATTGATTTTATGTTATTTATTTCCATCATCCCATTTACCTAAAAAAAAAGTAAAAAATAAATTTAGCCACAAAAATAGTGGCATGAAGCGTCACTATTTTATTGACTAATTTTTTTTTTACCGAATGGCTGATAAAATTGGGAGGGGGACTACCCCGTTTCCGCCCTCCATAGACTCCCTTGGTCTTGGCATGAAGTTTCACAAACAACATTTGTTACATTAAGTGTGAATTGTTAGGATGAAATAAGAAAAGGTCTACTTCTCTGTCCTAAAAGAATTACCAAGGGGCACAGTAAAATTATTCAATGATTAAATAATCAAGTAATTATCGAATATTGACCTTAAATATATATATATATATATATATATATATATATATATATATATATATATATATATATATATATATAAATAGTAATAACGAAATGATAACAAAAGTTTTAGAGACTAATAATCAAAAAGTGGGGCAGTCATGACCTGCTTTTTAACTGTAGAAGGTTGACTTTCTATCTCATCACCCCTCCACACTTTCATTTTTAGTCAATTTTTCTTCTGGGTAGCAGGATAGACATTTTTTTTTTATCTTTAATGTACTTGGAGTACATCTTTAATGTACATGTCTTAAGTTCGTCACTATTTTTCAAAATATATATAGTTTTATATTGCTGTTTTTGGTTTTGATATACCAACCATTCTCTGTTGGCAACACCAAACATATTGAGTGTTTGCTTAGGTATAAAGAATTCCATCCGGCATTTTAAAAATAGACTTGAAAATGTTTACTGTTCAGTGGCAAAAAACTTTCTTGTCATTGATTGGCATTGTTTGGCATTAATTATTATTTCTAGAGAATATCCCAAAGACAGCTTAAATTTGAGGCAATAAAAGAATTTGGTGCTAAAACTAACGCAATTGTGAACTTGGCATTGTCAAAATTTAATGTCTAATTTTGATCGGAAATAGAAGCTGATGAATATGAGGAAATAGAGGATAATAAATATTTAAAAAAATCATTCAAAGAACCTGCTGATTTTATTTTTTATTTTACCCAAAGTAGCTTACTGTAATGCATAAAGTAATTGCAATTTTTTTCTCAATCAAATATATGATTTCTAATATGAATAATAAATTTAAACAATGTCTATATACATATTATTTGAAAAAAAACTACGTTTTCTAAAGAGTTAAAGAGGCTGAGTTACAAGGTCGAACCTTAAAACGTACAGGGATTAGGAGGCACAGTTGGGGGACTGCCGCCCCCCAAACCCCCCGCTTTTGCAGCCTTTAAATAAAAAAAAAAGTTTTTTAAACTGAAAGTAAGGAGCGACATTAAATCTTAAAACGAACAGAAATTATTCCGTATATGAAAGAGGCTGTGCCCTCCTCAACGCCTCGCTCTTTACGCTAAAGTTTTTATTGTTTAAAAAAAGAGTTGTGAGAAAGTCAAACTTTAGCGTAAAGAGCGAGGCGTTGAGGAGGGCACAGCCTCTTTCATATACGGAATAATTTCTGTTCGTTTTAAGATTTAATGTCGCTCCTTACTTTCAGTTTAAAAAACTTTTTTTTTATTTAAAGGCTGCGAAAGCGGGGGGTTTGGTGGGCGGCAGTCCCCCAACTGTGCCTCCTAATCCCTGTACGTTTTAAGGTTCGACCTTGTAACTCAGCCTCTTTAACTCTTTAGAAAACGTAGTTTTTTTCAAATAATTTCTGCACGTTTTTGTACAGTTTATTACTTATTATTGCTCCTTGTAACTCAGCCTCTTTAACTCTTTAGAAAACGTAATTTTTTTCAAATAATTTAAAAAAGAAACTGGGTTTCTTTTTAAAGTTTGAATTCAGTACTAAAAAAATTGTTCTGATGGTGAATCGAACCCGGGTTTTCCGCCTGAAAGTCTGGAGTGTAACCGCTAGACTATACAGACACAACAGTAATTGTTTTTTAGTATATGGAAGCTATTTTCGACGCAAGCAAATTCCCAAAAAACTTGATATTTGGTTTTTGGAAAACAGGGAAGGAGTGATCAGATTGAGCTGAAATTTCGAGGATAAGCTTCCAGGCCCTAGGAAAGATTATCCTCCAAATTTCAGCCCGATCAGACAACGTTAAAGGGGGGTTGTGGTCGGAAAAATTAACATGGGCTAATATAGGAAAACAAGGTTTTTCGTAAATGTAAATTCGGGGGATAATTTTTTCGGTCTGAAAATATCAAAAGGCCCTAACAGGTCGAATTCTGCTTCGAATGAGTCCTCATTCAACCGGATCCGTTGCCAACTGTGGCCTGTAGGCGTGGCTAAGAAAAAAAAAGAAATGAATTTTAAGTGGCTATATTTGGTTTTTTGAAAACAGGGAAGGAGTAATCGGATTGAGCTGAAATTTCGAGGATAAGCTCCCGGGCCCTAGGAAAGCTTAACTTCTAAATTTCAGCCCAATCGGACAACGTTAAAGGGGGGCTGTGGTGGGAGGGTCCAAACTTCCGGCCCAGTTTACCCCATGAAGATAAAGTCGGAGGAGGATGAAATTTTGCAAGTTTCTTAGTTTGAGCTTGGGCTACAAAATGCGATTACCGCCGTCTCTCTGCGACCTCTAGGACCTGAAATCGCTTAACATTGTGGTGGGTCGCCTCTTTATAGAGGCACAACTGTGCCTGCTTGACATATATACTCTGTAAGAAAAGTTAGTTGTATCTTTTGGTTGCAGGAACACTGGACAGCTTCTGACGAATTCATTTTTTTAGGGGGGGGATTCAGTTTCCTGTGCAGCCTGTGATATTTTCAAAAGTGAAGATAAATAGTTGATGCTTCAAGAAGCGCCGAGGTGCAGAAATCTGAATTTTTTGACAAGGGCATCAGTTCTGGTGGTTTTACCTAGATAAAAGCCTGAACATTGGCTTAGAGAAGTCCTTCTTTCAAGATGCAACTCCATGATGTTAATGCTTAGCATCAAATGACTATGATGGCTGGAAATGAAAGTTGATATTAAAAATATGATTTGAAAATAGAAAATCAAAATAACTAAAAAATTCAAAAACTGCAAAAATAAAAACAGGTTTATCGTATTGAAAATTATTGGGAAAGTGGTATGTTTTAAAGAGCCTTTAATTCTTTGGTTTTTAGATGGATTCGCTTTTCAATGGTTCAGTTAACTGTTTTATGTACCCATTGACTTGTCAGGCCGCATGAAGTGATGACAAAAATGAATGTTATCTGACGAGGAATAGACAAGAACCTGTTTTTGCCTGAAAAGGGGAACTTTGTGAACCCTAGTACTCTTTTTTTTTCCTTTCCTGAAAGTTATTTCTTTCCAGGCTTGAGAATCACATACATGATACAATTTTCATATGCTGATCAATGGTCCGCGTAGCGCAGACACCGATTTCCTGATTCTCTGCCTTTGGCCGAGAGTACAATGCGTGGTTGGGGGCAAATCATCCGAACCGCATTTTTCTCCCAGATTTCCCTAGGTACCAATTTGGAGCTTGGTCGACTCTGACTGAGCTTGCGGAGTCATACCGCTGACCTGCGTTCCAAACCAAATAACCAACGAAACCAGAAATCGAACCCCTGCTCTTACAGACTCAGTAATTCAAATCTAGCATGCCAACCACACGGCTAATATACTCGGCCAAAAATATTAATTCTGCATTTGCGATTTTTTTTTTCTAGATTTGCGAAAAGACATGTGTTCCTTCAAATTGCTTATTTAGGATGGGATTATCTTGGCTATGTCACTCAAGATCACAGCGAGAAAACTATTGAGGCTGAGCTGTTCAAAGCGCTAACTAAGACGTGTCTTATTGAATCACGAGAAACCGCGAATTACCATCGATGTGGAAGAACTGACAAAGGAGTTAGTGCTTTCTTTCAGGTAATATAAAAGGGTTTCTCTCTCTCTACTACCACCCTCTCCTTCTTGTTATCTTTTTCTCTATCATATTTTCCTCTCTGTCTCTCCCACTCCTATCTCTCTCTCACTTTATAGCATTATGAAAACATCAATCGTAGTGTGGTAAATTTGTCATATCCTAAATTGTTTCAAATCAAAAATTAAGTAATTTATCAAACAATTTCTAATATTTTTTTTATTAAACATTTTGTATATATATTTTATCCATATATTCGAATATTTATATATATATATATATATATATATATATATATATATAATATATATATATATATATATATATATATATATATATATATATATATATATATATATATATATATATTTATATATATATATATATATATATATATATATATATATATATATATCCTGACTCCCGGCATAGGTATTGGCATTGAAGACGCGTGATTTTTATATAACTAGTGTTAAAAAATCACTGATTTACGTAAGTAAATCAAGCATATATGTCGACTGTATAACACTTATTTTTATCAAGAAGAAAAAGCAGGAAATTTATTTTCTACCAGTAGTTTACTGGTGGAAACAAGAAAAGCAGTTTCTGTCACCAACAACACATAGAAGCACGACATTCAACACACCACAACCTCGTCTTCATTGAGGAGCCAAGAAGGCGACACCTCTTTGCGTTCTTTAGGTTGTGGAATTCGGGTAAGTGAATGGCTCATCTGAGTCTCTCAGGCGGTAATGGTCGGTGTTTAATGAAATTACCAGCCGAAAGTACTTCACAATCGTCATCTTCCTCAACATACTGCTCCGGTTTGGCGCCGACAGAGAAGTTGCTCTGCAACGTGAAAACGATATAAGATGACTTTGTTCAAGCTTGGCCTGCTATTTTCTTTCTGACCCTGCATCTCGATAAAAGCATTTGAGCATGCAGCGTCATAAAATGATGAAGGGATTTTACGGTCCATTTTCTAGTTCTGGAAGTGAATCGGTAGTAACTGATCATACGGTCAGCCATGTCCACTCCGCCCATGTACCTATTGTAGTCAGCTACATACCTGGGCAAGAGATTGTGATCTTCTTCCCCTGTTTTTTGTCCCATCTTTCCACTGTTGTCTCTTCTTCTGCTGCCTTGCAATTTGAGCCTAGTGCTACAATTCTTGAATCAAACCATTCCGTAATGGCTAGCTTCCGATCTCCTCGCACAAATGCAACGCTAGACCCTCTCCATTTCTTCTTCATTTCTTTCTCTGGCTTCAGAAGTATGGTCTCTTTTCCAAATCTATTTCGTATGATTGTGCCGGTTGCATTTTTCTGCACACAGAAGGTCGAGTAGTTCTGCTGAGTTGAAAAATCGATCAAAGTAAAGGCTAGATCCGGGTGGGAGAATTTGAGATAGCCTGAGTACGATTTCGGCTGCAAGGTCATGGCATCGCATACTTTCAGGAAGCGGATTGGCACTCTGATAAATATCAAAGTCAAGTACTCAAGTCATGTCAAGATTGCTTCTTAGAGTGAAGAAACGGGTTTTTCCAATATTTTCTGATATCTGGTTTACACGGTACTGTGCCTTCCAGTACATTTTGATTTGAGGATATTTGAGATTACCCATCAATATTATACTCCAAAAAATGTCTTAAGTTCGTCACTAGTGACATCGAGGCTCTTGTGGCATTTTTTTTTTTTTGATAGGTGTAGTTTGTGGCATATGCTGTCTCATCGAAAAAAGACTGGAAGTAGTATGGGAAAAACTCTTCTGGTTTCCAAACAGAATGGTCAGTAAAGATAACTTCATCTCTTACCGAACCCAACTGAATCTCAAACCTCGTGCTTTCCCTCCATTTCATCAATTTTGGTCGTTTCATAGGTCGCTGCAATATTCGAGCCCAATCGCCTAGAGGTATATCATCTTCAAAATCAGACTCAAGCTCAGATACTTCCTCGTCGATGATACTTTCATCGCCTGGAAGGAAGGCGCTGTTAGGATCATCATCTTCACTTGTGTCTTCAAGTTCTATATCGTGATGCTCAAAAAGGTCATCATCACTTTCGTCTGCATAAAGGTCCTCAACATCACTAGCGTCAATGATTGCCAAAGCATTAGACAAGGTAACTATAAGAGAAAACATGGTTCTCAACTTTTGAAGATGGCCATAAGCGATAGTAAATAAAACATAAATAAGTAAAAAAAAATGATTTAAAACATTTTTCATCCATAATGCAGTTTCAAGTTAATTCATAAAAATTTTTCATTAAGCTTTAGAACCTCCACTCTGGAGTTAGATTAATTTTATGATCTCTACGAGGTTGGTAAGATAAGATATTTATTTTAAAAGATCACTACCTCGTAGGGCCGAATTTGGACTTCGGACTCAAAATATCATATGAAATCACGAAAACTGGCAAAAATGCAAAAACAACAACGAAAAAGAAAGATCAAAATGAACAATTATTTCCGAGTTAATAGTTTTACTGTAAAAAATAAATTAAAAATTTGAAAAGATGAAAACTGGTCAAATTAAACTAAATTTTTTTTTACCATAAACACAAGTTAAAAAAAGAATGAAAAGGGCATATAAGATTTTTATAGAAAGTGTTGTCGTAGAAACTTCAAAAAGGGCTCATTCGATTGGAAATTGAAATGGCTAGTGCGCTTTTTAATAGTCGATAGTGATTGGAGGGCAGCTAACACCCCTTCCACGCCCACCATTTTCCCCGAACACATCCAGTCAAAATTTTGAGATAGCCATTTTTTTCAACGCAGTTGAAAGGTCCGGAAGTTATATCTTTGAGCTGGACACTTCCCCCACAGTCTTCAGAGCAAGGGTTGTAAGGTATGCCCTGGGGGCATATAAGGTTTTTATAGAAATCTTTGTCGCAAAATCTTGAAAAAGGGCTCATTCGATTGAAAATTCAAAGGGCTAGTGCCCTTTTTAATAGTTGAAAGTAATTGGAAGGCAACTAACCCCCCTCTCACGCCCATCATTTCCCCAAACACATGCAATCAAAATTTTGAAATATTCATTTTGTTCAACGTAGTTAAAAGTTCTGGAAATTAGGTCTTTGAGGATGATAGTCCCCTCAGAGCCCTCAGGGCAAAGGTTGTAAGTTTCGCCCTGGGGCATATAAGGTTTTTATAGAGTGTTGTCGTAGAAACTTCGAAAAGGGCTTATTTG
Source organism: Artemia sinica (assembly GCA_027921565.1). NCBI lineage: Eukaryota > Metazoa > Arthropoda > Branchiopoda > Anostraca > Artemiidae > Artemia > Artemia sinica. Next base: position 33,808,731 of record CM051267.1, read on the forward strand.
ACTGGAAATTGAAAGGGCTAGTGGCGCTTTTTAATGGTCAAAAGTGATTGGAGACCAATACCCCCCCCCAATCACGCCAACCATTTCCCCAAGCATATTCAATTAAAAGTTTGAGATAGCCATTTTGTTCAACGTAGTTGAAAGTTCTGGAAATTATGTCCTTAAGGATGACAAACTCCCCAAACCCCTCAGGGCAAGGGTTTTAAGTTATGCCCTGGGGGCATATAAGGTTTTTATAGAAAGCATTTTCGTAGAGACTTCAAAAAGGGCTCATAGGATTGGAAATTGAAAGGGCTAGTGCCCTTTTTAATAATCGAAGTGATTGGAGGGCAACTTGTTCCCCTATCACGCTCACAATTTCCCCAAACACATCCAGTCAAAATTTTGAGATAGCCATTTTGTTCAACGTAGATGAAAGTTCTGGAAATTAGGTCTTTGAGGATGACTTTCCCTCCAGAGTCCTCAGGGCTAAGGTTGTAAGTTATGCCCTGGGGACATATAGGTGTTTTTATAGAAAATGTTGTCGTAGAAACTTAAAAAATGAGCAACTAACCCCCCTCTCACGCTCACCATTTCACCAAACACGTCCAATCAAAATTTTGAGATTGCCATTTTTTTCAACGTAGTTGAAAGTTCTGGATATTCTGTCTTTGAGGATGATAGCCCCCCCACCCCTCAGGGCAAGGGATGTAAGTTATCCCCTGGGGGCATATAAGGTTTTTATAGAGCGTTGTAATAGGAAATAATTTCTGAGACCACACTGGCTAATCATGATAAAACAAAAAATAGTAAAAAAGAGAAAAACGAGGATTATACACGCCAGTGAAAAATGTGAACTAAAATGCAAATATTTCGGTCAAAACCTCCGCTTGATCGTCCTCAGTGCACGATAATAACATAAAAATTACTAATAAAAATCCAAGGATACTATAGAAACAAACTCAAACCTTAGAACAAAGCACAACTAAAATTTGACGACCCTTTCCATGTAACGGTGAAAGGGTAACTGAATAAAAAAAATACAGTACTGAATGGGAATTCAATTTTTTAATTTATACAGAGCATTTTCAAAAGCTAAACGCTTTCCAGGTAAAATATCATCACAGATTTGGTTAGGTTGCAAAATGTGATTTTTTTATTTAAGTAAAAACGATCAGAATTACTTAATTCATTATAAATGGGGCTTAAATAGGTTTCTCCCGTGTCTCTATTGAGAGCTACCTTTCGGTGAATGTACTTTTTTTTTCTCAACTGCCTCCCTGAAAACTTGGATGAGACCTTTAACAGGGGCAATAATGGATGTATTATCGAACAAAACGAAATGGTGCGGGTTGTCATACACAAGTTGAGCCAAGGCGGAATCAAAAGTCTCCGGCCTTTGGGATAGCTCCATAGCTTTGTCGATTGAGCACCTGTTCCAACAATCTCTCCCCCAATTGCTGGTGGGTTCTTCCAACATAGAAACAGCCGCAAGAACATGGAATCCTATAAACACCACTGCCCAAAATAGGGCTCGTTTTATATTTGCCGCTGTTAAAATAGTTATGAATTTTAAGAATTTTTGAAGGTGACATTTAAGTTATGTTTTTTAAGAATTCTTTGCAGTTTGTCACCTAATTTGGGAAAATAGGGCAAAACAGTAAAGACTTTCTTATCACCCACTAAAGGGATGATATCCGTTGGAGGTTGTGGAGATGATGAATCCTTTTCTGCCTTTTTTGGCTTTTTTCTATGATGGATTCCAGTAACTTAATGGGATATCCATTGTAAAACAGGATGTCCTTCAGATAATTCAATTCGATAATTCATTACATTAGCTTTTGAACAAATTCTTATAACGCGATCGACTAAAGATATAACTACTCCTCTTTCTACACAAGAACGCGGAGGAAAACTAACACCCCTCCCACGCCCATCATTTCCCCAAAAACATCCAATAAAAATTTTGAGGTAGCCATTTTGTTCAACGTAGTTGAAAAGTCCGGAAACTTTGTCTTTGAGGATGTCACTCCCCCACAGCCCTCAGTGCAAGGGTTGTAAGTTATGCCCTGGGGGTATATAAGGTTTTATAGAAAACGTTGTCGTAGAAACTTCAAAAAGGGCTCATTCGATTGGAAATTGAAAGCACTAGTGCCCTATTTAATAGTCGAAAGTGATTGGAGGGCAACTAACGCCCCTCATACCTACCATTTCCCCATACACATCCAATCAAAATTTTGAGATTGACATTTTTTTCAACGCAGTTGAACGTTCTGGAAATTAGGTCTTTGCCAGCGTTGTCTTAGAAACTTCAAAAAGGACTCATTCAATTGGGAATTGAGAGGGCTTGTTCCCTTACTAATAGTCAAAAGCGATCGGAGGAAGAATGTTTCCCCCATACCCATCATTTCCCCAAACTCTTCCGATCAATATTTTGATATAGCAATTTTGTTGAACGTAGTTGAAGGGTCCGGAAATTATGTTTTTGAGTATCACAGCCCTCAGGGCTAAGGTTGTAAGTTATGCACTGGGGCATATAATGCAATATAGAAACTTTTTTCGTAAAAACTTCAAAAAGGGCTCTTTCGATTGGAAATTGAGAGGGTTGTTGCCCTTTTTAATAGTCGAAAATAATCAGAGGGAGAATTCCCCCCCCCCACGCCCATTATTCCCCCAAACATTTCCGATCAACATTTTGATATGGCCATTTTGTTCAGCGTAATTGAAAGGTCTAGAAATTATGTCTTTAAGGATGATAACCCTCCCTCAATAGCCCTCATGACAAGGGTCGTAAGTTATGCCCTTTAGGCATATGACGCTTTTATAGAAAGTTTTGTCGTAGCAGCTTCAAAAAGGGTCCATTCGATTGGAAATTAGAGGACTAGTGCCTTTTTTATTAGTCGAAATTGATTAGAGGGCAAATGTCTCCGTCCACGCCTATCATTTCCCCAAACACTTCTAGTCAAAATTTTGATCTAGTCATATTGTTAAGCGTATCAGAAAGGTCTGGAAATTATGTGTTTGAAGATAACAAATCCCCCCAGCCCTCAGGGCAAGGGTTGTAAGTTATGCCCTGGGGACATATAGGGTTTTTATAGAAAGTGTGGTCATATAAACCCCAAAGGGTATCATTGGATTGGTAATCAGACGCTCTAGTGCTCCTTGTAAGAGTCAAAGTGATCAGAGTGCAGCTACCCTGTCCCTCCCCCCTTATAGACACGTCAAATTGTCCTGAAATGCATCTAGTAGAAATTTTGAGATAGCCATTCTATTCAAAATAGTCTAAATATCATATAACAAGGCTTTTGGGGTTGAAACAAACCCCAGAGATTAGGGGCAAGGGTTGTAAGTTATGCCCAGGGGCTATAAAAGGTTTTTATAATATAATAATATAAAATAGATTTATTACCTGCCAAAACTGTAAGAGGTACAATGGGCGGCAGAGTATAAAAAAGTGAAAAAAGTGAAAAAAAAAGACAAAAACAACAAGTACGATTTAACACAAATATATATACAATGAAATGGGCCCTCAACATCGACATTCAAATAACACATTCAACTCAAGTCTGTCCCTGAAGAGTTACCCAAGGATGACCTAGAGTCATGAACTTTTTATGAAAACTCGCTACTTTGGCAGGAACTGCCAAGGCAGGGTCTATCAATCCAAATCTACTGATCAAATACCGGTTTTTGGACCATGGTGGTAGTCCAAGCAGATACTTAGCATATTTAAGATAAATCGTGCGCAGCTTTTTCTTCTCTGTCTGTGTGAAGCAACTCCAAAACGGAGAAATGTAGAGAAAACTCGGTAAAGCAAATGCATTATACAATCGGGCTAAAATATCACGACTAAATCTCGCCTTGCTCGGGACAAGCTTTCCATATGCAGAACGAACTTTTCTAAGGGTATCAGCGATAATAAGTACGCGTGTGGCCTTGAGTGACGTACCGATCGGGACTCCAAGGTAAGTAAGTGATGGAACAGGTTTGATTTCCGTATCATCTAGCATAACGCATATGTCCTCAGTCGACACTTTATAATTGAAAAATAACAATTCAGTTTTCAATGGATTAAATGTATGGCCGACACGAGCATATTCTACCTTTAATGCACTAAAACAACTCTTTATTCCATTCAGGGTTCTACTAATGTTTAAAATGTCGTCAGCATAACCTATGAGCGACACGTCAATCCCGCATACAATACACGTTGTTGGTGCTTCATGTTGCACTTCGATTACGGAATTATTGAATAAATCTGGTGAATTTGCTGCCCCTTGCCTAATACCCTTTTTCACTGGTATATCAAGTTCTAAAAGCATATCACAATCCCAACCAGGACACTTTATCCTAACACGAAGATTACTATGGAAGGGATGGTTGTTAAACTTCAGAAGAGGCTCCGTCTTTCTCCCTGAAAACGACTATGTCAATATAAAACGAACAGAAATTAATCAAAAAAAATTTTTGCACAAATTAAGTTTTTCAAAAAAACAGGAAAGAACTCCATTAAACCAAAAATGAACAAAATAGAATCAAATAATCTACCAAGCATACAACAACCACAAATCAGTATCAATAAATAAATGAAACCCAAAACAAACAGACATTCAAATAAGTCAAACTCAAAACGAGCAGAAATTAATCTGAGTAGGGTTCTAAACCCTATGCTTTCTAAAAGCCAGAATATAATTTATACTTTACTGAAAAAATTCTTTTAAATGTTTTCATTTTTATAACTTTAAGAAAACAAAAATTAATTAAGATTTTTAGGAATAAATATCAGCATATGTATATGTATATTTTATATGACATATGTATGACAATGCACATTTTATTCAGTAACTTCATTTGAATTTTTTTCAAATGAATCCCGCCCCCTCCTGACAGTTCCCCCCTTGAAAATTTCCCCACATGTTAAATAATGATCGGATTTTTACAGATATCGATTTACGGATTTAAATAGAATAGTGGAACAAAAAAACAAACAAACAACAACAGACTTTAAATAATAAAAAATCCGATTATTTCGGATCCACGTCCGAGAGCCTTTAAATAGAATTTTTAGTTTTAAAAGTGTTTGAAAAATTAAGATAGCTTGATTAACTTACCCGTCGGGCGTTATTGCGCGAAAAGCATTCGAAAGAAAATTTTTTTTTTATTTTTGAAGAGAAAAAGGGAAGTTTTTTGTTTGCTTGACGTAAGAAGCGAATTATAGCATCTGATTACCATTAACTTCTGTCCAAAAATTTCAGGTGACGCAATTTCCACTTTACCACAGCAGTGCTATCTATTCCAAGTATCTTTGTTCAGAGATTTCTAATTTTATTCAACGCGAAAAGTATTCAAAAGATGAAGAGGGCCTTGGAGGGGGGGGGAAGGGGAGATTCATACGTAAAATGTTTGCAAGAGTATAGTCAACAGCTTCTTAAAATTTCTTGGCGATCGGACGAAGAGTGTAGTAATGCATAAAGGACACACTGATAGACATACATTTGATTTTATTTACACAGAATTCCTATTAATATGGGGATATGTCAAATATACCCTGTGCTTTTAGACATGACAAAAATAATTTTATATATAATCATTATTGAAGAATTAGGGGGAGTTGCCACCCCTGTAATTGGGAGAGGCGCTTCATAGTCCATGTCATCAATGACCTCTCTTTCTGGAAACCCCCAAGAATACGTTAGAGGTCCAGTAAATTGAACATTTCGGCCAAAAATAATATTTGCAAGCATCAGATCCACCCCAAGGACCCTCCCCCCTAATGCATTCACTATATCTATAATATCTATGCACATGAATTACCGGAGTTCTGGATACCCCCTTCTGATATCTATACACCTCCCCTCCCCCCGAAGAAAATTTAATAGAAGATATGCCTGATGCAATAGATGTGGATATTAACACATTTTTCTAAAGCATGTTATCAAGCTTTATTATAGATCTGAGGACCGAGGACTATTATGTCTGCAGAAAGGCTAAATATTTCGGCTATTGACTCAGAGCCTAAACTTTTCAGGTTATATCCATCGATTTGAGAAGCCAAGTCTCCAGTAGTCTAGGTGTGTACATACCCGAAGGACACACTGCCAAAGATGAAGAAGAAGAAATGGATTATATTGGCATTCTAAACCGTGTTCTTCCAAAAGAAATACAAGTTATAGCTTGGGCTCCCGTAGAACAAGGCTTAAGTTCGAGATTTGACTGTAAGAAAAGAATGTACAAGTATTTTTTTCCAAAAGCAGATTTAGATATTCAAGTAAGTCAACTTCAGGTCAAATTGTTTTAAGAGATTTTACCAATGTATTAGTCAAAGGCATCTATGAGCTTAATTTTATTACGTTGTGCAAGCTAATTATATTTTGTGTTTTCTTACGTGCTGACATCTTGATATGTTGAATTTATAGGCTATACTCTGTGATAGTACCGACAATTATAGTTAAAAAATACGGCATTTTGGATGTCCTCGACAAAATACTCAGGTTATACACCCTTCTTAAGGCAGAGGCGGTTTAATACATATTTTATTCAGATGAATATCCTTGGAGTCATTACCATTCTTTACATTAGTTGACATATAACTCTTTAAAATATTGTTATAGTTTAGTAAAATTTGGTTTGGTCCTACTGAGAAAGTCCATAGTAAAAATGAAACAAAGACTAAGGTAGCTAGGCTACCTTTTACGGATGAAAGACGATTGACTTCCGAAAATTGTGCTTTTTGGGAATCTATCAAAGACCAAACCAAACGATGTCTTAGAATGGTTTAGAAAGAATATATAATAATAGATTTGAAGAAAGTGCAAATTTTCTGTCAGAGAGCAACGAGTAAGCTCTAAGTAAAGTAGGGTGTAGGGGGATGTGCCTCATAGTTTTGTGCAAAGTACAAGTCAGGGTATTTGAAATACGGAAATATGCAGGAGCTATGGCGACTGCATAGAATTTAGTAGATTATATTTTGTTGACTAAGCCGTATAAATGTAAAAGAGAGCTACATAAACCTAGACCTGGTCGAAGTCAGGAGACGGTTGCCTCCTCCCCAGACGTTCCCTAGATTAGCCTCGGTAAGGGCTATAGGTCCCCCAGTTTAGAAGCCCTGTTCCAGGGGAAAATAATATAACTCATTTTGGTATTAGAATAGCTGTAAAATGTTTGTTTAGATGTATTTTATTTCAAATGTGCCCAAAATTCTTTTAAGCCAGTCAATCATCCAAAATCAAGACATATTAAGCGTAAAGGAAGGGTTTTTAGGAATTCTAATTTCAAGTTCCTAGATTAGATAGAGAATCACGATACATATTTGGCGTTGAGTTGTAAGGGAAAAAAATGTTACGTTATATGCACTCACAGGTTCGACTGTTAAAGGGAAGAGGGGGCTGAGCAGTTTTCTAGTACGGGTGAAGTGACAAAAGCAAAAAGTGTATTTTTAGACCATTATTCTTAAATTTTCGAGGGGAATTCATTGGATCAATCTTGGAAGGAGGGAGGGGGAAGTAAGGCCCTGCTTTAGGTGTACATAAGTCAGAAGCATTACAATATGTAACTTTTTTTTGTAACCGTCAAGTGGGATGACACCGCAAAGCTTACTGTTAAAATTAGCTGAGGTGGAGCAGTAGAAGTGGAACTGCGGTTGCATATTGTTTTATTGTTGTTGTTTGTTTCATCAGACAGGGCTGAATTAGGAATCGCACGATTCTTGACTATTTCTTGCTAGCTTATTTCGATGAGAGAGTACGAGAAACTGAGAGAAAAGGAAGCTTAGGTTTGTCTTTAAAAAAGAAAGAAAAAAAAAGTAGCCGTCTTTTGCTGCTTATCAAAACCCAAAGTTTATTATAGAAAACCTAAATCAAAATATAAGTAGTATTAATCTTTTGTTATTTTTTTTACTTGTGCTTTTCATTGAGCTTAAGTTGAAAACAAAGAATTTGTTTAAATAGCTGAGAATTCGTTAAATAGCCTCTAAAAAATTATTTGGTACTATTTGATATGGTAAGAGATTAACTAGCCAAAGTCTCTCGCCCAATAAGTTTAAGAAAAAACCATAGCTTATGCTATGTTGTGAGGACCGCAAGAAATCTTTTTCCCCCTTTTCCCCAACACAGAGTGTGAAATTGTATACCCCTTCCCCTCCTCTCAAAAAAAGACTTCGTGAAAATTTCAGCTCGGGTCCTCAACCTCAACCCAATTTCAACCCAGAAATGAGCAATAGTTTTTTCAGATTATTATCGCTACCATTTTTTTTATTTTTATATAATTATGGTCCTTTTTTCAAGCCTTTGAATCAATTTGGTGAAGCATAGTTTATCAACGAGGTGCATCACAAGTTGTATCAATAATTTGGATGATTATTTTAGAAGACCGTATTAAAACCAATTCGCATTGTGAAACATGGTCTTTTTTTTAAAAGCTTCTTACAAAAATCAAAATAAATATCAATTGAATCTAGTATACTGTTTCTACAAAAAGAATGGTGATACTGGAGTGTTATGCACAAATGACCAAGAGAAATGGTAGGCTAAATTTTGCCCTGTAGGATCAAAATGGCACCAATGTCCATTGGAAGAAAGAGAGGAATAGACTAAACACAGGCACGATAACGTAAGGTGTAAAATTAGAAACAAGGGGGCTTTTTTCGAAGGAATTATTCTAATGAAATAAAAGTAATACCATTGGATTCTTTATTTTATGCTCCTTTTCAACATAATAGTCATTACCCTGACGATGCATCCTCCCCCTTTGTGGACCCATAAATAGCCCTAATAACATAGGCCTGATAATAATAATAATAATTAATAGCCTAATAATATCGTCCTAATTCTTCCTTTTCTTCCTTGTGCATTGCCAGAAAAGTGACTACGATATTTGGAAATAGTATAAGACAAGGACTCTAATGTTACTGCCTTTACTTTATGAAGGTATTCCCTTCAGATAAGCCCTAATTCTCCATTATTACCAAAGAAATTATATAATTGTTTTTAGCACCTCGGCAGCTTCTGAAATATATGTGGTAATGTAGGAATCGAAACTTACCTGAAGTATACACATCAATTATTCAGTTTAAGGTCTGTTTGGATGTTGGGGATTTGAGAACTTAAAAAATAAATTTTGTTTGTATAAGCACTAATTCCGTTTTTTTATTTGTTTTTATTTATTTTTTTAAGGCTATGAGAGAAGCATCTCAGTATCTTCTTGGCACGCATGACTTCCGAAACTTCTGTAAAATGGACGTTGGAAATGGTGTTATTAACTATACTCGCAACATATTACAATTAACTATTGATGAACCAGCTGGAGATGACAGTTACAATATGTGTGAATTGACAATTCAAGGTCAAGCATTCTTGTGGCACCAGGTTAGATGCATTGTGGCTATTTTATTCCTGATTGGCCAACGGAAAGAAAATCCTGAACTTGTGAAAGAACTTTTGGACGTTGACAAAAATCCTAGGTTTGAAAGAAATTGTTTTTTGGATGAATGCACATACAAAATTTAAACTAAAGGAAGAAACGAAATTACTTCGGCACGAAATTGTCACTAGCACTATCTTGCTGTATAATCAGTTATCACTTTTTTTAGGGTACTTCAGCAAGAAAATGTACTTTGGGGAAATTAAAGTTAATTGGCAGTGAAAAGGATGCGTGTTTTTGTTTATTTTATTTTTGGCGGTGATCTTTTTCAATCTGTGGCCTTAGAATGTCAAGAGAGGACTCATGCGAACTATAATTTATTATTATAGTGCGCTTTCTGCCGTAAAAGAGATTATAACACAGCAAAGTGTCAATTTCTGCTTTTTTTGTGCCGCCCAAGAGTAATTTAAAGCTCCCAGATGTTTACTTGGTAAAGAGCTTCGCTGGCTTTTTTTCGTCTCCCTCCACTCGTTGGGGCCGTTGGCTCTTTGTGAGTGAGCTAGGATCTTTTATCCTCGTAAATATAGTCTTACGTTGCTTTCCCCCTCTTACTTCGCTCGCTAGTGTCGGCAGTTTGGGTACTTCAGCACGCTTTTTATCATGACATCACAGTTGCAGTTTTGCGAAATATTTTCATTCATATTTTAGTTCTATCAAGACGCATTACGGTTGCAGCTGTAGTTGCAACCTAGTAAAGGATGAACCACGGCCCATAGTACAAAAAAACACACTCAAAAAACGCGTTTTGCAAAAAACTGGATAGTGGAAATAATTGTCATTTATAGCTGATTCAGGAATGGTAACTTGACTAGTCTTAAAAGTAAAATGTTGTTTTGAAAACAAATTTAAGAGAATTTCGAAAAATAGCCTGAAACGCATAACAAATGGCATTGAATAGGAACAAAATGTACACCATTGGAATTACCATGACCAAAAATCCTATACAGGAAGCTTACTGTTCCCTGGCTTGATCAACAAGGAAAATCACTTTTTGTGCATGAGTAGCACTGATGTGTCCTCTTTTTTTCTCCCCTGCTACTTGGGCATTTGAACATCATATAGGGCTATTTAAGGGTTCATTTGAAAGGAAATTGCTAAATATAGTGTTTTTTTAAGCACTAGAACGTAATGTTCAAAATAAAATATGGTTTTTGATAAAAGTGCATCTTCATATCCAAAATGATGACTGACGTCATATTCGTAGTTACAACCATAAATGACGTTATAGTATAACTATATGATGACGTTAGTTGCAAATGGGTTTCGTTCTATAGAATATCCAACTCAGAAAAAAACCAAAGGCTTTTTCATGTATGTGATATATAATCATGTATGTTGTTATAAACCGAAGACTGGCAGGATTGATCCAAGATACTAGGGTATATAGGGTTGCTGCTATTGATGTTAAGTAAAGATCACCATCTAGTAGTGTCTAGGGTTAATCTAAAGTTGAAATTTAGGAAGGGCACTGTTAAATGGACCCTCCACTAGATACCACTATGCATATTTGCAAAAACAGACACCGTGCCATGGTAGCAAATATAGTAATTGAATAATCATGGTTCTTTAGGCACAGAGAGATATTTAAGCAACATCTACAAAATTGAAAACGCTTTTTCTATAATCCTTTTCCAACTTGATCCGTGCTTTGAGGAATCTTCCCAACTGCCTGGACATAAAATGCTGAATTTCACGAATAGTGGCTCGTTTTTGCATACGTTTCTTTTTCGTGTAAAAACAGATTATTTAAGTATCATCCTAACAATCCTAACTGCTGTAGCTCAAGCCCTCCAACCAGGGTTGCCACCCTTAGTGATTTATCACTATTTCTAGTGATATTTTATATTGCCTAAACAAAACAAAATCACTAACTTAGCAGATAAATCACTAGATTATTGTAGATAATTAGTAAATCGACCAAAAAACACTTGAAGATAATTAGTAAATCGACCAAAACACACTAAAACTTGATTTTTTTTTCTCACCGAGTGGCAACCCTGGCTCCAACTCTTGTGCTATAAATCACTGCTGGCTCGAGCGGGGTCGAGATCAACGCTGGCTGTAGTAGTAGTTGTATAAGTTTTTGTACATTAAATAATTTTTTTTTGTTCTTGAACTTCTGGTTTTTGTGCAAATTAAAAAACAGTTTCTCTGTCGAGTTTCCATCATATCTTCCTTTCGTTCCTGTAGTGTCCATATTTTTGAGTCATATTTAGTGACCCTCCCCATATTTACCTTAATATTTACCATATATTTACCATATATTTACCATATTTACCTATCGCTCTAAGCGAGCACGATGATTAGCCACTAGTCTTAATTAATTAAGGCTGTATTCCAATCTATATGATTGAAGTCTTCTTTAAGGAGTTTAAAGTTGACTATTCGGGGACCAATTGAACTGGGAGGGCAATCCATATAGTAACTGATCATCAGCTGATGCTTTTGCTAAAACAGAAAAAATGTCCGACTTGTTTTTAGCTGGAACCCAGTAAAGAGCAAATCACGATCGACATTCCGGTGGTGTGACGAAATGTCAGAACTAAGGACTATTAGTCTAAAGATATATTTTAAATATCTTTTGCTGGAGGAGACTTTGCAGAGACAAATCTAATCAGTTGATATTTTGTTCATGATTTCATTGAGACAAAGCCAAAATATCAGAACTAGTAAAAACCGAAGAAACGTCGCCCCAAAGATTTTCATGCTGCATAATCCATCTCATTGGAGACACTTCAGGCTAAGAGTTCACGGAAAGTAATATACTCTGTAAGGTGATCAGACCGTACCGTGTCTTTGACCGTGTTACTATGTTTACCTAATCTTGTAGTGTATCTGGTTAATTTTTGTAATTCTCTTTTGTTCAATTAAATTTTAACTAAGTAAATCGACAGAAAACGACCCGAGTGGGGAGTACTCTACCAGACAGAAATAACTTTTATTTTGGGATAGGGTCTGGAGTTGAGCTGAAATTTGTGAAGGTTAACTACCTTCCGGGAAGTTGGTAGACTCCAAAATGAAAATTTGAGAGAAACTTTCCAGGAAACAGTTGACGGTGAAACAGTGAAACAGTTGTACATTGGAGAGTCTAACATTGGACAATATAGAAGATGGATGGACAAATTTTAGAGAAATAGTTTGTGAAGTAGGACATGGTGTCATAGGGCGAAAGTTACAAACACAGCTAGGGACATTAGTGAAAATGCTTTAAGTTTAGTAAAGAAGACGAGGAAATTTTTGGATTTGACTGTTCAATAAATCAGGTATTTGAATAAAAAGTACAGTACCAATGTTCCATTAGTGCTTATGAGTTGATTCATCACAGATGAACACACAATTAAGGTTATTCGAAAATATACAAATTAGAATATACGAATTTAAACTTTCAACCAGTGTTGCTATCCTAATACACAGTAAATCTTGAGCACCTGCCACCAAGAATTGCTCATTTGTATATGAAAAAGAAGCGTGATACCCACTTGGTCACGGTGATTTCTATGCTTCGTTTCCAAACTTGGAATTATTAGACAGTCTTCTTAACGAAGAATTGTGGATCTTAATATTCTGAACATGCTCATGAACAGTCAAAATGAATATCCTGTTAAGTTGGAAGTGGCAGATGCAACGCGTACAGACGTTAAGAGTGACGCACTCATTCAGTGTGAACGGAGGCTTCGTTTCAACATCTTTAACAAGAATGACTTGGGGATTGGTCTGGATGCCATTAAGACAGCTATAGATGAAAATGCCCTTGACATCGGGGTCATTGTTAACCCCAAAACACGTAAAAATGATGTTAATGTTTTGCAGCTTGAGACGCTGTTGATGCTGGTATGAAATCGTTCGATAATGGCACTGGTTTGAATGTTCCTTCCTTCGTTTCTTGTCCCCAAAGAAAAGGAGAACTTTTACTCGTGATAAGTAATTTCCATCGTTTCAAAAATGAAGTTTCATAGTGAATCCTTTTAGAAGATTCCCATCAGTTTCATCATTCCCATTAAAAAGGTGGCCGAATTCCTGCAACGGTTTGAAACAATCTCCGATGCTCTTGAATTAGATACTGGATGGTATCCGGTGATGTTACATTTGGACTTAATATTACGCTCAATGCGACTGTGATTATTATTGCCGATCATGGTTAAAGGATTTATGTCCCATCTTTTGCCCTACTAAACAACAAAACTGTGTCTACGTATTTTGAGCCATTAGCAGCAGCAATTTTATTACTGTTTTAAATTTTTCACAGGCTTCGTCAACTTTTGAATGCTTTGAACGAAAAAAAAAACAAAACTTTTGGCTACTATGGGCTGTAGTTTGCTCTATGCTAGGTTGTAGCTACTGCTGCAACCACGACACACGTATTTATTTGTGAAAATGTTTGTTTAAAACAATTTTTTACGACCACTGTATTAAACTAGATAAAACCTTTCACCGAGCTTGTATCAAGTATAAATCTTGTTTTAGGAAGCCGCAATATTCTATGGCATCTGAAATACCGTTGATTTTATTTGATTCATCGTATGAAGGTATTGAATGGAAGCATAGCCAGCAATCTTTGAAAACGACTTTTAAGCATTTCCAAGAATTATGGTGTAATCATGCAGTTAGGTAAGTTAGATATTTCTGAAGTTGGTTTAAAATCACATTGAAAAGTGCATGAACATGGAAACATAAAACAAAAAAGTACAACTGGTAGTAACCTCTGTAGTTCCAATATGGTTCTGAGCCATATGGCTCATTTTTGGCTTATGGCTGCTATGTGAAATCCATTTTGGCTTGTTTTCAAGCTAAACACAAAGGTATATATTCAATTAAATTAAAACCTTCATAATTGAATATAAAAAATAGCGGTTTGTTTTAGATTGGCGACACATGAGCGTAATGGAAAAAATTCTGGGTGTCAAATTTGATAACTACCTCACCGCAAAACATTTAAAATTTTTAGATTTGAATAGTCGCTCACGGTTATAATGCATATGGGAGAGGCAACGGTGTGTTCTCCCTACAAAGTAACTACAAATCAGTAACTCAATCCAGGGGTATCCACGATTTTTCTAGGGAAGGCTGGGGGCCACAAAATTTACATATTTTGCTCTTATAAAGACATCGGGGATGGTTTTTTTTTATCAGTCTGGAGTGACTCCTCTCTTTCCTACCTATTTATGATGGTAAAGCTTTTGCTCAGTCGAATTACGTTCATTCAGTAAATGTCAAAATCTCTAGCACTCGTTAAAAAATATTGTATTATATGATCAAACAGTTCGTGGTAACGAATTGTAAGTAAGGAGCAACCCGGCTCAATGGTAACCGAAACTCTAGAAAACGAGTTTTGGATACCAATAGATACATCAAAGGAATCTAATTTTAGTCTTGGTTTCAAATATATAAGATTCATCAAGTTTAGTCCTACCCATCAAAAGTTACGCGCCTGAGAAAATTTGACAGATTTTCTAAAAAAGGGGGAAAGACCCCCTAAAAGTTATAGAACCTTAATGAAAATCACACCGTCATATTATAGCGTATATTAGAACCCTACTGTAGAGGCTTTAAGCTCCTATCTACAAAAATGTGGAATTTTGCATTTTTTGCCAGAAGAAAGATCACGGATGCGTGTTTATTTGTTTTTATATCGTGGGAGGGCTCATTGGAACGGAAGTTAAAAGTTCTAGTGCCCTTTTTAAGTGACGAAAAAAGACGGAGGGCAACTAGGCCCCATCCCATGCTCATTTTTTTCCCAAAGTCACCCGATTAAAATTTTGAAATAGCCATTTTGTTCAGCATGATCGAAAATATGAGAACTATGTCCTTTAGGATGACTTAAACCCCCAAGTCCGCGGGAGGAGGGCTGAAAATTATGAACTTTACCCAATGTTAACATATAGTATTTGTTATTGGGAAGTATACAGACGTTTTCAGGGGGAATTTTTTCTGGTAGGGGGGGGGGGGTCGGGGGTTATGTGGGAGGATCTTTCCATGAAGGCAGTTTTCATGAGGAAAGGGACATTGCTATGAAGGGGGCGCCGGATTTCCCAGCATTATTTAAAAAAAGATCAGAAATTAAATATAAAAAAAACAAGTTTTTCAACTGAAAGTAAGGAGCAACATCAAAACTTAAAACGAACAGAAAATATTACGTGTATGATTGGGTTCACCCCCTAGTCAATACCTCGCTCTTTAAGCCAAAGATTTTTTAGTACTTTCGTAAGAGCTATTTATTCTAAATAACAGCCTTTGTGATTAAGGGGTCATTTTTAAAGAATTGGAACAAAATTCGAATTTTTTGGTCGTTACGGTGACTCCAGTAGTAACTCAGCAAGGAATTATGTATTTTATTTATACATATATACATTTTTTTTTTTATATATATATTACCAGTATTTCTGAATTTGTGCTATAAATTAGTACTAAAATTTTCTTTTTTTTTCTATTCCTGGCACGCCCCTAGGACAACTTGCCTTTGCAAGTTTATGGGCAAGCTAGAAGATTTAGTAGAATGACTTCGGTTTTTCTTGTATTATATATATATATATATATATATATATATATATATATATATATATATATATATATATATGCATTTTGTCAAGTTCCATTTTTTTTTATTAATAAACTAATAAACTATAGTAGAGGTGAAATGATTTGACAAATGTTTACAGAGGAACATCTTGCTATCGATGTTGCGACTGAAATAATCCAATGAAATTTATACCTTATTTTAGATAAAGTGCATTTAAAATATTTTTTTTTAAATTTGGATTTAAATAAAGGGGTTGTGATAATATAGCGCTAGTTTTGTTTAAGATTCCAAGGATAGTAGAATAAAAACCTTTTGTGCCTGCTGGATCAACCTTAGATCTACCATATCTGAAATCAACGATTTATTAAATTTTTTTTTGGTTGTTTGAAAATTATGAAGTGTTTAGGGCATTGCCAGGTTTTTGTTAGCGTTTCCTCGTCGAACCATGTGGCTAAACAAGTAAAACTAATTGGTTGAATTTGACAACGCTGTTTCTCTTTAAAAATTCAAAAATTACAAATCTGTTGATTCCCAAAGCAAACTATACCTTCAAGTGAAAACTACACCTTAGGACCCTTGGCTAAGGACCCATATTCTTGGCTTATATTTTGGCGATTCTTTATTCAAGTTTTTAGTTTTTAAATTTGGCGCCTGCTACTACCAAAAACATACTACTAATTGCATATGGAGGTCTCTTCACCAAAAATTGAATTCACTATTTTCCAATATACATATGGTAGTGTGAGTCTCTAGTTAACCAGTTCAAACAATCCAATTTTGTTTCACTTGTCTTGGTAATTTAATTTATTTCAAATTACCAAAATAAATTAAATTATAATCTATGATTTTTCATCTGTAAAATCATAGAGATGGAAATATAGAAAACGACTGTGATATTTTAAAACTAAACCGTGGAAAAAAAAGTAAACTATAAATAATGAAAAATTCTGAATATTTTGGCTTCACGTTCGGAAGTCTTTATCGACGGTTTCTGATGAAGTCCCTATCTAATGATAATGAAAATCTAACGATAATAATGATAATGAGATTTCATCATCAAACCCAACACCACCTATACCATTGCTATTGCTTTATTACATTGTGGTATACGAGGGAGACAGCCTAATTTGTCAAACTTTTGTTCGTTTCGTTACTATTTCATGGTGAATATTATCATATTGAGCGTCATTAAGATGTGAGTTTTGTTTATCTTTCTTTCCGTTGACAAAGGCTTCCAGAGTCGAAATATTCGGAATTTTTTTGCAATTTATCGTTTGCTTTTTTTTGTCCACTGTCTTGTTTTTTGTTTTAAAAGGTTACACCCCTGTTTGAGTTAGGGAAAAGTCACCCGTCTACACTTTTACCAAAAATAAATGTTAATATGTTTTTTGTTGCTCTTGAACCACAAGATCCATAAGTGTATTAGTATAGAATTTATCATAAGAAGTGCAATAGCGTTGCATAAGTAAAGAGTGATATGGGCACAATGTATTATGTATTTACTTATTTATTTTTTTGGGGGGGTTGTTTATTTTAGACTAACGCACTTTGTATTGAAGGAGTTGTCCTAGGAACTTCTTAAAGGGCTTATTCGGTTGGAAGTTGAAAGCGGTAGTGCCCTTTTTAACAGTCAAAAGTGAATGGAGGGCAACTAACTCCCCTCCCACGCCCACCATTTTCCCAAACACATCCAATCAAAATTTCGAGATAACCATTTTGTTCAGCGTAGTTAAAAGGTTCGGAAATTATGTCTTTGAGGATGAAAATCCACCCATAGCCCTCGGGTCAAGGGTTGTAATTTATGCCCTGGGGGCATATAAGTTTTTTCCTAGAAGGGCTGTATAATTTTGGAGGGGGCTCATTGGATTGGTAATCATAAGTTCTAGTACCCTTTCTAAGATTCAAAGTGATCGGAGGCCTTCTGTACCTCGTATTTTCCCGAAATGCGTCTGATAGAAATTTTAAGATGGCCATTTTTTCAAAAACGGTCTAAAAATCATATAATAAGGCCTTTGGGGTGTTCAGAATCTCCCAGAGTCTAGGGGTAAGGGTTGTAAGTTATGCCCTAGTGGCATTTAAGGTTTTTATGGAAGGATGGTCGTATGAACTTTAGAAGAGGCGAATTTTGTTGAAAATGTATAGTTCTAGTTCCCTTTTAAGTCAAACATGATGGAGAGCAACTAGCCCCCCCCCCCTGACATCCGCTTTCCTTTAACGCATTCAATTGAATTTGTGAGATAGCCAATTTGTTACCAATAGTCTAAAAATCAAATAACAATGTCTTTAGGGTGGACACAATCCCCCAGAGCCCATGTGCAAGGATTGTAAGTTATGCCCTGGGGCATTTAAGGTTTTTATGGAACAAGTGGTCGTATAAACTTTGAATCGGATGGAGCTCATTTGATTGGAAGTCAGAAGTTTTAGTGCACTTTTTAAGAGTCAAAAGAGAATGGAGGGCAATCAGCCCCCTCTTCCCCAAGCCTATCATTTCCCAAACCATATCTGATCGAAATTTTAAGAGAATTATTTTGTTCAGCATTGTTGAAAGGTCCAGTAATTATGTTTTTGGGATGTTAACCTCCCCATTGTCTTCAAGACAAGGGCTGCAAGTTAAGCAATTCGTTCAATGTTTATACATAGTATATGTTATTGAGAAAGGTATGGATGTTTGAACTTTACTTTCCAAGAAGACGAAGGTTATTCAGGTGAGCCTTTCATAGAATATTGAGGGGAGTGTTGAACTAAATCAAAACACGTTACGTGTATACGGACTATCAAAAGGGTGTAACACAGGAATAACTGAGTATATTAATTTTAAAAATTCTAGAAATGATGAGGGAGATGATCAAAAAGGCAATATTTGCATGCTACCAATACTACTACAACTACCACCACTACTACTACCACATTACTCCATTTACAATATTGTGGGGAAGTTTGAATTAAATCAAAAGATGATATGTGCATGCACACTGTCAAAATAGTGTATCTCAAGAATTGATTTGGGTATTAAGTTGGAATTTTCAGAGAATGGTTAAAGGGGTAGATCATTTCACCAAAAGGCAACATGTGCACATTACTGCTAATACTTCTGTTACTGCTACATTTACTACTACTACTACTTCAATTGCAAGTACTTGTAAGGTTAAAATCATTTAAATTTGAATTTCAGGAGGTAAATGAAGACACAGGTTATCAAAAGGAAGTATCAGCAATGTCAGAGCAGTGACTAATTGTATTAAGCTGAAACTTCCAGGACTTGATGAGAGGGATGTTCTACTGACCAAAAGGCAATATGTTAGTACTACTGCTGCTAGTAGTTCTACCATTATTCAGTACTATTACTAGTAATATCAATACTACTGTTGTGACTACTATTACAACTATGCCTAAGGGTATGAAGGTGAAATTTTCAAGGAATTTGGAGGGGGAAGGTGAACTGAATCAAAACACGCCGCCTGTATGCAGGTTGTCAAAAGGGTGTAACAGGAATATCTTAGGAACAGTTTCGTGTGTGAAGTTGAAAATAACAGACATTGTTGTGAGGGATATTGAACTAAACAAAAGAAAATATTTGCATCCTAATGCTACTGCTTCTACTCATACTACTACTACTGTTCCTATTATTACTACTTCTATTACTACTACTGCCGCTAAAGCTACTACAATTCTACTGCTACTGCTACTACTACTGCTTTAAAAATAAGGATATTAGGGCGAAAATTTTGGAATGTATAGAAACCATATGAAACTATTTCGAAACGCAATGCCCACACAGGTTGTCAGGCGGGCGCATCAGAAATGCTTCAGGAACGGTTGATGGCATTAAGCTGAAACTTTCAGTGTGTGTTGAAGGGGATGTTGAAGCAACCAAAGATGTTATGCGCTTACTGCTACTAATGCTGCTACAGCTGTTGCTACTGCGCAAGTTAAGTGTTTTTAAGTTGAAGCTTTTAAGGAGTATTTAGGCGGATGTCGAAGTAAATAAACAAACTATGAGCATGTGGACTTTAAAAAATTGGATAAAGTAAAATCTGAAGAACAACTTATATTATTAAGTTAGACCTTTTATTATAAGTTATGGTGGATTTTGAACTAGCCAAAAGGTACTATGTGTATGCTCTTAATACTACCGATATTGTTACTGTACCTGATGACGCTAAGAGTATTGAGGTAAAACTTTTAAGGAACGTTTAAGAGGACAATTAAACGAAAAACTTCATGGAGGCAAGTTTTCAAAAGGGCATATAAGCAAAATCATAGGTAGCACCACTCTATAATAGCTAGAAATATCATTGAATCTTGTTAAAGAGCTAATTCAATTCAGAATTAAAAGTTCTGGTGCCCCTTTTAAAAATAAAAAGAGATTGGAAAGAAAGCAGCCCTTCTCTCAAGTTCATTGATTTTCCAAACGCGTCCAGTCAAAATTTTGAGACAGCCATTTTGTTCAGCATAGTAGAAAGATCCAGAAACTTTGTCTTTAGGGATGTTGGGCATGCCAACCCCCCACAACTATGCAATTGGCCCATTATGCTTTGAAACTAAATCAAAGGGCATCGTGTTTACGGTTGCCAATAAGACAACTCAGCAATATATCGAGAACGACTGGGGGTATTAAGTTGAAACTTTTGGGGCCACAACTATTACTACTTCTGCTCTTACAATTTAAATAAATAAAAAAGAGTGTAAGTGTATCGAGGTTGTCAAAGAACATGATAGAATCTCTTGGGAATGATATTAAGTTATATTTTTCAGGTCAACTTCAGGAGTTATAAAACTAAATTAAAAATACTGTTTGTGTCTGGATTAAAAATTGTTGAAAAAGTTTCTTCAACATACAAATAGCAGCCCAAATTATGGATTCTTATGGAAAAAAACGGAAAAGATATAAAATATTTTTTTTTCCATGAAAAAGACTACGTCAATAAAAAAAAAACAATTAATTAAAAAACTTTCCACAAAACAAGGTTTCCAAAGAAAAATAAAGAGCTCCATCAGCCCCCGCAATTATGCAATTGGCCCATTATGCTTTGAAACTAAATGTTGCTTTAAACTAAATCAAAGGGCATTGTGTTTATGGTTTGCCTATTAGACAACTCAGCAATATATCGAGAACGATTTGTGGTATTAAGTTGAAACTTTTGGGGCTACTACTATTACTACTTCTGCTATTACAATTTAAATAAATAAATAAAGTGTAAGTGTATCAAGGTTGTCAAAGAGCATGATAGAATCTCTTGAGAATGATATTAAGGTTTATTTTTCAGGTCAACTTCAGGAGTTATAAAACTAAATTAAAAATACTGTTTGTGTCAGGATTAGAAATTGTTGAAAAAGTTTCTCCAACATACAAATAGCAGCCCAAATTATGGATTCTTATAGAAAAAAAAAAAAAACAGAAATTAATTTAAAAAACTTTTTCAACAAAACAAGGTTTTCAAAGAAAAATAAAGAGCTCCATCAGGCCAAAAATGAGCAGAAATAAAGTCAAATAGTCTTCCAAGCCTAAAATTGCCACAAATCACAATAGATAAATGAAACTCAAAACGAACTGAAATTACACTAAATAGCCGATTCAAACTCAAAACGAGTGGAAATTAACATGAGTAGGGCGGATAACCCCCATGGCCATTCTCGAGACCAGAACATAATCTGCGCTTTACTGAAAACAAAATATGTTTGAAATATTTTCCCCTTTTTACTTTCACAAATAGAAAATTGTCAAAACTTTAAGGAATAAATATCACTATATGTCACTATATTCGTCTTTTTTTTCAGTAAAGTGGAAATTGTGTTCAGGTCTTTGTCCCTCGAAATTAATTAAGAGATAGCGCCAGTTCTCGTCGTCTTGAGAGATAGGGAAAAATGGTGGGGGTGGGGGAGGGGGAATGAAACGTCAAAAAGAGTAGAGGTGATCAAAGACCTATAGTCATGGTAGTTTGCTAAGAGATTGGATTTATACGTGTTTGTGCATTACACATTTTTCCGAAATTTTACTTAGTTGTGAGGGTGGTTAACCAATTTTTGATCAGATTTCGGTAAATTTTTACCAAATCATATTATTGACTTACAAATAAAGTGAATATACCACTCGTTGCCTTTTTTTATGCTCTTTCCAAGTATAATAATCATTTTTGTCGGAAATGAATTTAACCCCACCCCTATGTATACCAATTCAGGGTATAAATTTGCACATTAGGGAGGGGGGGGGGGCAAATTTTATTTCTAATGTAAATGGGAGATAAGTTTAAACTTTACCCCCCATCCCCCTAATGTGCAAATATATACCCTCAATTGGCATATAGGGGTGGGGGTAAAATCCATTTCTAACAAAAATGATTATTATATTTGGAAAGAGCATAAAAAAGGCATTGAGGGGTATATTCACTTTATTCGTAAGTCAATAATATGATTTGGTAAAAATTTACCCAGATTTCTTCATATCACCCCCATGTTTGCAAATTTCCTTCTATTAGCAGTGGCCTTCCGTTTTTCTTTTTCCTCAATTTAAACTGTTTATTTCGTTAATTGTGGATTCTTTGTATATTACTGTTGCTTGTCCACTATTGCAATATTTCACTTGTACCTTTCTAACGATAGACAAATAGGAACAATCATTCTTTCGTTTATATATGTTTATATATGTTTTTAGGGCTACAATGTTGAATAAAATAATGGCAACTCTGAGCAGTATATCCGTTCCTGGGAATTTAGAGAGTAACAAGCTACATAGTCAAATTTTAATTGAAGGAGTTGAGTCAAAAGTCTACAAGCCGATCATGAAACGACCACTATGTGGTAGGTTTTTTATCACATATTTTAAGTTGTAAACTACTCAAATGTCTCTTTGCATTTGAAATTTGGTTCGAATACTAAAATGAACCAAGTAAAAAAAAAAAAAAAAATCAACATGGACAAAAGGGCGTACTTTTTATTTTCAAAATTTCACAGAAAAGTGGAAAATAGTGCTGACTTTTCAACCACGTTTTTTGGTTTTAAATTTGGCTCTGACAACTGCCAAACAATCCATAACTGTGGAGGTCCATACTATCAAAAATTAGATTCCCAATGTTTCAAAATATATATGGTTGGGTAAGTTTCCACTTGACCAATTCAAACAACCACATTTCATCGTTACTGTCCTTGGTACTGGTATTTAAGTTGCTGCAGTTCTTCCGACAAAATTTAATTCATTAGTCTTGTTCTATAAAATTATTAGACAGATAAAGATCATTTAGTATTGTTTTAGTTCAAAGCCTTTAATTTAGTATATATGCTTCGGTTTTAGCCTTTATTTTGTTATATATGCTTCGTTTGTCTAGGTCAGAACAAAAATGTTCCTCTTTTCAGACAATGAATAAACCGTCTGCTCCAATTCAAAAGGCATTATGATATTTATTTTTATCCAATTGAGATTCGAAGTCTAATATTCTTAAAATTGTGCTCCTTTGATTGGTTCATTTGGCTCACTTTTTATTCTTATTTTATTTTTATTTTTGTTCTTATTTTATTCTTCTTTTTATTCTTATTTTATTCTTTCTTTTACTCTAATTTTTATTCTTATTTTATTCTTCTTTTTATTCTTATTTTATTCTTATTTTTATTATTATTTTATTCTAATTTTTATTCTTGTTTTATTCTTCTTTTTATTCTTATTTTATTCTTTTTTTATTCTTGAAGGTTTCTCATTTCACTGTAAAGGCTTATGTTTCCTGTACAATTCTTGGTATCCTATTTTTCTGCTCTTTGCTACTGTTTTAATACATCAACCAAAGACGACAATTGTACTATCATTCAATAGTTGATATTTAGTTCCATCCATCTACCGAACTATATTTTTTAAATTTGGTGTATATAGTTTTTTAGATGGAAAATACGTTGACAACTATTGAAAAAAGGAAAAAAAATTCTATTTTGTAAGCAAATTTACATCCTTTTCTAATAGGAAGTTTAAGCAATATCATAATTCTGGCTCGGTGAATGGATAGATTTCAGAATGAATCCAATGGTACGAATGTCTAGTATTTTGATGCAAACTACACCTGCAAGCTTGTCGCAAAATCCCTTGTTTCAGAGGGAACCCATTCCTTAAGATGCAAGTTGAAGTTTAGTTTTTTTTTTCCCAAGATGTATTGTATCCTCTTTTCCCACTTTTGCAAAGTCCTAGAAATAGTCAGCAAATTTGTAATACCAGAAATAGTTGAGAAAAATAACAAAATGTCATTGTATGTTATCGTTAACAAAGTGTTAGAAAAATGTTACAAATAGTAAAAAAAGAAACATATCGAATTGTTTTTTCGCTCTCTAGAAATTCATACATTCTAACTTATAGTCTTTTGAATTAATGTAGTTGAGATAGCGCATGTCGTATCGGTAACAAAATCCATGAAAATATACTCTTCTTCCATTCGTTTAGGACTGCGTCGTAAACAAGCCAATATGCACTGTTTGATCATTTGTCAGAGATGTCATTTCTCAGAGATAATAAATGCCGTTAAATTTCATATTAAATTTTGTTAAGTTTCTTTTTTCATATTCTGGTTGAGTTGGTCCACCTAGATCGGTGTTTGAGTCTGGTTGAGTTAAGAAAAACCTAGATTGAATCTCAAGTCAACCTAGGCTGTGAAACAAATTAAGTGCGATTTAATTCCTCTTCACTATTACGTTTATATATATAAAAAAAAAATGAAAAAATTGTCGAAAACCAGTATGCATAAAAAATTCAGATCGATCATTTGTCAGAGATGTCATTTCTCAGAGATAATAAATGCCATTAAATTATTTGAAAAAGGCAATTTCATTTGTTTACTATATCTTATATTTTACTTTGTATTGAAAATTTTTCTATGTCTAGTGAAAGCTGCATATCTCTGTAACATAATTAGGTTTGCATTTATGTTCCCCCACACAATTAGGGGACATGTGTGATCTCAATTAAGTTTGCATTTATGTTCCCCCACACAATTAGGGGGAATGTGTGATCTCTGTAACATAATTAGGTTTGCATTTATGTTCCCCCACACAATTAGGGGACATGTGTGATCTCTGTAACATAATTAGGTTTGCATTTATGTTCCCCCACACAATTAGGGGACATGTGTGATCTCTGTAACATAATTAGGTTTGCATTTATGTTCCCCCACACAATTAGGGGACATGTGTGATCTCTGTAACATAATTAGGTTTGCATTTATGTTCCCCCACACAATTAGGAGGAGTGTGTGATCTCTGTAACATAATTGGGTTTGCATTTATGTTCCCCCACACAATTAGGGGAAATGTGTGATCTCTTTAACATAATTAGGTTTGCATTTATGTTCCCCACACATTTAGGGGGAATGTGTGATCTCTGTAACATAATTGGGTTTGCATTTATGTTCCCTCACACAATTAGGGGAAATGTGTGATCTCTGTAACATAATTAGGTTTGCATTTATGTTCCCCCACACAATTAGGGAGAATGTGTGATCTCTGTAACACAATTAGGTTTGCATTTATGTTCCCCCACACAATTAGGGGAAATGTGTGATCTCCGTAACATAATTAGGTTTGCATTTATGTTCCCTCACACAATTAGGGGGAATATGTGATTGAAGGAATTTGAACTTCTGTAGCTGGATGTCCTTTTTGGATAAAGCACAGTGCGACATTTGCAACTAGAAAAATTACTCAGTTTTATTTCCTTCCCTTGTTTTAAATTTATAAACATTTTGGTTGCTGTTGAGTTGAGTTTGGTGTTCGCAGCGAAGATCGCAGAAAAGGTTGAAGCAAAGTCATTTGTTTTCCCTCGTCTTGAAGCAGTCCTTGCCAGAATTTACTGTAGTATTGCTTTGTACTTCCAATGATTTCACGGAAGTTTATTTATTTTCACTGGCAAACACTTCCTTTTCTCATGTCACCATTTCAGATAATAAAAAGCATTAAGGGTACTAAAATAGGTGAATAAACTCCTTTCTGTATATCAACTTGAAGGAGCAACATCCGTTGCCGCCATAATTCGCACCTTTTTCTGCAACGCCTTAAGAAATTTGTTTTGCAATCTTCTTCTTAAGTTGGGACAAGCCTTATTTGCTCTTTTGGCAGTGTTTTCGCTAGCTCTAAGTGATTAAGAGAAGAATATCTTCATGCTTGCAGCAATAACTGGAACCTAGTAAAGAGCAAACCCCTTCCATAGTAATCGAAATTAAATGCGATTTTAAATAAAGTTTCAACTGTAAAATAATCGCCAGTTGACCCTGATTCAGGAATGATAACTATTATCCATATTTAACATAAAAACGAAAAATAATGGCGAAAACTAATTTATGGGATTTTGAAAAATATTTTGAAAATTTTTGAAAACGGCAATGGATCGAAACAAAGAGTGCACCATAGAAATCACCTTGGTCGAAAACCCTAATCTTAGGGTTTACAGCCCGCATCTTGAACAGCAAGGACAATCCCTTGTTTTGCACGAGTACTTTAACCTTTTTTGCATCTTCGTGGTAGGAGCCTTCGTCACTACTTTTTTTGCATCCAGTTGTTGTTTAATACTTGTTTAGGGATAGAGACGAAAAGTATGCCCAACTTACAAAAGTGGAAACTGGGGCTAGTGTCGACCAAAAAACATCAATTACGTCTAGCAGTTGGTGTTTCTTGGCCTGTTTTATGTGTAATAATAAGATAAAATTAGTGTGCTTGGCAAAATAAGTTTAGTAATAAGACTCTAATCTCCGTTTCTGAAAAAAAAAAACACCTTTATGAAGCTTGAAAAGTACCAAATGCTAGAAGGCGTTTATGGTTTAGTCAACACTGTAATATATTTAATTGGGACAGGAAGTTTTATATTTTGTATAGCTGTTTTCTAGCTTAAAATTCTCTAATCTATGTTTTGTCCATAAAAATGTTCGAAATTTGGTCTTGCTGCCAACCAGATATCATTAAGAATACTTTCACCCTAAAACAGACTCCAAAAACTCGTGACTTTTTTATCAAAAGATTTCTGTATTGAAATAGACAATGTTAAGTTTTGTTAAAGCATAACTTTTTTTTAATTTCTCTTTAGTTTCTTTAAAGGACTTGTTCACATTGGCCTATGAACACTTCAAATATCCATTTTCGATAAAATGGATGTGAAGAGATTTTCTATTCTGAGAAAGGCCTCACCCATCTTGTATTGTTGCTCAGATTGGCATTATTAAATTATTTGTTATAAATTTTGATAGATTTTTAATTTTATAAGATTTTATCAAAATCCTTTAAAGATTTTGTTGATATTTTAGTCTTAATTTTTTTTTTTCACAATATCCTACTGGATTATTAGGAAAGCTTAAACGGTGTTTAGAGCTTTTCACTCTAAATAAAAGCCTTTAAGATTCCTGGAAAACTTTTCAAGTTGAAAATAATGTCAAAATTCTTTTGCGTCTGAACTTGCCACTATGTATAAAATAATTATTGAAAGTTAAAGCAAACTGGAAATACGATTTACCTATAAAGATGGTTACTTGGCCTGGAAAAACATTACTTTTGACTCGTTGTCTCCCCCTCCTTAGAAAAGAGATGCAATGCAAAATACACTTACCACTGCAGGATAAAATTTTAATTCCAAAAATCTTATTATTATAGTATAATTTCTATACCGATTTTACAGGCTGAGAGATTGTCTATCTAAGCCGAGTGCAATTATCTAAGAGCAGAGATTTTAGTTTTACGAAATTTCGAAAAACGGTAAATTTTGGGACAGAGTTTTCGACTGTTATTAAAAAACTGCCAACAAAGCATGCTGGACGACAAACATGAAAGATAAAACTGCAGCGTGTACTCTTTTGTAAGGATTGGAGAAAACTAGTGTGTCTGAACCCACCATTATGCGTTAATAATAAGAACAGCAGATATAAATAATTGGATGCTGATGTTTCAAATTCCACTTTCTTGCTTCAAGTCTTGTGCTTATAGCCCTATTTTATATTAATCTTTTTTTTTAGATAGTTTGGAACAGAAGATGGAACATTTTGCAAAGCGTTTTAAGCATAAAAACTGAAGATGTATCGCATAAAATTATTTTTCTGTTCTTGTATATTTACTTTTGAAAAATGGTTTTCATTGCTCATATTTTAGCCATCTTCTGCAACATTGTTATTATTACCGTTGTCACATCTAAGAGTTATTTATAATTTTTTATAGCTTCTAAGATAATTACCAAAAACCATTTGCCAAGCTGTTCTCAATGGTTGGTGACATTTTAGATCTGGAGGATCATAGTCAATGCACTACTGATCCTCCCTTTGAAAACAGCTTTACAAATTACTTACGGGAATTGTATGAAAACTGTCAGATACAACTTTCAGATCTAAAAGCCACATTATTATGATACTAGATCTAGGTAAGATCAAAGTAGGGCATGGCCTTTCTTTCCAAGAATACGGTTTATTGAATCCTTGAGAATCAAGTGCTCATCTGGCCCTGTCCATTTTCTATTTCATCTTTTGTGGATTTCGTTTTTGTGATATTATCAAATATATTCCTTAATTTATACCAAAAAATCACAATAAAATAGGATTTCGATAAAAAAAAACTTTTTTTTTCATCTAATTTAACCAAATTCGTTCTGAAGTGCGCTCAAAAATATCCTCTACAATCAGGAAAAATTAGTGACATCTTCCTGGCTAAATGACAGATGCAATACAATTAAAACAAGTGTCTCATTTGGGTACAATATCTATTTTGTATGTTTCACTTTTGTAACAAAAAAATTGTTAGAGGTCCCCAATGGAAGTACCCTCTGTAATAGATGTCCTTTTCCGCTCCCTAATTTCCATGAACTGACGCCATTGGTTTGACTGTTAAAGCTTATTTTAAAAGAACATTATTATGAAAAGACGTGACCTTTGCCCTAGAAGTACTGGAACGTTTTATTCCCATCCTGTTTTCTGTAGTTTCTTATTGTCCTGTTTCCGGTAAAGAAAATTTGTAATAAACCCAAAAACAAAGAGGTAACTCCCATGTTATATAATGTGCTTTAGCTCCATTGGTTTATTTTTGTGATCTACTCGTATTTTTTTAAGTTATTCGTGTTATGCTTCAAGCGCATTTCAGAAAGGGAAGACATATAACGTCATATAACGTATTATAGTGTTTCCAAAAAAATGCTAATGAAGGTATATGATTACCGAAACTTTGAATAGAGAATCGAATGGAAGTAACTTCAACAGAAAGATCATAGTCTCGAAAGTTGGACTATAAACTTACATGTGCCGGATGACCCCAGTTGATGCGGTATTTTCTGCTTGTTTCTCTTTCTTTGGGCTAATTGTGGGTTATATAGTAAAAAACAGTGGTTTTTATCTTGTCATTAGGAAAAACGCACCCGGCCCCTATACTTTCAAAACTTCTTTTTTGTATCATCAAAAAAAACGAAAATTAAAAATATGAGTTTTACTTCTGATGACGGTCACTGCATATGTGACCGAAATATCTGGTATTTTTGTGAATTTCTATCGCTGTTATCATCATCACTGTCTATTAAAATGATTTTATCCTTATTTAAACTTATTTATCGAAACGAAAAATCTTTGACTACCCACATTTTTGGGTATTAGGGAAACTCTTAAAATTATTAACAGGGGAACCTAGCTAGGGTACCTAACTAAATGTGCAGCTAACTACCGTGAAAGCCCGTCCCCCTGTTACATGGTTGTTATTCCAACTCAAAAGTAAATCCTCAAAGTGAAGCAGGAGGAAAAGGCCAGAGGGTACTAAAAACGTATAACTATTCCTGACGAACCCTTGGTTATTATAATTTAAGTAATTTCAAACGTTGAATTTGTTCTTTTTCGGGAAGTCTGTTTTTATAATTTCATTCTTTAGCATGTTTTGTCGACCCTCTAGGCATACCTCCTGGGACCCCCCCCCCCCCTAGAGCTGTCTCTGTTATCTAGTCCTATTAGCTAGGGAAAGGGGGGATAGAACATTTTTAGATTGCTAATTTTATGGTTATTTTATGGGTTTGTTGGTGTTTTTGACAATTTATCCCCAGTCCCCATTCAGGGTCTCATATAACCTTGGGCCATGCGAAAACTTACATAATAATTGATGAAAACTGATTCAAAAACAAATAAAAATGGGAAAAACCTGGAAGTATGATTCATTGATATTCGCTGTATTTTATAAAGTAAGAATTCCAGCATTTTTTGACTATTTTTTTTGTATAGGCTAGGACTTTATGAGACCCCTAGAGGTGGGTTTGGGATGAATTGTCAAAAACGCGAACAAAACTATAGAAACAGTTTTAAAATTAGCAACCTAAAAATGTGACACTTTTTGTTGTAGGATGTCTCCTGTAGAGCCGCTATTCTGTCTCCTGTACCTTCACTGATATAGAGAATCAGAAAGAATCGTAAAAACCTCGATTTTTTTTTCTGGGGGGGGGGGTGGAGGCCTTCCCATGCGTATGTGTCTACAAATAGTGGTTGTTCTTATGAAAACGTAGCGCTTGATAGACTAAAACAGTCGTTTTGCCTCAAAGTAGGCTTGACTTAACGCTAACAATAATACTTCATGCGATAATCGGTAAAATTAGTTTTTTCCTATTAGCCTACTTAGATGGGGCGAAAGCACCATACGATGCATCTTTTCTGATCTTGCCAAGTCTCTCCCTTCTTAAGCTCAGTTTTGAGCCCTTAAAATTACTAATAGATTCTTAAACTATCTACTAAGTTCCTTGTTTTTTGTCAATTTCAACCAATTTAGTTTCAAGTCCAATGTCTTAACGATTCAACCACAACTTATTAACTAGAAATTTTGAATTAAGTAAGCTTTATTCAATTTAAAATTGTCCCACTTATTTTCAGACATTGTTTGTATTGAAATGTAATACTCAGCGACACTCAATGAACTCAAGTGACAAGTAATATATGAAAACGAAATGTAATTTAATGAACCTATTGCGTCTAGGGCCATCACAAGGGGAATGGGGGTGGGTGGTCAAGCCCAATGTCTTAACGATTCAAACACAACTTCTTAAATAGAAATTTTGAGTTAAGTGAGCTTAACAGTTTATCAAAAGAATTTAAAGGAGAAACATTCACCCTCTGCGCACAGGTATGTGGACAACATACATTTTTACCATATATCTCGGATTCCTCGGGCTGAGGTAATCATTAATTCAGTGAATCTTATACAGTGATAATCTAAATAGTATAAATAGAAGCTTTACATTGCTCAGTTTCAGTAAAAAAAAGTCTCGCTAGGAGTGTGTAGTTGTAAATGTTCAATAAAAATAGGTATATTGTGACTGGTACATGACGTCATTGTAAATTTACGTTGTGATTTTCAATATGACGTCATTATGGATGTAACTTGCATGCATGATTTTATTTTTGTTCATGACACCATTCTATAAGTGACGTCATCTTCACCATATATTCGGATTCCTCAGGCTGTCGTATCGTTAATTCAGTGAATCTTATACAGTGATAATCATAATTGTATAAATAGAAGCTACACTATAAAAAAAGAAGATACAATATGTCGTTTTTAAAGGATTTTATGAAGCGTGACAAAACGATACTGCGCAGATACTCTGCCGATCCTGTGAAAGCAGTTAGGTTAATTTATGTATCAGAATTCTACTGCAACCAAGGTTCCACTTGCGACTTTCGATCTTTTCTTGCAAATTGGCTTAAACAGCAAATTAGTTATAACATCGAAAATGAATCCAATGCAGTGCTTGCATATGCCCTGTATATGTGCGATAAATTTCTACCTGATCGTTTTCGAGCACCCTGCAAAACATTAAAAGCCATGTGCCGAAAGAAACTCAAGAAAATTATTTTTGGCCGAGAACGGTTTTTCAGAATTGATTTTCACAGAATATATGGCTCTATGAATGGTTTAAGTATACCAAGATCTGTCCTATATTACCTCTATTTTGAAGAAGAATTTGAATTTTTCGACTTGAATTTTTCCTCGAAAGAATTGGCATATCTGTTGAAAATGAATGATATAAAGGAACCTTATACTGTATCTCCATCAACTTTTGCCTCTAAAGAATCGCCATATCTGTTATTCGATACATATCGTGATGATGACACGTATGAAAGCTACGTAAAAAGAAAAAACAAGCCAAGGGAAATTGTCACCATAGATGATAACGTTGAAGTCATAACCATAGATGATGATGCAGACACACCGTCAGAAAATTGCAAAGGAAATGACACAGTTATTGCTTCATCGTCAAAAAGAAAAAAACAATAACATAAATGAAGAGACTGGCACACCGTCGAGAAAGTGCAAAGTAGAAGACCCGCCCGCTGCTTCATCATCAAAAAGGAAAAACAGTGAGAGAGATGATGACGGTACACCGTCGAAAAAGTGCAAACGGTAAAAAAGGAGTGAAATTATGAAAAGATTGAATTGAAAGGTAGTCAAGAGATGTCCAAAATGGTTTGTTGTCTTGGTCAAAATTTAGGTGTTTTCTATTTGAAATATTGCTGCTGTTGGTTGATTTCTATTTTCCTGTTTTGATATCTAGGTTTTACTTTGTTTTTATTTGTTTTTGATCTTTCTGCTTTAAATTATACTTCATCCAAAGCTATAATACTTATTATAAGTTACGTATAGGAAAATTATCTCAGAAAACTCCGTTTCTTTTCATTTTTAAAGGCATAATTTGATATACCTCTGAAAACTTGAGACAGCTTAGTCGAACTAGAGGCTGGTGAGAAACCTAGTAGCAAAAGACTAAAAGGGATCTCTCGTCTTGTCTACTTCAAATAGTTTGGTACCCTAGACCAGAAGTTTGCCCCTGTGCCCACCTGTCTTTGAACCAGTGGTGGATCTAGGGGAGGGGCGAGGGGGCGCGCGCCCCCTAATGTAGTCTAAATTAGTGTAAATTAATTAATTAACGCAATTTTGCGTTAAATAAACTTGCTCCTAACGCAAATTTATCAGATAAACCTATTTTGAGCCCCCCCTCCCCTAAAAAAAAATTCTGGATCCGCCCCTGCTTTGAACTCCATTCTTTTTTACGTAAATAGATCTGATTTCTGAGACATCAGTAAATTAGAAATGTATTTAGGCAAGGTAATTGGCTGGAAAAGTGCCAATATTTTCCTCTTTATCCTCTTTGTAGAGGATAAAGAAGAACCTTTCCTCTTTATCCTCTTGCTAGTACCGTGGACCAAAGCTTTGGAAGGCTTAAATACATTCTATTGTACAGTGATCACAAATATACTTAAGTTGAACATCAAAGTTTCTTTAGAATGTATCTTTTATATCTATTTAATTGAAGAGTCAAATTAAGATTGCGGGAGGGGGACCTGAAGTTACCCCACTCAGAACACTGTATATTATGAAGAAGAGACTAAGGTAGCTTGGACAAGTCGTACAGATAGATTCTTTTGAATACGACAACCACATGATCACATACGATAATATTATCATTTTCATTCCATAACGACAGATAAAACAAAAAATACGTCCACTTTAAGTAGTCTATTATAAGTAGATAAAGTACTAAGATACCCTGGCCTTTCGCTCAATATGGTGATATAAGAGGTTGAATTTAAAGATAGGATATTGGTCATTTTCGGACCCAATGTTTATTTCGGTAGATACAGAAGAGCTCCATAGATATGTAATCAGTTTGAATATACAATCAGAAGGCGTAAGACAGAGAGGGCCTAAAGGCCTGGGGGTCTTATAAAAACTGAGCTAAACCTAAAAAAACAAGGCAGCAAGAAAATGGCAAGTTTAATTTTTTCAAATCGCCAAACAATTTAACAATTCAGTTAACACTTAATAAACACAAGTTTGCGTTAATTGAACTTGCTCCTAACGCAAGTTTATCGCATCAACCTATTTTGAGGGGTTACGCAATGAGTTCATTAAATCAACGGATTTTTCGAATCTTTTTTAGAAAAAATTGCATCTTCATCGCATTTCCTTTAACAAATGGCGTTGGTATATTTTGCTTTTATGACTGCACTAATGCCAGGCATCTGTTAGTACTAATACCCAGTGACATAGGAAGGGGGATGCGGGAGGAGGAACCGTCCAAAACAACATCCTTGATAATTTTTTGGCGTTCCCTAATCAGTTTTTTATCTTCACATAACGCTGCTTTCAAAATAGTTTTCATAAGTATTTACTGTTTATTTTAACTCGGATCGCTGTGGTAGTAGTTTGAATTAACTATTTCTATTTAATACACCCTTTAATAACCGACTAATCACTTGCCACATATATATAATCACAATTTTTGAATTAAAATTAAGTTGCCATCAAAGCCATTGGCCAATTGGAGACAAAGCCAAGACAGGTGGTCTGAGTGAGAGGCAAAGCTTGGCATTAGCCTTTTTCAGGATGGTATAAAAAATGATTTTATTTTCACTTGTTGTTAGATATTGCCTATCATCCAATCTAGGGTAGAACTAAGATAGATAGACATAGAATTAAGTGATGATTGAGATTTTCGGTTTGACTCATGACGGACAGTATCGACTGGACTTGTATGCAGAAGGGGAGGGGACTGAATTTGCTTGGACTTCCATCTGCCCCACCTGCCATTGGTGTTATATAAATGTTAACAGGACTAATGTGATTAAAAATATTGTATTTTGCTTATACTTCGTTGCGTGTTAAGTTATTTACATTAAAATGTTTACACACATTTTTTAAAACGCACAATTTACTTTTCCTTTCACTTCTTTGTTCCCATAATGTAAACACTTTAAATGAGTTTTATTAATGGTTAGGAAAAAAATCTAAAAAAGGGGAGGGGTGATAAGTGGAAATTGCTCCCCGGGTATTACGAGACCTTTCTAGGCCACTGCTGACATCAAAATAAAAATAGTTATAACTGCTTTTGAAGTCAACGAATCAAAATCCAAGTGGCAAGATTTTAAAAATAATCAACGTAGTTTTTCTAAGCTAAAAATTAATTATTTATCGTAATTTGAATGTTTAAAAATCCTTAAGAATAAAACGGTTATATGTCTTGAACTTTATATCAATTAGAAGAATCAAAAGAAGAAAAATTACATTACATTCAAGTTAATGTTTGTATATTTTTTTTTTCAACTAAAACTTCAGTGGAACTTGGGGTTACGTTTAAACAACAAGTTGATAAAGAATAAGAAAATGGAAGAAAAGAAGAAAAAAAGCGAAATAAGCTAAAAATGATCCGGCTTTTTTTCAACATAGTGTTGATAGTGTTAATGTTTTAGTTTTGTCGCTGGAAATCCCAGAAAAAAATTAGGAGTGGATAAAGTAGTTAGTGGTAGAGTGATATCAGATGACATAACATTTGATATGTAACATTAAAAAATAAAAAAAAAATCTTATAAAACTTTCCAAACAACAACATTCAGTTAAGGCTAATCAGATACTAATGGCTACTCAGACACTGATTACTATATGAGTTTCTATTTTCCAATATTAGCCCCCATTTGCTATCAAGCTCTGTAAGCATTAAATAGCAACTGTGGTGTAACTTAAGCAGCTGTTTGAAACACTTAGTGACTTTATTGGCAGGGAGCACGCCCCCAGTTGCTCAACTTTGGGCCCTTCAATCAATCAGATTGAAATCTGTTCATAGTTCTGATTTGAAGAAATTTTGACATGTCTGCTGTTCTACTAAAATGTATTTACAAAACTCTAAATGGCCTATTCAGATGATTTGGTGCCATTTTGCTGGGG
The DNA here is from genome assembly GCA_027921565.1 of Artemia sinica. Lineage (NCBI taxonomy): Eukaryota > Metazoa > Arthropoda > Branchiopoda > Anostraca > Artemiidae > Artemia > Artemia sinica. Next base: position 33,844,321 of record CM051267.1, read on the forward strand.
CGAGGGACCGACATCTATCAAAACCAGATACTATTTATAAAATGTCTGCTTAAAGTTTTTTGCTTCTGTACTTCTATTTTGCAATACTAGCCTTAGTTTTCTACTAAACAACCTCAAAAATCTTTCTGGTATAGTTGGGTGTAAGTATTGTAGAGAGGGATAAGCCCAAGGTTCCTACTTTTTGCTCTATAGCCCAATGTCCTTGCAGGACTGTGATTTCATCTGAATGTAATATTAGCCTCTGATTTGTAATCACGTCTGTCAGAAAAATGTAATTATCAGCTTTTGCAAAGAACTAGACACTATTGTAATCAAACCTCATTTATAGTAAGATTTTGAATTTGTAATGAACAAACTTAGAAATCTTGACATATAAATATACCTCCGGGGACGACAAGATCCCCACAACCCCTGGTGCAACATTTTGGTCTTTTCTGTCCGAACAGCTATGAGCTTTTAGGTATCATTTGCTAGGCAAGATTCAAAGAGTTCCCCAAGGTTATCCTCTTGAAACAGGACGCACACCTGAGTAAATTGAAAGACAATATTTGCACGAGATTTAAAATATCTGCAATATCTCAGGAATGGATTTGGGGATCGAGCTCAAGCTTTTAGGGAGGGTTTGGAGAAGCTCAAGCGAATCTCGGATTTTGGTTTGGGGGATGGGGATGGATAAATTGTGAATGTATGTGTGTGTCATCGAAGCAGCACATTTGTTGTGTCTCGGGATTGTTTTGGGTGGGACTGTGAAGTTGAAACTTTCGGTTAGGGAAAGAAAGGTAAGGATGGAAATTCTAATTTTGTATTGTCAGAGGAGTAGATGCCTTAAAGTATTTTTGTCTCTCATCCACTAAAAAGTTTACATTATAATCTCCCAGAAGACTTATAATCTGTTTACAGTTAATTAATAAGGTAAATCGAAGCCACCCTATGTCAGTTTATCCAAATTCAATATTACGGGAACTCCAAAAGGTATCAAGTTGTAACTTTTAGGGAAGGCTGAGGAGAGGGGAGCAAGTAAGTGCTGAATTATTATTTGGGTAGAACTAAATCAAAAGAAACTATGTGCATCGACGTTACAAAAAATACCATTTATGTAAAATCTTTGGAATAGCTGGCAAATGAGATTTTTAGGGAGTGCAGGAGAAGAAAAGGAGAAAAGGCAGAGTATAACAATCTAGTTATAACACTTATAACCAATACGGTGTTTGGTAATAAAATGGCCCATAAGTTAACATGGTATTCACGTGATGGTAAGACAGCAGCCTTATTGATTATATCATAGTAAACCGAAGAATGGCAGGATCAATACAAGATACTAGGGTATATAATAGTGCTGTTATTGATGTTAAAAGTAAAGATCATCATCTAGTAGTGTCTAGGGTTACTTTAAAGCTGAAATTTCGGAATGGTAACTACCTCCCGGGAAGTTGTGATGTTGGAATCTGAGAGATACTTCCCAGGAACAGTTGAAAACTAAACTTGAGAGTTTAGAATTTGACAATGTGGAAGATGACCTTAGACCTTAGTTCCTCCTGTGCCTCCAGAGGCACCAGGGGCATCCACGAAAAGTTTCCAGTCATCTTGGAGGTGTGCTGCAGCTAGTGCGTCTTCCCATTCGGGCTGTAGGGACGCATGTACATTTGACAAGTCTCTTCTGTGTGAACGTCTCTGGGTGTTTCTAGAACGGCTTCGTCTTCTAGATCCTTCTGGTTACCAGAAGAGGATGGAGTTTGGCAAGCGATTTCTGCCCATCCTGATGACAAGCCCAAGATAACGCCACTGATAACGTCTGTTATTAAAGGTAGCTGGACCTGTTGTCTGATGGTGTCATTTCTTATTCTCTGGATTCAGTTTATGTTTAGGATTCTTCTGAGGCAAGTGTTTTCAAATGATTGTATTTTTTCTCTTGTTGTTGATTTAGGTGCCAGGCCTGAGATCCGTAAGGCAGTACTGACAGAACATTGCTTAGGAACAGTCGTATCTTTAGCCTCAAGGAGTATTTTTGAGATTTCCAAACTCGTTTGAGATGGTTAAACGCCCCGTGTGCTTGTCCCAACCTAAGTTGAACTTCTCTTGCGTTTGAGCCAGTGTTTTCGACTGTAGTGCCCAGGTATCTGAACTCAACCACCTGCTCTATTCGGTCAGCTCCACACTTAATATCAAGAGGAGATCCACTGGTAGCCATGCTTTTTGTTTTATTTATGTTGATTTTTAGTCCATATTGTTCTGCTGCATCTTTAACACTATTTATAAAGGTCTGCAGTCTCGGTTTGCAAGTTTCAAGAAGGCTTATGTCGTCAGCAAAATAGAGATCTCCAAGTCTGGCCGGCTCGCCAATGTCAATCCCATATCCCACGCAATTACTTAAGATGTAGTCAACAACAAGGATGAACAGTATGGGAGAGAGGACACATCCCTGCTTTACTCCCGTCATTATTTTAAAATATTAATTAAAAAAAAAACTTTCCGAAAAATAAGTTTTTCAAAGAAAAGTAAAGGCCATTTTAACTTAAGCTCAGCAGATACAAATACCTGATAAACTCAAACTCAAAACGATCAGAAATTAAATAAACAATCATAGCACAAAACATACAATAAGTAATAATATGAATGAATAAACAGATCTTAAAGCGAGTAATGCTTAGATTGAATATGAAAATCAAGCTTAAAACGAACAGAAATTAAATAAACAATCAATGCAAACAAACATACAATAGATATTAATGTAAATGAATGAATAAATCTTAAAACGTGTGAAACTTAAATTGAATATGCAACTCAAGCTTGAAACGAACAAAAATCACTACAAACAAGAGTTTGGGTATCGCTTCCTTCTCTCACTGTAAACTGCGTCATTGGCGCTTTACTGTGTACCTGTGAACACAAGGTACAATTTCCATCTCACCTCATTGGTTTCTTCCAGAAGCATTTTGAGGGCAAATATGAGGTCAGTAGAGGAGCGGTTTGGACAGAAGCCGTGTTGCTGCTCGCGTAGGTGTCTGTCAAGATGTGGTTTTCTTCTGTTGAGGATTATGAGAGCGAACAACTTTCCTGGGATTGAAAGGAGGCAGATACCACGCCAGTTTTCACACTTTGTGGCATCTCCTTTTTTGAAAAGTTTTACCAGGGGGCTCCTAGTCCAATCTTTAGGCACCTTTTCCAACTCCCACATTGTCCTGAAGAATTTGCTCAACAAGGTCGTGCAAGGAATGACAGACGCTTTAAGTATTTCTGCTGAGATTCTGTCTTTGCCTGGGGGTCGTCCATTTTTTAATTGCTTTGCCGCCGTACAAATGTCTGTGGTATCCGGAGTATCTATGTTGATTGGAAGGGTTAGTAGCGGTATATGAGGGATCGTTGGTGGTTCTAGAGGGGGAGGACGGTTTAGAAGCGTCTGAAGATGGTCTGCCCAAACTTTGCTCACATCTTCTAGATCTGTTGCAAGACGTCCATTCGGGTCTCGTACAGGACCTTCCATACTCAAGCGTTTCCCAGCTATTTCATTGGTTAAACGGTACACAGTCTTTGAGTCCCCTCTTCTTGCAGCTTCTTCAGCCAGTTCCGCTTTCTTCTCAAGGTGGTTACGTTTGTCCTTCCTATCACTCCTTTTCACCAACTTGTCATGATATTGGTATGTCAGGTTGCTGAACACGTGGTTCTCGGCACTGCAGTTAGGAAGAAGAAGAAGTTTTGCCTGCTTGCGTTTTTCAATATAACCCCACGTTTCATCCGACAGCCATTGGTCTTTTGGTCTTTTCTTGAAACCAAGGACTAGTTTCGTAGCTTCCTTATAGTTTTCCTCGATTTTTTTTCCACATACATTCTTCGTCTATTTCTTCAAAGTATTATAGGACTTCAAATCTGTTGTACAGCTCTGTGGTGAATTCTTTTTTGATGTTCTTATCTGACAGTCTGTCCGAGTCAAATTGTGGCTTTGGAGCAGGCATCTAATTTTGGGACTTTCAGCTTGATTTTGATTGTTGCTATCATAAGTGAATGATCAGAGCTGATATTTGCCCCTCTGAATGAGCGAACATCTTGGGGACTCGTTCGCCATTTTCTGCTTATGAGTATATGGTCAATCTGGTTTTTTGTCACTCTGTCTGGGGACGTCCATGTATATTTGTGGATGTCTTTATGCTTGAAAAATGTGCCGCCGATGATAAGGTCATTTGATAGTGCACAGTCTATTAGGCAGTCTCCATTTTCATTTCTGGTGCCAAGACCTTCATTTACCATGACTTCAGGGCAATGAGTTTGGTCGTTTCCAACCTTGACATTTAAATCACCTGCCAAACATACGATATCATGCAATGGGGTTTCCTTGATTGTGGCATATAAGTCATTGTAGAATTCTTCCTTTATATCACCTCTTGCATCATTTGTGGGTGCATAACAAGTAATTAGTGTCATTTTTGCATGGTCTCCATTTAGCCTTATAGATATCAACCTGGGGTTGATATGTTTCGAATTAACGATGTATTTGGACTTTTTCCCGACAGAATAATGGCTATCCCGTGTTCTCATTTCTTTTCAGGCCCATTGTACACTATTGTGGACCCTCCAGGTAACCTCTATCTACCACTTCCAAGCCATTGGAATTCTGACAAAGCAAGAAAGTCGATATTATATCGTGTCATCTCTTTTTCCGATTGTTCCGGCTTGGAAGGTTGTGCGAGTGTTCGCACATTCCAAAATCCTATTTTCAGTTTTTGTCTCGCATTTAAAAATCTTGTGGGGGGCATGCATTGATCATTGTCTTTGAGATCGATCCGGTGTTCTTTTCTTTTGATGTTTCGGTAGCGGTTAAGTTTCTCTGTCAGGTTTCCCCTTCAGATCTTGGGAGTGGGGTGCAAACCCACTGCTCAACCCTCCTCCTTTACACAGGCTTGGGACTGTCGTAGTCCAACATCAGTTGGACCAGGCGGAGTTAAATGTGGAAGATGGTTGGAATAATTTTAGAAAAACAATTTGTAAAGTTGCTGATGGTGTCTTAGGGAAGAAAGTTAGGACTGCGGCTACGAATATTAGCGAAAAAGCTTTATGTTTAATAGAGAGGAGAAGGGGCTTGTACAAGAATTATCTGAGTAATAGATCATATGAAAACAAAAGGAATGTAAAGAAAGTGGAGAAAGCATTAAAATATGAACTAAGGAGGTGTGAAGCGGAGGCCATGGATAAAATTGTTGAGGATCTGGAAGATGCAGCTAGACGTCATAATATTAAAATATTGTACTGGCATGTTAATAAATTGAGCGGGAGTAGTCAATCCGGACTTGTCCCAGTTAAAGATAGGAACGGGGCTACAGTTAGCGACAAGGAAAGAGTTAAAGAGAGATGGGCAGAACATTTTGAGAATGTGCTAAACCAAGATAGAGTTGCAGGAAAAGATATAGATGAAAATGAAAAAGTTTACCTTGGATGTGAAGGAAGATTTGTTTTGTGAGGAAGAATTAGTGACAGTACTGAAAGGATTAGAAATAAGTTACTGAAGATTATGAATATGATTTTTGAAAAACGGAAGTACCTAATGATTTTACGAAAACCTTAATTAAACCACTGTATAAGAAGGCAATTGATGTCTTTCAGTCGAAGAGCCTGAGGAGGATCGAAGGTCTACGATGGTTCGACTTTGTCAGCAATGAGAAGCTGCTGCAGCTCACCAAGCAGTCTCGGTTTTCGACCCAAGCAGCCGAGCGAACACTACGATGGTTCGGACACCTACTTCGAATGCCTCCACACATACCTGCGAAAACGATCCATGACTTCGACCCTGTCAAAGCCGGTTGGAAGCGACCTCGCGGCCGACCGAAGAAACGATGGTCTGACAGCCTGTCCGAGTTCCTGGCGATGGCAAATATCAGGTTGAGCGATGTGCAAACGCTTGCCATGGACCGAAGTGGATGGAGGAGGCAGACGTCACTCTCTACGCCGAGCAGCGCCCGGCAGGAGACATAAGTCAAAAGTAAGTAAGTCAAGTATAAGAAAGGTGATTAGAATGAGTGTGGTAATTATCGAGGCATTAGTCTGGTCTCTGTAGGTAGCAAGTTATTTAGTAATATGATAATTTTAGACTGAGAGATGCTGTAGACAAAGCTTTAAGAGAAGAAAAGTGCGGTTTTAGAAAAAGTAGAGGTTTGTCGACCAAATTTTCACTCTTTGGTTAATAATTGAGAAGTGCCTGAGTTGTCAAACACCTTTGGTCCTCAGTGTTACAGATTATGAGCAAGCGTTCGATTCTGTTGATAGAAGAGCTTTAGCAAAGGTCTTATCCTTGTATGGTATACCAGACAAATACATTAAAGTGATTAATATACTGCTGCGGTTAAGGTAGAAAATGAGGTTAGCAACTGGCTATGTATTAAATCAGGAGTTAAGCAGGGTTGTGTTCTATCCCCCTTTATATAGATCATTTTGATGGAAAGGCAATGGGAGACCACGAAATCAAATGGGGAGGAAAAAGTCTCCTGGACTTAGATTATGCTGATGATTTAAGCATCGTAGATGAAAGCCTGAGCAGAATGAATGAACTTTTAGAGGTTTTGCGAGTTCAGGATGCTAGATTAGGTTTGAAATTAATGTTAAGAAGACTAAGTCACAAAGGCTAGGAATCAGTGAAGATGAAAAGGTGACGTTGGATAATGAAAAGATTGATGAGATGGTCAGCTTCACTTACCTTGGTAGTATTATTAGTAAAGACGGTGGGAGCAGTGAAGATGTTAAAAGTAGAATAGCCAAGGCTAGAGTAGCAAAGAATAGGAAGATAAGTCTGCAAACTAAGATTAGAATATTGGAAGCTACAGTGATGACAGTGGTCAAATATGGCTCTGAAGCATGGGTGCTCCGAAAAGCGGATGAAGATTTGTTAGATGTTTTCCAGGGAAATTGCTTGCGGATTGTTCGGGGTACCCGGCTGACTGACCGTATTTCAAACAGTAGGCTGTACGAAAAATGTGGTTTAATCCCGCTTTCTAGGGCTATAATGAAAGAAAGTTTGAGATGGCTAGGTCACGTTCTGCGGATGAAGGATGACAGATTGCCGAAGATTGTTCTTTTCGGCCAACCGCCTAGGGTCAAACGGAAAGCAGGTCGTCCTCGTCTGGGGTGGGAGGATGTCATAAAGAAAGGTTTAAAGGAAATGGGAACTTCGTGGGAGGGTGTAAAGAGGGAGGCTTTGAATAGATTGGAATGGAGGAGGAGCATGCATAGCTGTGTTGGCCTCAGGCGGCTTGATGCTGCGGTGAGTTTTTAGTATTAGTAGTAGTAGCAAAGAATCTTAAATTTTGTGCTCGAGAGAAGAAAGGCTGAAACATTATCGTCTCTGATCTACCTACACGTATTATAAGTCCCTATGGAAATTGGAATTTATTAATTTCCAAGTAGCCAGGTAAATCAAAGGATACTACATAGTCTGTGGTTTTCAGAACAGTCAATCTGCAATATCCCTGCATTGGGCTGGGGTATCAATTTGAAACTTTCTTCAAATGTTGGGGGTCAAGTAGACCTAAGTTTTGACCTGATCCGTCTAATATTTTTAGCACAATAATTAAATTAGCTACGTAGACCGTAAAAACTCAATGTGTTCACAGGTTATCAAAATAGCAGGTCTGCTTTATGGGGGCATTGAGGAGCCAAATGGTTATGAAATTTTTAATTGGCGAAGGGCAGAAAAAGATTGAAAGAAACGATATATCCAGTTTATCTAAATGATATGTTTGTAACATCTCTTTGAGTGACAAGCGGGGATTGAGCTGAAACTTAAGGCGTTTTTTGGAAGGACAAAGCAAAGGGGCTTCATATTTTGTGTTTGGAGGAAGGAGGTGTAGGGTCAAAAATATGTCTCTCCAATCCTACAAAAAGGTTTGGTATCAATAACCCCTTTGGAGCTTTGAACTCATTCATGGTGAAGTAGTGGCGTCAATAAAAAGACACACATGTAGATTAACACATACCATCAAGATACTGTATCCGAAATATCTCGAGAGCCACTAGGAGCGAGCGAGATAAAACTTTCAGAAAGTATTTGTGAGAGTAAGAAGAAATTATATTTTGTGTTAAGGAAAGGAATAAGAGTGAGCAGACATTCTTGTCTCGTAAATACTGATTCATCAAACAGTTCGTGGTAACGAACCGTAAGTAAGGAGCGATGCGGCTCAATAGTAACCAATACTCTAAGAAACACAGCTTTGGTAACATTAGATACATCAAAGAATATAATTTTGATGCTTATTCAAAATATACAAAATTTATCAAGTTTAATGTTATCCATCAAGTTATGAGCCTGAGAAAATTTGCCCAATTTTGAAAAGGGGAGGAAAATCCCCCAAAACATCAAGTGATATTAATTAATGAAAATCACACCGTCAGATTCAGCATTTCAGAGAATCAATACTATTGTAGAAGTTTCAAGCTCCTATGTAAAAAAAATTGCATTTTTTTGGCAGAAGAAAGATTATACCAGTGATCCTAGAATATCGGGAGACGAGTGATCCTAGAATATTGGGAGAGGGTTCATTTCATCAGAAATCAAAAGTTCTAGTGCCCTTTTTAAGTGACCAAAAATATTGGAGGGCAGCTAGACCCCCTCCTACGCTCATTTTTCCCCAAAGTCGTCTGACCAAAATTTAGAGATAGCCATTTTGTTCAGCATTGTCGAAATATCTAATGATTATGTATTTCAGGATGACTTGAACCCCCACAGACCAGGGAGCTGTGGGAGTTCAACATTGGGGCGATTTCCAGTATGAATTGAAAAACGATCAGAAATTAAACAAAACGATTATTTTTTCGAATGAGAGTATGCTATGGAGAATTTTTCAGGCGGAATTGTGAGCAAGAAATTTTCTGGAGGGAATTTGCAAGGATGGAATTGTACGGGGGGTAATTTTCCGGGTGGAGCATTTTACGTGGGAGAACTTTCCACGGAGATTTTTTTTGGGGGAGGGGGCGCAATTTTCACAGAGGGAGAGGCGGTTTTCCCAACATAATTTGAAAAACCGATAAGAAATTAACTTAGAATAACAAGTTTTTTCAACTGAAAGTTGAAAAAACAATAAACAACTGGCAACATTAAAACTTGAAACGAACATAAATTACTCTGTATATGAGGGCGGCTGCCTCGTCCTCAATACCCCACTCTTTACGCTAAAGTTAAACCTTTAGTTCAAGTTCTCTAAGAACGACTCCTGAAACACAAGGACCGTTTAATTAGAATAACTTACTTTTTTTTAAATGCTTAAAAACTTTAGCATGGAGAGAAGGGTATTGAGTAGGAGGCACTACTCAATGCCCTCATACACGGAATACTTTCTGTTCGTTTTAATGTTACTCCTTACTTGCAGTTGAAAAAAAACTTGTTTTTTTAATTTAATCTGAAAAAAAGATCGACAATTGTTTTGTTCAAAGCTTGAACGTTATATTCACTGGCTTTTGGGTCAAGGGAACCCTTATACAGAGATCACTTAGCCATTGGCTATTCTTCGGACTATTTGCCTTTTTCTCCCACTTCTTCGTTCATCTATCTTAGTCATATTCTCGAAAACCGTAAAATTGTAGCAAGCAAACTTTCGACAAAATCCAGTCAACATTCCCTCTCTCTGTGGTTCTGTGCTTCTTGGTTGTAGAAGAACGGCATTAATGGGTTTCTACTATAGGTAATTCTTTTATCCTGTTTCTTGCATGTTTATAGACATTGTTGGGTATCTTATCGGGAAGATTTTATTTCTTATCCTTTCTTTGAGCAAATCCCAGGTCATTGTTCATACCTCCATTTCTTAAAGCAAATACCCAAAGATACATGGCTGCACAAACCAATTTCGGACAAACTTTCTTCTTGTTTCTAACGTCAGGAGGCATAAAGTGTCTTTTTTCTTGTTTGTGCTTTCAAAGTTCGCTCTGAAAGAGATTTACAATGAGAATGGGCACAACAACAATATTCCTGACAGTTTTTATTACCAATCTCCCAATAGTTCACAAAGATATTTTTTCATCTGAAAAGGTTTAGCAAAACTTCTACCTAGATTTGCCTGAGAAACAACGGTTGGCCTTATTTCTCTTGCCTTAGTTGTACCTCCACCTTTCCTCACTTCTCTTTCAAACTCTTTTCCTAAGGCTTCAAGATTTTACTTTCTTTGCTTTTATTCGCACGCTTTTTTTAAGTGGAAGACCCCACTTATTTTCTGAAGCAGATTCAGACAATTGATCTGTAAGAGGAGCTTTCTCCTTGTCTGAGGCTGCCTGTTTGGATTCTTGTGGTCCACTTGTGCCTGCTTCCTTACTCTCTGATTCAAAGGCTTCATTGCTGGTACCTTCACCACTCAAAGGACTAGATTCATGTAAATCTAAAACTGGTTGATGAGATAAGTCGTTCAAAACGGACTGAGCAGCCCTGTGTTTTGGTTCAGTTACTGCAATGGAAATATAGTCTGATCTGAATCCTCAGAGCTGTGGCCAGTCTCAATCAGTCTTCAGCTCTTTCTTGGTTAAACAACGCTTATTTATTCTTGACGTCATGGCTACTGAAGAAAAAAAATTGACAGTTTTTTGAAAGAAGAAAGACAATTTTCCCCTAGCTCTTCATCCTTTATATTTCGTTGTCCCCTTCCCCTGAGAAATTGTCAGCGTTCATCATTTTGACTCAAATTGTACATTGAGTTTTCATGTGTGCTTGTTGCATTCGAAAAGAGGTACCTGTAGAAACTTCTCATCAGTAATTCACCACCCCGTAACCTACCCGCTTGCCTAACATGGTGCTATTACAGATAAGGGAATCCCAAACACAAAACTCCTGGTAACAAATGTCCTTATCACAAATTTAATTAAAAAAGAAGTTATAGCAAAATATAAGATCGAAAGATGCTTTTAATAGAATGGTTGATCAAGACACAAGCCTATCCGAAGCCATCAACAATACGGCTGTCCTCTGCCAAAACCAAGTATCTACATTTTTCAAGTTTCCGAGAAAATCGTAAAATAAGGATTTTTTTTCATTTTCTAAGCTGGAATAGCTGATGACGATACACGACTTTGTCAAAAGGTATTCCGGAGTCAGCCTAGTAGGGAGAAGCATTTTTTTCACATTATTTTTTTAACTTCAGTAAATGTAGATACTAGGTTTTGGCAGAGGTTTTCTTTGCTGATAAACTGAGTATTCCACCGCCAAAACCTAGTATCTACACCAAATTTTATTTTAAAAAAGATCTTCAAGTAACAATGAAGATAAACTGCTACTTCGAATAAAAATAAAGGAGAACTGAGCCCATAGCTTATCAGAGAGGTTTATTCTTCGTATGGGTCGTCTTCATCCTCGATGAGATCTAGGCTTTCATCGGAAACCGGAAGATCCTTCCAAAATTTCCTTCGATTTGCCGACATCATCAGACACAATTTGTTAACAATTAAAACTTTTTTCTGGCTTTGAACACCCCTCGGAACAGAGTTGGGCTCGGGAAGCTGCTTGATATTGAATTTCTTCTGAAGAAACAAGCATTGCTTTTCCTCTCCGTCGAAATCTTGGAAGAATTTCATGCCGCGGAACCCCCTTTGAAAGGTAGCTGCAACAACTGACTTTAACATTGGTAGAAGTGAATCCTTTTTACCAGGAGTTCTTTTCTTGTATTTCCAATCCCTGAAATCCTTCAGTTTTATTGCAGAAACTCCCTTCCTGAAGTTTGCAACACACTCAACAAAGTCAGGAAAGTCATAGTTTTTCCTCTTTTTCTCATTTTCGTTTCAATGTTGCCGTGTATGCCGTCTGCTGCATCGTGAGTGTGTCCTTTTGTCAGATACTTTAACGTTATCCTCTTCGGCCCTTCTTCTCTGTTGACCATCATCACAAGAGAAGTATAAAGCACCCAGTTCTTATTCTGGCTGGAACAATTGTCCATCCAGAATATGAATTCTTGGACATCCCTCTCTGCTGTAACTACAGTATAAACAGAATCCACTATGTTTTCGGCACCCCTGCCCCTCAAAGCTTCGTGCTACATCACACAAAAAGAACGGTCTTTTCCTATAGACGCTGCATCATACTGGTCGACACGGGCAAATTTTCATATAAGACAACAAGACGACTAAGGAAATTGCTTCTTTGTTCCCTGGCAAGTCGGGTAACAGAATCACTTTTTGCAAGTCAACTGCGAATACACATATTCCAGTTTCTCCACTTTTAGTTTCGTCACGTTAATAGGCATGTGCAGCCTTTCTTGCCTGTTCAATGTGTTCTTGCCAGTGTCGCCTGAAAACATCAACATCGTGCGTCTTATTTGCAGCAGCAGAAAAAGGTTCAAATTCTCCATTAACACCTTCATCGCTGCTGTTTTCTTTGCTGCTATCATCGTTCTCCATGAGATTGTACTTTTCACACTCAGGACAAACATCACATGCTGGCATCTTTAGCGAAATGTTCATTTCTTTCAACTGACGTCTGTAAGTCTCGTGCGACACAATTGGTACTGGATTCTTAGTAACAAAGTCCTGATGCATCAGATCAACCGTCAAGGAAGATGGCAGATATCTGATGGTTTGTGCATTTTTGCGACGGTAATGTGGCGTAGAGGGTCCAAAAAAATGACATGATTTTTCAAATTATTAACTACTTCTGGTGGTAGCTTGTTGTGAGGACTCTGCCTACCCCTGAAATCCATTATACGCTCGCCAACTAGCCCAGTTTTCATCTTCTTGCTCAATTCAGTTAGGTAAGAATCCGATTTAAACCCAAAAGTATTCATGAACAGTTTCTTGCAAACCTCCATCTTCACTACCACAGTGTTATCTTTCTTCGGAAGGTAGTAGTGTCTAGCTTCATTTTTTCGGTAGACTTTAACCGATTGAGGGTCACTTTCTACCGTCCGTCTTCTTATGCACTCCAGCCTCACACAGCCGGCCAGAAATTTGGTTCTTGATGTATAGCTTTCTTTCCAAAAACTTTCCCAGATTTCTTTTCTGGTCCCAATGTCAAGCTCCTTACATTTCTTTTTACATGTAATATCACAGTAGTTTTCAATAAAAGGATGCTTGCACTTAGCATTTTCTTTTTTTGCCTCTTCACTTCTGTTTCTTTTTCTTCTAGGGTGCTCCGTATTCACATTTTCTTGTTGTTCAGTATCGCTTATTTCATGATTTATTTTACCATTTACTGACACAATTCTTGCTTCCGTATTTCTTTGTTCTCGTATGTCTTGACTGTTTCCTTGCAGCTGATCTTTACCATTACAATTAACGGCTCTGTTTTCCTCAAAACTACTGGTGTTCCTCAAAACTTCACTGTCACTGATCTGTTTATTAGCTACAAGAGTTTCAGTCACTGTACTGCAAGGCATGTCAAATGGCACAAATGGCTCTAGTTTAAAGACATCATCAGTTAATAATGGTTGCAATTCATGAAACACTAGAGGTTCAGACTCATTAACAGAAGGGTCTTTGTCAATCTGGGTATCTTCGTAAGCTGTCATCTGCTCAGCTGCGCTTCTTACAGCAGTAGGTTGTCCAACGACTGCACCACTGCCTGCAGCTGCTTGGCCAAACCTGAAATAGGAAATACATAATTTGTCTTTTCCCTTTTCTAATGCAGATTTTTTTTTGTACTGGATTCTTAATTTTTGGCGAAAATTCCTATAGGCTGTAGTGAGTCAGCACCTCTAATTGTAAAAACTCAACATCATTGTTTTCTTGAGTTCTTAGCCTTTTTGAAACTGCCAAATAACTTTGCCGACAGGATTCAATCCTTTGCGGCTTGGGATACAAATGTTGCGCAGGAGGGCAAATATTGTCACATATGGCGAGATTTATCAGAAATTTTCCAGCTAATGAAAAGAGTAAGACCTGACTGGGGCATAATACAGATGGAATATAAGGTGATTTCAGCTTAGCGCAACAGCAAGCCCGAATCGCTGAAACCAAAAGACGGAAATAATCTTTGAGTAACCCACAAAGTGTAAACAAACAAACCAAATCTGGAGATGGAATGTGCAACTTGTTTATTTTGTAGGATTAACTCGACAAAGTAGTTTTTACGGCTTAGGGATGAGATTACAGTACCCACGACCCCACGAGTTACCCAAGACCGAAAGTCTTGGTAACACTCCTCTTTCTATATCTGAGCTGATGCAAGTTAGCACAATCTTTTTACCAATGTCTGGTCTACTACAGGAGGGCTACGGTAGTTCAATGTGCTTCACAGGTTCAATATCTTGAAATATCTCAAGAAATACTGAATGGAAGAAAGCCATTTGGGTCTAGGGTTGTAGAGTAGATAATGATCTATAAGCCTGGTCCTCTACTTGAAGTCAGTATTTCATTCCAACAGAGACTACATAAATTGAACCTGTGAATATTGTAGCCCCCCTGTAAGTCAGGTTCAGACAAACACAAGGTAAAATTCTACTTTAGCTACTTTTGGCTATCTTGGAAAGGGGTTAGGTTAGAAAAATGAAACTTACAAGGATGGGTCTACAGGCTAATGTATGTCCCGGGAAGGTATTTTGAAGCACATACCTCCACCCCTTCCCCCTCTAGAGGATCCTGACCTTTTATGACCTTTAAAAATCTGTGTGTTATAAAAGTGGAACTTTTCAAAATAGATCTTCTGGTTAAATGAAGCACAAAAAAAATTATTTTTAGGTTCACAACTTTGCTCAATCCCATTTTATAAGGTTTTAAAAATATGCCACTACATTACCTAAAATTTTGAAAAAAAAACATTGATATGGCTTAAAATTCCACTGAAATAACAGGAATTGCATTTTCAGAATTAAAGCCAGAGAAAAAGAAACTGACAACTGAAAATTAAGGTAAATATTGTTTTGTTAAAAATTCAATTGGTATAGAAACCCTTCAATTGGTATAGATACTATTAGCGAAACCCTTCATTATTCTTCAGACTTCGTTATTGTTCTTTCCAAAAATTAAAGAGAAGAAAGTGACGATCATGATGAAATTTTGCTGTTGATTCGGGAAATCCGTAGATGCTTGGTTTCGTCTGCTCGGTTTTCGCCGCAGATACTAGGTTTTGCCACCAATTTTCCTGCTGGATGTAGATACTAGGTTTTAAAATTCTAGTATGTGCATACTAGGTTTTGGCTGTGGAAAACCGGTAAAATACGTTTCTATCAATGTAGATACTAGGTGGTATCTCAGCAACTATAGCAGTTAAAAAAATTCTGACTTCACCACTGGATTTGCCGTGTTAAGATTAGGGGAGATCCATCCTTAACTCAAAATCGATTTTTTTGTAGATAATTGGTTTTGGCAGAGGACAGCCGAATATGGGGATATGAATGGCTTCTTCCCTGTAGAAGATGAAAAATTATGAATTTCAACTCATATAGATAATAGTCCCCCTCTCTATCAAATCAAAATTAAATGGTTGAAATGCTGTATGCAGTACATAAAACCAGTATTGATCAACAATTTTGACTGAACTTTTGCCCAACATTCAAATTTTAATACATCTAAATTTTTAAGCAGAGAAACTGTTTTTTTTTTTTCTTCTTTTCTTTACAAATAGTCTTACTATTAATCAATTATAAAACTATATCAACTAAAAACAGAAGAGATTGAACTTGCAAAATCTTGTTCCAAAAAATATTTTTTTTTTTTTTTAAAGAAGTGAAGATCGAAAAGCTTAGCAAATTATTTATGGCAATCATCTCAGAACTGTGAAATCTTCAGATACTACTTTTAGACGCAACAGCAACGTTATTATGACAATAGTTTTAGGTAACCTCAAAGTGGGCCATGACCTTTCTCTACAACTATGTTTCATTGACTCCTTGGGAAATGAGTCTTTCATATACTCACCTGTCCCAGTTTCCACTTGTTCTTTTGTAGATTTCGTTTTTATTGTTTTTACTTTATATTGTTTTTTTTTACGATATTAACAAATATGTTCCTGACGAATAAGAACTTTTGCCGAAAAACCACAATAAACTACTGAACACCATTTTTTCTTGGAATCCAATTCCAGTGAATTCTAAAAGGGGACTCAACAATAGCCTCCATACTTAGGAAAAACTAGGGACATTTTTCCGGCTAAATGATAGGTGCATTACAATCAAAACCAGCAGTGGATCCTACGACTGTTTGTTTCTTTGTAGACTTGGTGAACCGAACCACGTTTCTAATACGAAGAAAAATAAGCTCACAAAGAACTGAAAAAGGCCTCATACACTATGAAGGGTGTTAATCCTGTTGTTTTAATCACAGGGCACTTCCCTCTAGGGGAGGGGATAATTTCCTGAATTTTGTATTCAGTTAATGGCCTTTTAAATTTCCTATGTGTGAATGAGATTTTTTTTTTAAACAGAAATTAAATTTTTTAGTGAGGGGGGGGGGGGGTAGAAATTTAATAAATAGCTAGGTTAGTGTTACGAACGAGGGTAATGTTGCTGCGGTTAAAATACGAAGTGAATGTGTTATTAGTTTGGCGTGGACACGGGAGTTAAGCAAAGTTATATCCTATCCCCGTTTTTACAGATTATTCTCATGCATTTTGTCCTAAGGAACATGGAAAATGCTATGGGAAAACATGGAATCAAATGGGAAAGCAAAACTTTCCTAGATTCAGATTATACAGATGCTTTGAGTGTCCTAGATAAAATGTCAGAGAAATGAATTAACTTTTGGAGGTTTTGACAGTTCAGTGTGCAAAAATGTCTTTGAGAGTTAATGTTAAGAAGACTAAGCCGCTTAGACTAATAATAAAGGAGGATGAATAGGCGATGATAGGCATCTAGAAAATTAATAGTTCCACCAGGGTAGTATTTTTAGTAAAGATGGCGGATGCAGCGAAGACAAAAATAACATCAAAGGCGCAGCATTTTTTCTCAGTTGAAAACAGCTGGGAAGAATAGGAAGATGAGTCTTAGAATTCTGGCTCTGAAACGTTGAAACTTCGAAATACAGAGAAAGATTTGTTAAATGTTATTATTCATAGGGTGTGTCTAGCGCAAGGTTGCCACCCCTAATGATTTATCACTATTTCTAGGAATTTTCTGTGTTGCCTAGTGATTTTTGTTCTAAAACTGGTGATTTTTTCTAAATCTAGTGGTTTGTCACGATATACCGCGTAGATTCATGATTCAATCAAGAAAACATACAAGAAGCTAGTTAATAAAAAAAACGTAAAATAGTGATTCACTACAGTTCCTAGTATGTTCCAGATTAGCATTTATGCAAATATACCGCCTTTGAAATTTCCGACTTTCTACCATAGGTCCATATCAGATACAAACCCCAGAGCGTTATCATCAAGATAATAGGTGAACCTAGTTAATCACAAAATTGCAAAAATGTTCTATACTTCCTATTTCACAACATTTGTTCACGAGTTCTTGTCTTCACAGTTATGTTTTTTTTTCTCTGTAATCTATCAGTTCTAAATTAGATTTTCATCTGTTAAAACCTTTGAAAGTGGAGTGAATGGACGATATGAATACACCCTCTTCATCTGAAAATAGAACAGAAATGGAGTCATTGAAAAAGAAAATAGGACTTAGTGCTTTTTATACTAGGATTTAATATAACTAGATAGATTAAATCGATTGTAGTTTGATGATTGAAGTCGGTTGGGAGTAAGAGGGAGGGCATCAACTCTGGGAGTTGTCTAATAATTTTAATCTTTACTTCTAATATCTAATCAAAACTCCAATACATTCTTCAATTTCTCTTATTTGTAATTGAAATACCTAATAAGCACCGATAACGTCCTATTCTTTCAGGTTTTGGATTTATGTGCTAATTTATCAAACAGTTTGTGGTAATGAACTGTAAGAATGGAGCTACAAGGCTCAATAGTAACCGAAACTCTAGAAACGGAATTTTGATATCAATCGATGTATCATTGGCTTATTATGTTGATTCCAAACATATAAGATTCATTAAGCTTAGCTTAGTTATCTTTTTTTTTACCCAAAAAGGCTAAGAAACTGTGAAAATTTGCCTGATTTTTGAAAGAGGTAGGAAACACCCACTAAAAGTTAAAAATGTTTAATTAAAGTCGAACCATTAGATTCTGTGCATCAGATAGCCTTACTGTAGAGGTTTCAAGCCCCTATCTACAAAAGTGTTGAATTTCTATATTATTGGCCAGAAGAAAAATCACGGAGGCGTGTTAATTTAGTTTTTTTCCTGGGATGATCGTGTCGAACCAACGGTCCTAGAGCATCGGGAGAGGGCTCATTTGAACAGAAATTAAAATGTCTCGTGTCCCTTTTATTTGACCAAAAAGACTGGACAGCTATTAGCCCCCCTCCCACGTCCCCTTTTCTCCAAATATTGTTCGATCAAAAGTTTGAGATAGCCATTTTGTTTAGCACAGTTGAAAGGTTCCAAAACTATACCTTTAGATTTAACATGACCCGCGCAGCCCCTGAGGACATGTCTGGGGATGAAAGTATGCTAAGGATAATAAGCATCTATGAAAACCAGTTCCATAGCCACAAAGATAAATAACAGGTGACAGAATACATTGGGTTATATATTTGCACACTAAGGGGGTGGGGGTTTTGTTCTATTCTCTGCATAAAGATGGAAAAAGGCAAATTGCAAGGGTAATTTTTGCTTGAAGAAAAAACAAAATATAAATCTAAAAGTATTTTTCCACATCTAGGGGGGGGGGGGTGATTTTACCCCCTTCCTGTAGGTGGGCCTGTATGGAACATGGTAAAGAAACAAAACAATTATTAATTACAATGACAAAGACCATTATAATTCTAGTGATTTCTAGTCAATAATCTAGTGATTTACGTGCTGATTTAGTGATTTTTTTTCACCGGGTGGCAACCCTGATCTAGCGATGGTTGTAGGTGCTCGTTTGACTAGCCGTATATCAAACAATGAGCTGTACTAAAAATATGGTTCAATCCTACTTTCTAGAATATAATGAAGAAAGGATAAGATGGTCAGGCCACGTTTTCTGAATGAAGGTCAACGGATTACCAAAGATTGTTTTTTTTGGCCATCGTCTGGGGCCAAACGAAAAGCAAGTTATCCCTAAATGGGAGGCCATGAGAAAGCATTTAAAGGAAATTTGAACTTCTTGGGAGGGAGTAAAGATTGAAGCTTCGAATATGTGGCAGAGTGCACGCAGCTGCTTTGGGCTCAGTTGGTTTGGTGCGGCAGTGAGCTGTTAGTAGTATTAGTTAGGGGGATAAAAGAATGTTGATCAAAA
This sequence comes from Artemia sinica, assembly GCA_027921565.1. Lineage (NCBI taxonomy): Eukaryota > Metazoa > Arthropoda > Branchiopoda > Anostraca > Artemiidae > Artemia > Artemia sinica. Next base: position 33,863,492 of record CM051267.1, read on the forward strand.
TGCCAGGTCAGGCTTGAGTATTTAAATGCTGGGAAGAGTTCGTTGCACAAGCAATGGTTGGGCAGTCAAAAAATGTTGGAAACCATTAATGTAGACCAATGTCAACGTAGCTGAATGAGCAATATCTAGCCTAGATACATTTAAGCTAAAAGGAGAAACTAAACCAAAATTTAAATATTAGACAATGCTTGAATGTATTTATAAACTTAGCAAAGACAAAAAAGAAAAATTGGAAATACAGCTTTAATTATGCACAAAACACAAAGTTTATTCATCTTTAGGTAACAGGCAAAATCCCACTCACAGTTTCGTCACCAATCAACAAGTAAAATCTGAAACGACGCGATGGAGGGACAAAATAATACTTTTAATTCAAAAAGACAAAACGTTTATTAAAAGTACATATTGTACCCAAAACCACAAGTGTATTTGACATTTCTTCCAAAAATAAGGGCATTGTGCCCCTAAAAGTCTCTAATAGATGCTTTAAGAACCTTAGGATGCTTGGATACTTTTAGGTGCTTTAAGAACCTGACATAGGCAAAAACTAGTTACATTTATTAACCATTATTAATCATTCTTAGCCGTTATTTATCACAACTGAGACAGTTACTAATAATCAAAGACATTAAAAAAAATATACTCCTAATGACCTAGTTTTTTTTAAAGGTTCTAAATTCTCTACTGGATGATTATTTCCTGGTTGTATTTCATGGGTATATTACTTAGTACAGAGCGGGAAAGCCTGACTGTGACTCAAATACTTCAGTACCACTAAACCACTAGCTAGAAAACACCAAAATGGAGCCACACTGTGATTTTCAAGATTAAAAAATAAAACAAGTCAATAAGCAAAATTAACAAAAAAGAAGACTACTCAAAAGAAGATTAACAGATAATACTTTTTCTCTCATGTAAAAATAAAAATTTCGTCACACACTCTTTGGTTTTGGGCACGACTCTAAAGTTGGGTACACACAGCGTATCACATCCAAACAATTTTAGAGTCAATACTGCATAAGCTAAGCCAGGAAAAACACCTTATCCGATTCAAAAAATAATAATAAAAGTAAACATTCAAATTGGCAGACATTTAAACTGACAGAACAGTTGAAAAAAAAAAGTTCGTGCTTGGTTTCTGTTTGTATAGTGCTATCTAAAACTGCAATCTTTCAGCAATAAACAACATGAAATAAACAGTTTAGATGTCAAGTCAGTCCTCTAATGAAAAACTTCAATGTGGGGAAGGGGGGGGGAATAAAAATAATTTATTTGATAATATAGATATGCAATGCTCAGAGATTTGGAAAAATTTAGAATTTCGAGGAGGGGCCTGCACCCAGGCAAATAATACCGCCAGGGTGGCAGGGCAGGCCAAGTATTCTTGGTACCTACTTATATGTTGGAACACAGATAATGAATAATGTACAGATAAACAACAAGTGCTCTGTGAGCACAAGACACTTTTTGCATGTATTTCGAAAATTATTTTGTTTAATTTCTTCCTGAAAATGCTGTACTACTGCACTGTCAGATCCCAAAAATGACCCAAAATTAAAGCAAGATATGATGGGAGCTAAAAATAGCTTTATGGTGTTTTAATCTAGCAAAATGTCTATCTTTTTTTTTTTTTACTGAACCTCTCCCAAGCCGAAATTCCAGCGAAATTGATGCTAAATTTAAGAAATAATGTTTTTTTTATTAATGTTACTTTGCCACAACAGAAAAAAAAAACAATTAACACAGGAATTAGAACTGAATTGTCATTAAAATGTTAACCATTTACACTAGAAGAGAAAATACTTGATTCCCGAAGCTGAATTAAAACAAAGCAGGGGTTGCTCATAAAAAAGATTGGATTAAGGATAAATCAGGGCAAGTAAATTTTCTTATTAGCAAGCACGAAATTTAGTAGATCAGTGTCAATTTTAAGTGAACTCTTCCTAACCTAGCAAATTCAATATTCATCTGGAGGCGGGACGTCTTGCTCTTCCGGCGCTGCAAATCCATCCTGAAAGAGAGGAAAATATTTGAAGTACACATATTAAAACAGAACTAACAAAAGAACATAAACAGTGCGTTTCAGCGTGACAAGGTCACTTATCCTTGACCTTTAAACCTAAACAAAGACGTTAAAGATTAGGTGCCCCATGGACATTACATTCAGTAATCATGCCAAGAGCAGGGCAAGGGTGTATATTATTACATTGATGGAAGGTAATACTAGTCTGATAAGTAATTCTTGTGACTCTGAATTGTCGTAAAATCAATGTAATTGTGTGGTTGGTTCAAGTTAGCTGCAGAGAGGTTTGGGACTCTACCTGTAGAGTTTCAGCATGGTACGTGACGTAAAGTTCTGATTCTGGACTCTTTTGAGGGTCATCACCGCATTTGCGGAGGATAATTATTAGGTAGATGACTATTAATCATTCAATGAAGCAATTTTTGTCGGTGAAAAATGCGTGCCTATTGTGCAGGCTAATCGCCCATGCACCAGGTAGTCGTCCAATTGCACGGCCTAGCGGCAAACTATGAACTAATTGATGACGCTGCGGTTCTTACTACAAATTAAAGAAATTCTTGTAGGCAAAAAAAAGTTTAAGACACCGTCCTCAAAGTTTTTCAATTTTTGTCTTTATTTATCGTTTTGACAACTTCAATCAAAGATTGCTTTTAGGGTATTTCTTGAAAAATTACACGGTGCTTTTCGAAAAATTGCCTGTAACCATTTTCGAATACAATTTCCATACATCATTCCCTGAGTTCCATGTCCAATGGAATGCAGATACGGCTCAATCTGATTAGCAATGGAAAAATCACGGATGACAGAAAAGATAGGACAAAACGGGGTTTCAAGCTAGAACGCTCAAATAACTAGAAGAATCAAAATAGCGGTAGATAAAGGGTCAACGATGACTGACTGGATAACATGATTAGGGGTTTGGCGGTAGTTGAAAATAGCCAGAATACAAAGAAAACAGAGTTTTTCAGCGTATTGCATACCTAAGGTTAGGAATAAAAAAATGTAGACAGCTTTATGATTTTTTATAATTTAACTGGGATCACTGTTTATTTTTTTAGCTTACAGAAAAAAAAACACCATAATAAGATTATTAATATCATCAAATTGCTGTAACTATTATTTCCCAGAAAAAAATGAGTTATTTTTGTCCTAACTTCCTATTCATAGGGAAAGGTAAATAAAGGGTTGATTTTTGAATTGAAAATCAAGTATTTTGCAGTAGGCATCAAGACATGGCTAACTGTAGAAAAATCCAAGACAGATAGTCCGAGTAATTGAGAGGCAAATGTTGAAAAGCTAAGTTGAATAGCTATGAGGATTGCTCTAGGATGTAGATCAATCCCCAAGGAAAAAAAAATCGCCAATCAGGAGGGGGAGGGGATGAATCTCCCTTTCATTTTGTATTCAATATTCCTATTTCCGTTGCAGTAAATTTCTTCTTCTTTTGCATCGAAAACAAAAATAGTGATAAAATTTCTTGACGCCAAATCTTACTGACATGTTGATTGGCTTACCCAATAGGCTCAAGTGTTAGTGTTTTTGTTATTTTTTTATGCCCCTTTCTGCTTTTTTTTCATGTTTTATTTCACTATTTATCTTTTTGGTGTATGTGGGTAGTAAATAAACATCATATTATCACAGCTGGAACGATGGGGATCCAGTTAAATTCGATAACTAATCCGCTGGCTCTAGGAGCAAAAACTAATAAACAGTCAAATTGTTCTAACTTCAATTGCATGTAGCATTTTCAAAGATGAATCAACATGCAGTCAAGTGTTATGGTCCTTCTCAACGACATTATAAAGAAATTTCTTAAATACACCTTGAAGAAAATCGCTATATTTGAGAATAAAGTTCCTATTACAGGTAAAAGTAAACGCTAAAACCATATTTTAGAAAGTGGTTTTCACAGAAAAGCTGACAACAATGACGAAAAATTGATGCTACTCTAAAACTTCATAACTTAAAAGGAAAAAAAAAATTAGGGAAAATAGCAGCTTTCAGGTTTGATCAGGCAAATCAGGAATTGATAACCATCCATAGTGCACTATCAAAAGTTGTGTATGGTACCACTTTTCTTTAAAAAGAGGTCTGAAATGCAAGAAAAGCTAACCAAAGACCTATATTTTTAAATTTTCTAGGAGTACTGGTACTTCTGGCCAATTCTGTTGAAGTACCAATGACATCAAAGTGAAAGCTTTTTTGTCCCTTAGTTCCATCCTGGTTCCTATTCAGACCTGGAAACCAGGATTTTTTACTATTTTTCTTTTGGCTGTTGTACAACTATTAAGATTTTTTCGTTCCGTAAAACAAACCTAACCAAAAATTTATAACCGCTGCTATGGAGTCAGTCCACATTACCACCGACTCCAACTCTGAATTCGACTCCTGAAACTTTAAATATAATTTCTCTGACTCCTAACATTCCTGCTAAGTTACAGCAGAAATTCAATTTATAAGTTTCTCCTTAAATACAATTTTTAATTTTAAAAACATCTTATTCACCATAATTAGCCTACAATATTAATTTTGTTTATTACTGCCACTTTTTAATAGTATTTAAGAGTATTTGGCTTAACCCCAGCCTTTGTGTTTCCATAACTTCAACTACAAAGGGTCTTACATGATTTTTGCTACTCCGATTCCATTCAGCAAAAATTTACTAGAATTCCGAAACCGACCCCACGACTCCACAACCCTGTTTGTAACACCCAGTATATCTGTGGCTGATTGTCGATCAATACAAGGATCAACAAGATGATACAATCAGTATGTTATATCAGGCAAGTATAGGCTAGCGGGAAATGTAAAAGCTTAGTAATGAAAGTGACATTTTTAAATCAGAAAAAATAAGGATTTTATTGATATGTCAATAGTCAACTAAATGGATAAATATAACAGAATAGAATAGGCTAATTGGTCATTGAGACGCTTTATAGGGAAGTCAATCAACTAATAATTATTAGTATTACCTATAATTATAATGAGAAGCTTTTAATCTTGAACAATAATAATAATATTCATATTAATGCACGGCTTAAATTCATGGCGTTTTTTGTCTTTTGCTTCAGCAATAAGAATAGTTACACTTCTTGAGCTCTATGATAATATATTTTTTCACTAATTTTTTGCTGATTTTTTTTTTACGCATGTTCCTTATTTTCAAACTTGGCGCCAGCTAAGCGTAAAACTACCTAACTGCATATGGAAAATTGAATATCTTTTCATGAAAAACTGAGTTCCGTTTTTTTTAATCTTTTAAGACATATATGGTTGTATTAGTTTCCACTTAATCAATTTAAAGAATCAGATTTATTTTTTCAGATTTATGCGTGAATTTGGTTTATGGTTGTCTAAAATAAGGCTAATTATAAGTTTTGTTTAATCATACTTTGAACTTATCCGTCACCAAAAGGCTTATTCGCTCTGGACTTATTCTTTCAATATATGTCTGATGGGAAAATTCTGACCCCGAATGGAAAACGACACTAGATTTACTGTTCAGATTTTTCAAAAAAAAATAAAAAAAAAATCGTGTCGACCAGTGAACAATTCCTCTTGCGCATGTTCGTCTGTGTCGCTCTTCTAATTTTTCCCCCAATATTTATTTGTTCATACATTTCAAATGCTATATCAAACATATGCAAGTATTTGCATTACAAGGCTAACAAGATAACCAACTAAAAAAGAAACAGTTTAACAAAAGATTATAGTCACATAGATAAGATGCGATATCAATAAATAAAGTATGAAAGGGAGGTATGGATACGTGACTTTGGCCACGTCTACCAAATGCTAGCGAAAAACAACAGAGAGTCAATTAACAAATCAGAAAAGATAAGAAGGTTTTTATGAACGTTACTTATTTAAAAAGCAAATATTATCCAATGCTAAGATGCAAGGCCGTATCCAGGGGGGGGGGTTGAACCCCCCTCCCCCCCCCAAAAAAAATGTTTGCCTGACTCGTAAAAACGTAACAAAAATGGACATAAACAAATTTTGTATGCGTTTTGAGTTTTTTTGTGTACCCCCCCCTCCCCCCCCCCAAAAAAAAAAAATTTTTTTTTTAGTAAAACCGCCTCCAAAAAAAAATCCTGGGTACAGCCTTGCTAAGATGCTATTGCTTTGTTAAGACTAAAAAGCATGTTATATATACAGGTCTACGTGATACAAAGCTTAAAGAGGGGTCTCAATTTTTTTCCTCCAGTGAATAAGCTGTCCTTGTCCCAACCTCATTAACTTGATAATATTTTGGTACTTGTTAATTATCCAGAGCACATTCAATGACATGTAAGATCTGAGAAAAAACGGTTTAGCTGTCTGTATTCGGCGACAATTAGCTTAAACTCAGTGGAAAACTACGTTGTACGTATATTTTAATTAAATATGCCAGCTTTCCATAATTCTTTGTCGTAATTTCCACAATTTTTAAAAATATTATATTTTCATCATATTTTGGTATGTTTCATTCGAATTAACCTAACTTAACTCCTGTGTGTGTTCTGTATAATTAACATGTACCAATATTTTTAATTGTCAATATTAACAGTATTTTATAAACTGTTCCACTAACATCAAACCTAGTTCATATTTTTGTTGCTTAAAAATGACAACTCCATTATAGATTAGTCTGCCTGGTGTTACATAATCGAATCTCTCACTCAAACAAAGACAAAACAAAAACAAGATCACAAACGGATTCTTTTGCTGGGCTTTCGGTTCATGCGTACTTAAGACTTCATACTGGTCTAGGTGATACAAAGCTTTAGATAAAATCCCCCGGGATGAGCCATATTTGTCCAAATCGCATTAACTTAGCCATATTTTTAATTGTTTCAAATTAACAGCAAACATAAACACAAAAAAATAAAGAAAATCACAAACGGTTTCTTTTGCTGGGTTTTGGGCTCATCCGTATTTAAAACTATCATTATGAGCAACTTAATTCTTGTGAGTCACTATTACTCTATTCTTAACATTGCGGAATGACAAACATCACGAAGTGTCTCTCGCTTTTCGTCCCAGGCGACTTAAATGTTATTATTATTTATCTTTTTTTTTTTTTTTTTGGGGGGGGGGGGGGGGGTATTTTTTCCAATCTTTACGAAAGAAAAGACCTGGACCGTATTCAGGATTTTTTCTCCGAGGGGGGGGGGGGCAAAAATATTGCGGGGGTATTATTACCCCCAAAACAATGATGGGGGAGGTGGTGAAGGGTTTTTTACCTGCATTTTAATACCCATTTAAGAGCCAGAGAAATATTTTTTAGTTTCTTAGGAGAAAGGTTCCATTGTAACTGAACCCCTGTAACTGAATTACCGTGCAACTGAACCCCCGTGTAACCGAACCCCCGTGCAACTGAACCCCCATGCAACTGAACCCCCTTTAACTGAACCCTCGTACAACTCAACCCCATTTAACTAAACCCCTGTGCAACTGAACCCCCGTGTAACTGAACCCCCGTGCAACTGAACCCTCGTGCTACTGAACCCTCATACAACTGAACCCCCTTTAACAGAACCCTCGTGCAACTCAACCCCATTTAACTAAACCCCCCTGTAATTGAACCCCCATGTAACTGTAACTGTGTGTAACCATGTAACTGTGTGTTAACAGAAAACAACTGATGAGCGAAAAGTGATGAAAGAGAGGGGTAATACCGAACTCTCAGCTACCATTTTTGGGAGACATCTGACAGTTTATAAGTGACCATGGAATTCCTGTGTTGTTTTAAAGTCACTTTTCTGTGAATAGGCAGCGTGGCGGTAGAGTGCACCTGGCGACGATAATCACATCAGTCCAGTTTCTGTCAGGAAAAAATTACTCAGTGATAATTTATTGCCCCTGCTAGCATTATGCGCTTCTAGGTCCGGCATAGGGACCTAGTGGTAAATCCAGGCCTGAGCGTGCACATATTTACTTTTGGTGAATTGAATTTCCCTTTAAGCCCTCTCTGAAAGTTCCAACTTAATACACAAATCCCTTTTTGAGATATGCCATTTTGAAAATCTGCATGCACATAGTGTCTTTTGATTTAGTTCAAGTTCCACCTCAAATACCTCATTCTGTCAAATTTTCAACTTGATATGCGTAGCCTTAATAGTGCTAGTTTAATAGTAGCAGAGGTAATAGTAGGAGCATTAGAAGTAATAATAGTGTTGAATTAGTAGTAGTAGTAGCAGTATTAATAGCAGTAGTAGCAGGTGGATGCCCCAGAAGTTTCATCTTGATACGCTAAGCTGTTCCAAAAAAATTGCTGATACACATGTATCAGCAATCTGTATGTTATTGCAAGTTACCAATTGTTAAAATTTAAGGTTTTATAGAAGGGATGATCGTAAAAACTTTGAAGGAGGCTCATTCGATTGGAAATTGAAAGTTCAATTTCAATTTCGAAGAATCATAGGTAATCACAGGACAATCAGCCTTTCCCTCTTAACCGACACCTCCCCCCCCCAAATACATCCGATCAAAATAAAAATAAACATTTTGTTCAAAATAGTCTGAAGATCAAATAACCATGCCTTTGGCGTTAACAACCCCACCAGCAGCATCTGGGGCAAGGGCTGTAAGTTAAGCTAGTTGCTCATTGCTAACACATAAGGTTTTTGTAGAAAAAATTCTGTATGAACTTTGGGGGGGGGGGCTCATTCGATTGGAAATCAAAATTTCCAGTGCACTTTTTCAGAGTTAAAAGTGATCGGAGGGCTTCCGCCCCACCCTATTTTTCCCCCAGATACATCCGATCTAAATTTTGGGACGGCCATTTTATTTAAAACAGTTTAAAGGTTAAATAACTATACCATAGTTAAATAACTATGGTTCATAACCCTATTGTGTTTTACCCAATGTAAGTACAGTGGTTGAGTTGCACGAGGGTTCAGTTGCACGGTGGTTCAGTTACACGAGGGTTCAGTTGCACGGTAATTCAGTTGTACGGTGGTTCAGTTACACGGGGGTTTAGTTACATGGGGGTTTAGTTACATGGGGGTTCAGTTAAATGGGGTTGAGTTGCACGGGGGTTTAGTTACACGAGGGTTTAGTTAAATGGGGTTCAGTTGCCCGGTGGTTCAGTTACACGAGGGTTCAGTTGCACGGGTGTTCGGTTATACGGGGGTTCAGTTGCACGGTTGTTCAGTTACACGGTGGTTTAGTTGCTTGTGGTTCAGTTACACGGGGGTTCGGTTACACGCACACCTAGGAGAAAGTTTTTTTACCTGCAATTTGTGATCAATTTTACGTGTCACAGAATTATTTCGAGGGGGAGCAGGTTCAGACTTTAAACTCCACCTCCCCTGGACATGCCCCGTGTAAAGGCCATGTTTCTTTATTTTTTATGTCTGGCGTCCTATAAGCTCTTTAGCCAGCAGGTGAATAAACAAAAAAAGGACTTACTTCAGTTGCATAAAGGATATCTAGAACTTTAGTCGTCAATTGATTTTCAGCGAATTCCGGCTCTTGGCAAATCACTTCTATATCACGTAATTTGTTAAAGTAGAAGTCGCGCTCTTTTTCCATGCCTTCGACAGTCAGCTTCATCTCAACCAACTGCAAATAATCTTATAATTGCAACATTTCACATAAAAGCAGCTTGTCAGGTGTTGTAAGACACCTGACAAGAAACAACTGAACAATTCAGCTAGAAGCGTGAACATTCTTAAAAAAATCATTTAGAACTATAGGCTTTGCTATAGGCTATAAAAACCTCAAAATTATCATTGAAAAAAAGAAGAAAATGCTACGTCATGCGATATTTTCTTCTACAAAGTTCACGTTTCTAAACAGAATTTGTTTTTACATGATGTCCTTGGCTGCATAAACCTAAGGTGAACCTCATTTGTATCCGTGCAGCGTAATTTTCAATACCTGAGTTTTACTATTTTCGCCACTTGTCTCTCATGGGTTACTAATATTTTATTAATTATCATTTCAATCATATATTAATAATAGACTAAAGCATCACCAGAGTGAGAAGACAAATAAAAAATGTTTAAATTTCTATATATATATATATATATATATATATATATATATATATATATATATATATATATATATATATATATCATATATATATATATATATATATATAATATATATATATATATATATATATATATATATATATATATATATATATATATATATATATTATAAATTTTTTAATGTTTAAAAATATCTTCTATTAAAAATAGAAGATATTTACTATTCCTTTGATAATTTGGGTTTTGATGAGCTTAGCCCGTCTCCCAAACAATTCTATATATACACATCCAGTCAGCTATGATGATTCAAAAGGCGCTGTGTGATATTTTATGATAATTCAAAAGGCACTGCTTCTTTCTATTTCTTTTTATTCTTACTACCCATCATATTTTCTATTTCTCTTTTGTTTAAATAGAAACACAAGTTTTCTATTTTGTTTAAGTATATTGTCTATTCTATTTCATTTTTACATTTTCGTTTCTTTTCTATTTTCCAACAATCTCCTCGTTTTGTTAAAGCTCCTCCAGTCTCCACTCTTTCCCTGAGATAAATCATTACATATCAGAAAGTTATACAATTTCCATCACCCCCCCCCCCCCTCCCATCCCGAATCCAACCTTTCCCCTATTTACGACAGAATTTCTTTTGTTTTTGTAGTCTCCGCTACTATTCATACTGGGCAACAAAAGCCGTTTGAATTATCATAGCCATGGTGACCAGTGTAAATTAAGTTTCAAACTCAAATTTACAACACTACCTTTCATATGGTTGAAATAAATGTGTATTTTTATGAATGCTTCTCACGTCCTAAGGCTTAGTAGCTTCAGACAACAATTGCTAAAAGCTTGGGTATTGTCCTATTATGATATGGGTGGCCAAAACATGTTTATCTTCAGTTAAAAACTTGTGTGCAACATTTCATTATTTATTTAAGTTTATTTTCATTTATTGAACGATTTTCAGATTATTTAATGACAATGGTTCTTTATATGTTCTTGAATAAATATTGGACAAATAATGAATAAATCAAAACTAAAATACTGATTTACATATACAATTTGACATAAAATTTGAATTCACCACCAAAATTTCAATTTCCTCATAGTTTTCTGCAATAATATTTTAAATTAATGGTCACAAAATCTAGCCACTTTATATTTTCCACAATAAAAATCTAATAATTAACTAATAAAATTATTTTTAAATGCAAAATTAATTACAGATTAAGTGAAGTGGCATCCTTACCCGTAATATTTAAGACACGACTAACTGGATATTTAAAATGAACGGAAACAAACAAGTTTTTCAAAAGAAAGTAAAAAGCTAGGTAAGAATAGTTTAGCTGTTCAGGATTATGAACTTCAGACTATAATTTCTTGAAACTTCAGACCATAATTGCTTTACTTCATAATTGCTTACGTCATTTTGGGAGGACATGAGGATTTTTAAAAACACCTTGTTTTTAGTACTTACATTGAGAAAGTCGAAAAAATCCCACTCCCTCGGATTTTGAAAAATACTTTGTTTGAATCTTCATTTAAAAAAAAAAAAAAAAAAAAAAAAAAAAAAAAAAAAAAAAAAAAAAACTCTAAATTTTCGTGAATTCGCACCCTTGCTTTGCTTTTGATTTCGGGTGGCCGAAATGTTTTAAGAGCTTCCCCATTGAGCTTGTGTGCAACAGCGCAAATATTTTCCTAATTTGATGGCCGTGATTCTATTATACACTTCTGAATACGAAACTTTTATAATATTTCCATAATCTTAGAAACAAAAAAAAAGACAGATGAGTGAAAGTTGATTTAATTTCTAGCTAATACATCTTGTGTTCAGGAAAAATACGCAGCGAATTTTTTGGGAAGGGGTGAGGGACAAATTTTATTTTATAACTTGATCAATAAGTGCTCAGAAATCTGAAAAAAATTAGGACTCCGGGAGAGGAGAGGTTCAAGGTCTCCTTCCTCCGTACGTCTCTGGCCGTGTTGGTAATTTAGATGGTTTCTAAGATAGACATGGGCACTACTACTAAGGAACAACGTCAGACGTCTCTTTGGTAGGCGTCCAAAGCTTGAAAAGTGAATTTCAAGGAACCGTAGCTTTTGGCAAATACTAAAACGTAGGCCAAGAGCCAAGTATGGCTCTGAAATACGGGTAATTCAAAAGCGTAAGAAGATAAGAATAATAATGATAATAAAAAAATAATAAAAAATGATTAAGACACACTTCAGAGATAAAGGATCACAAGTTGCCAGAAATCACGCTTTTGGCCATCTATCTGGGCTAAAACAAAAAGACAACATCCAACGAAAGGATTCAAAGAAGATTAGAACTTCATGGAAAGGAGTAAAAAATGAAGCTTAGAACAGAATGGGATTTAATTTCTGAACGTTTTTGAATTAATGCAGGTTTTGATTTTGGCTCACCGTATATGAATAATTAAAAAAAAAAATTGCATATTAATTTTACTTTTTTTGGCTAAATGGTTTTCTCGAAAGTTGTTTAATTTTATTTACCAACATTTTTATTAGTAATAAAAATATGTAAATTACGAATTAACTTACGTAACAAACTTCTATATTTCTATATTTTATTACGTATATTAGGGAGTTCGCCTCCTAGTCAATACCTCCCTCTTTACGCTAAAGTTCAAATTCTGTTCAATTCTTTAAGAATGATCCCTTAATCCCAAAGGCAGTTAATTAGAATAAATAGCTCTTATGAAAGTACTAAAAAAAAAACTTTAGCGTAAAGAGCTAGGTATTGACTAGGGGGCGAACCCAATCATATACGTAATAATTTCTGTTCGGTTTAAGTTTTGATGTTGCTCCTTATTTTCAGTTGAAAAACTTGATTTTTAAAAATTTAATTTCTGTTCTTTTTTTTAAATAACACTGGGAAATCCGGTGCCCCCTTCATAGTAATGTCCCTTCCCCCATGGAAACATCCTCCCATGTAACCCCTACCCCCCCTCCCACTACCAAAAAAATTCCCCCCTGAAAACGTCTGTATACTTCCCAATAACCAATATTATATGATATGATTTATTAACACTAAAGCCCTACTGGGCCATGGTTAATACACAATACACTTCAAAAATAATATATGAAAACACCCTTATTATAAACAAAACAAAAATAAAAAATAAATCTAAAGAAAATTATCTCTATGCTCCGTACCCAGTCCAATAAACCTTCCCAAATTCTTTATCCCCAAAAAATTTCTATCTCCTAATATATTACCCACCCATTCCTCCCTTTCGAACCACCCTGGAAAAATGTCCTCTCTCAAACCTCTTAACTCCTTACATAAACAAAAAAAATGAATTAAACCATCATTTTCGTCCCCACATATCGGACAAAAATAGGGACCAGCCCACGTCTTAATCGTCCCCAAATTATTTCTCCTGTCTCCAAATGCTATAAAATTTCCCGTTACCGATATTACCCGCTTTAATTCCTCCCCACTAAGCCCCACCTTAAAATACTTTTCCTCCCCCCCCCATAGGTCCTTAATACTAGCATACAGAAATAGAGAAGGTGACGAGGATATATCACAATGCCATTTCTGGATCTCCTGGCTCTCTAAAATAAATTTCTTTTGCTACCGCCCCCTTTCTCACCACTAAACCTTTCCCCTCTTACCACAACCTAGCTTCTTCACAACTTTCCAAAATATGTTTAACTTGGCTAGCCCAAGAATCTTCCTCCTATATCCCAAAGATTCTTGGTAAGCTGCTTTTAATATCCTCTCCTCTGGGAGGGATACTATTTTTTCCCAATACCTAATCATACTAACTAGCTTTATAACTCTTTCATTCCTCAACCCCAAATTACCCCTTAAAACTAACCCATTAAACTTATCACTATAGACACATCAATCTCTTAAAAAAACTTAACTGGGTCCTCTCTAATTTAGCCCCCTTTTCAAATCCTCAAATTTCACACCCATAACCAAATACTGGTCTTATCTTACTATCCAAAATCCTCTTCATTAATTTAATATCATTTAGGCCTATCTTTCTTAAACTACTTCTTAACACACTCCACATCGCCCTGAGTCCTCTTCTCTCCATTAAATCAACATGACGACTCCACAGTCCTTTAAATGTAACCTTACACCCTAAGTACAAAAACTCCTTTTCTATTTTTAACTCTCTACCATTCACATAAAAAATTAACTTCTTCTCACCTAAATAATCTTGGGTCAGATCTAACAATCTTTGCAGCTCTTTTCCACTTTTTGCAACCGACACTATATCATCCGCGAAAAGAAAAGCAAACAAAGATTTACACGATAACTCAATACATGGTGCTGCCCCACTCCTAAAATAATCCTCTATATCATTTATAAATGAAGAACAATAGCCTAGGAGATAAACTACAACCTTGCTTAACCCCTATAATACTTTTAATTACCCTAGAAAACTGTTTCCCAACTCGAACTACGATCCTAACTACACTATACATAGCAACTAATATCCTAACAAATTTCGAGGGCAATCCTAATTGTAGCAGACTCTCGATAAGGTGCTTCCTAACTACTTCATCGAAAGCTCCTCTCAAGTCAAGAAAAGCTACATATAACCTATTTTCTCTTCCTCTAGCATATTTTCTTATCAACATACTCAAAATAAATATCTGCTCTATAGCACTATATAACCCTCTTTTGTCAACTGAGTGCTCTTCCCTAGTCTTTTCTCTGAACTTTCCTCGGGAAAATATTTCCTCATTATTCTGATCTATTCTAAGGGGCTTATGTACTTTCACTACTTCACTCTCCTTATCTTTTCTTCTACCCTGTTTATCCTTTTGAGGATCTAGTGTAGCCCTCACATTAAAACAAGCTCTTATAGGCAAATGGTCTGAACCCTGCGTCCCCATAACCTCACAATCCATACACTGAGTAAAAAGTTCCTTGCTAACAATCAAATAATCTATCACACTTGGAGACATCCCCGAAAAACATGTAAACGTTGGGCAAAGTTCATAATTTGCAGCCCTTCCCCCGAGGACTGTGGGGGATTAATCATCCTCAAAGACATCGTTATTATATTTTTCGACCATGCTGAACACAATGGCTATCTCAAATTTTAATCGGGTGACTTTGGTAAAAAATGAGCGTGGGAGGGGGCCTAGTTACCCTCCATTTTTTTGGTCACTTAAAAAAGGCACTAGAACTTTTAATTTCCATTCGATTGAGCTCTCCCGCGATATTCTAGGACCACTGGGTCGATACGATCACCCCTGGGGAAAAGAAACAAAAAACAAATTAACACGCATCCGTGATCTTTTTTCTGGCAAAAAATACAAAATTCCACATTTTCGCATATAGGAGCTTGAAACCTCTACTGTAGGGTTCTCTGATACGCTGAATCTGAACGTGTGATTTTCATTAAGGTTCTATTACTTTTAGGGGGTGTTTCCCCCTTTTTTCAAAAATAAGGCAAATTTTCTCAGGCACGTAACTTTTGATGGGTAAGACTAAACTTGATAAGAATTATATATTTGAGATCAGCATAAAAATCTGATTCTTGCGATGTATTTATTGGTATGAAAATTCCGACTACTATTGAGTTTCGACTACTATTGAGCCGGGTCGCTCCTTACTTACAGTTCGTTACCATGAACTGTTTGATTGTTATTTAAGTATTGTAATATACCATATTTGCATGTTTACAAAAACATGACAAAATTGATATGGGTTTCTTTCCAAAGAATATTATGTAACAGGATACACACGTGCCTAATTCTCAATGTAATAAAAAGTATTACGTAATAGGATACACAAGTGCCTAATCATCAATGTAATAAAAAGAAGAAAAAAACAGCTAGCGATCCAGAAATAAATTGCGGCACTATTTTGCTAAAGACAATTTTTGACTAAGATGTAAAAGCTAGTTAAACACCGTTATGTAACAGTATTTTTACTTGTTTCATTTTTTCTATTATTATATAAGGTGGGGGGGGGGGCTGCTATACTAATTCTGTGGTGAATAGCAATGCTCGATAGCCAATGTTTATTTTTTTTTAGCATTCTGATTCCACTTTATCATTATATTACATATAGGCGTTTCACAAGGATCAGTTCTTGATCCTATTTTATTTTTGGTATTTATAAACGACTTGCCAAATTGTCTAAATACTTTAATAGAAAAAATAAACCAACAGTAAAACCGACTATGAAACAACTCACTTCTTGCTAGACATATAACAGCGATTATCGCAACTGTACCATGGCTGAGGGTAAATAAACTAGGCATCAACATAATTAAAATCTAACATAATTAAAGTCTAACTTTATTTTTATCGATGGAGTAGGGGACTAAAAACATTAATGGAGCTATAAAACAGACTACCTTTTGGATAGTAATTGACAACAATTTATCTTTTGAACAACACGTACCTTTAATTGGTAAAATCCTGGCGAGAAATCTAGGTATAATGAAGAAACTTCAGCATTTCCCTCTAAATCTATTCTCCGCCATCTTATCTTTGTCTTTTTCACCCTCGCGTACTTTGCTGTTCAAATATTTATTTATCAGCTTTTCCATGGATTCTTAAAACAATTAGAATTTTACAACACGGCCCTCTAAAGACTTTTGCAGGGGTTTCTCCACGTCAGTTTCTTCGGAAAATTCATCCAAGCTTAAAAATTTTGTCGGCGCTGCGAGCCTTCGTGAATTTTATACACTGTGGTTTATCGTGAGTTGGGTCGATAATTCATTCCCGCAATACAAGGGGTAGCGCTGATTTCCCTATACCTAGAGCCATTACTTCCTGTTCGTATTCTTCTGTTTTATATAGTTTTTTTTTTTTTTATAAAGTGATATTAAGACTAAGAATGATCCATATTTAGTTAGGGAAACTATTAAGAAATATTTTTTGTAGAATATGAATTCTTATTTATTTATATATTTGTTGAGCAATTTTGACGTTATAGTTTACGGAGGTAAAAAGATATGTTTCTTTTTATATTTTCATTATTATAATTTTTTAAACAACTAATATTTAATTAGGGAAACTATCAAGCAAATGTTTTTTGTAGAATATGAATTTCTATTTATTTATATATTTTCGGGAAATTTTGACGTTATAGTTTCCAGAGGTAAAAAAGATATGATGTTTCTTTCTATATTTTTACTATTATAATGTTTTAAACAAAATTTAAAATTTTTATGATTATAAATTAAATTATCTATTGTGATTTTCTTATGTTCCTTCTAAAATGATGGATAGCAACAGATTCAGCCACCCATACTACAGAGGCACTCATAAATAGAAAAGTTGAAAAGGGATGTTAAAACAATAGATGATCTGCATTTATTTAGGAAATCCATTAAGAAACTGTTATTTGTAGAATATGAATTTTGACTTGTTCATACATTTTTATGGGGAATTTTGATGTTATATTGTTTCCGGAGGCGGAAAAAAGTTATATTTGTTTTTATATTTTTATTGGTCATTGTGGTGGTATTGGTGGTGTCGGTGGTAAAGTTTTTTCCCCTTTTCTCTCCGTGTTTCTTTTTCTCCAGCCCCCACCCCCTCCCACGGACCAAAGTCACTTTTTAGAGGAGATAGTAAAATACCTTTGTTATTTATATGTTTTTCTAAAAAATCCTTCCTTATTACGGTCTTTGTACCTAAAATAGATGGATTTTAGTCTTTGTAGGATAGAGGAGTTTTTTTTCCAATAGGAGCAATTGGCTTTGAATTATGATTGATTAAAACTCACAAGGAGAGAGACCCACATAAATAAGAAACAAAATGAGAAAAGTTAGAGGAGACTCAAACTCACCTGCGTTGTTAATTCATCAACTCTATGATCACTTACGGGACTACTCTTGACTGCTCCATTAGGAGGGTTTCTAGAACTGGCAGGGTTTGGTCGAATACTGGCAGCTGGTCTGGACGGGACTGAAACATAAATATTATGTTTCAGTATACCATAAAAGCTTTATATCATAGCACGACAAAATAGTGACTATATATTGTAAATATAAGACTACTCCCCACCCAAAGGACACAAAAAAGAAACCCCGAAATTATTCACTGATGAAAGGCAAAACATAATTTTCAAAACCTGGCTATTGGACCTTAAAACCATTTTTCCTGAATTCCCCCGACTCAAAAGAAGATCTCCAACCTAAAGCTTGGGCTTTCTGGTCTGTTTCAAAGTAAAGCAGAGGTTCATCAGCAAAGCCTGTCAACTGAAAAATTTGTTCTGTAGCCAAGCATTTCATCACCATACCTATGTTCACCAACCCGGCCGTGAATTTTTTCGTCAGCATGCAAAATAAATATCGCATCTCGTTCATATTTCACCTCATAGCTCGCGTGGTTTCCTCACTGTTCATAATATATCTCTTTCCAGAGACTCTGCCGAACAAAAGGATCAAGGCAGCAAAGGCCGAAAAATACTGGTCTGGGTTTTATATTCCGGGTTTTATAAATTTTAACCCCCTAAAGCCTTTGTTCTCATGTGGCTATTCCGACTTTGTTTTCGCACGCAAAAACCCTGGCAAATCACAGGCGTGTTTAATTTGGCTCCAAATGAGTCATTCATATAACATGACTTTGTCAAATTTAATTAATTTGTTTTTTTTTTCATTTGTTTTCATGGTTCAACATGGCGACGCTGAAAAAAATGTGGTAGGCCTACTGCCCCAAAAACTTTATAATTTTGAAACAACCAAAAGAGAAGTTTTAGAAAGTCGCGATTTTCAAATAGTGCTTCAATAAGCACAATAAGTGCTTGAAAGCTAAAATATAAGCAATTAACTATACTTAAGCGAACAAGAAACAAAATTGATTAACTGCACTTAAAATGATTTGATATTTTAGAAGTGAAGCATCTCAACGAATACTAGATTGCAAATTACCGAAATATAAGGAGTCATGCCTAAGAAAAAAAGCGTTCATAAAAATTATTATTTTTCGCCACTTATATTGAATCCATACTAAATGTAATAGAAAAATACCATCTGCCAAGTATTGTTCAGAAGCTAACTGATCTACACAATATGCTGTTGGAAACAGCGTATCAGTGCTTGTCATATTACCGCGGTTTATTCCGTTTGTTTTATTAGTGTTTTTAACGTTTCTTTCTTGGTTCATGTCCTCTCCCGTTTTTCGTCTTTTTTCATGTTTTACCCACTATTTATGTTTTTGATCTATGTTGGGTATAAACAAATAGTAAAGGGTTTGTTCAAATAAAAAAGGTGAATTCTGTTTTCCTAGAAAGAACATTTATTCATAAACATCTGTTTTTGCCCCCTTCATAGAAATCCTGTTCGCATATAATACTTAGTCAATGTAATTTGACTTTCTAAGCAAAATTTTCCACACAATCTTTGACTGTTTTTTTTTCAAAAGCAAACTATTAATGCAGAAAGGCTGATCATGTTAACACATGTTAGCAGCCAATTTATCAACATAAAAAAGGCAATCAAAGTTGCAATAGACAAAACTTGAAAATCAATCTTTTGATTTGAACATACCCAGTATTATCATTAACAAAGTATAGATGAATCAAGCAAATCTTTGTGACAATTAATGTTGAGGTTAGCATAACCACAAGACTAATTTACTGCAGGTGCAAACAATAAGGCAAGCAAAGCAGAGCATGCAATTTCACAACACATGCGAATAATATCAATAAAGGCGGTACACACCCACAGTCTCAGGTGTATATTACTCTGTACATCCAACCGTTAAACAAGATTTATTCATTAAAGCAGATTTCATAGCAACCAAAACTGCACTTTTTGGTAAAAAAAAGCCAATGAAAACAAGAAACTGTCATGAAAGAGCAAAACTATGAACAATAAATTAAAAGCTACGTCATAAAAGAGGCAAGGAGCCGAAGAGGCTCCCCTCTAACGTAGTCTAAAGTAATGTAATTTACTTAATTAACGCAAGTTTGCGTTAAATAAACTTGCTCCTAACGCAAGTTTATCGGATCAACCTTTTTTGCCCCCCCCCCCAAAAAAATCCTGGATCCGCCCCCGCACACCTTTCTTTAAGGGTAGCAATATTGATTTATAAGTTCAGGCCAAAGAAGGGCAAATATATTCTAACATAGGAATATAAAAGATATGAAAATACCTGAGGGTAACGTAATTCTAAACAATAGCTTGATTAGCTGGAGACAACTGTTTGCGAATTGCTTGGTGCCACGAGTAATACGTTTATCCCACTTGAAAATTGCAAGAGACTTGTTCCTGTTAACTTTTAAATGGATTGTAGCAGCAACAGTAGATATTTCCTTCAAAATACCCATGACGGTGCTGCTGATATTATTTTGGCAAACCTCCAACACGGTCACATTGCCAACATATTTCTATAAGTGAGTAATGTCCCTAGCCAACTGATTAACCATTACGAGGAAAAGAAGGGGGTTAAAAGATTATGTTGGAGGGTCCCTGATAGAACTGGCAAAGAATTCAGGTAAATATTCATATATTTAAAAGACTGAACCAGGTAGGGAAAAAAAGAAGCAGTAATCTCATCTAGTAACGGCTCAACAAGAAATCTATGGAACATTTCTATTAATTATTTAAAAAGCATTTTTTAGGCCATCAAGAATCAGCGTTAGCCGCATGCTGAAGATCCCAATCTGATTGATTGAGATCAATCAGATTGAGATCAATCTGAAGGACCAATCTACGGGACCAATCTTTTGTTCAACCAATCTACGAGAAACAACAAATTTACCTTTCAAAGGACGGAAGCTAGTGTGGTCGGAGGAATACTATACAAAGCATCATTACCACCTTTTTCTTAGTGGTATTAATAAACCCTACGTTGAATAACTTTGGGTACTCATCACTTTGAATAATTAAATTATCAGAGAACATCACACTTAAGACATATCATGAACACAAATTTCGAATTCTTTCAGCATACAAATGTTATTTTCGGTTTTAATGGCTTTTATAACTAGGTAAGCACGGGGAGAGCGATATATCTAATTTATAGAATCCTGTCTTTGTCAAAAATATTCCTCGCACATTCGTTTCACTCTTTTAGGTTTATTACTAAGAGACTGAAAAAAAAAAAAAAAAAAAAAAAAAAAAAAAAAAAAAAAAAAAAAAAAAAAAAAAAAAAAAAAAAAAAAAACTGCATCCGTTCCAGTTTTTGTTTCTACTTTTTATTAACCTTCCGTTTCTTGCACCAGTTGGATTACAAGCGTTTATAGGCTTCATTTTATCACAAATTAAATTTATAATATGTTTATTAATATAAGGCTTATCATAGAGCA
This sequence comes from Artemia sinica, assembly GCA_027921565.1. Classification (NCBI taxonomy): domain Eukaryota; kingdom Metazoa; phylum Arthropoda; class Branchiopoda; order Anostraca; family Artemiidae; genus Artemia; species Artemia sinica. The sequence continues at coordinate 33,884,757 of CM051267.1, forward strand.
AACAACGATATTTTTTCTAAATAGTTGGAGATAAGTCAATCATGTTTTTTTTTCTAACCCAAAAGTGCCAATGTTTGAAAATATTGAGCGGACTGACACAAACAAATAAGAGACAATAGAAGTATAACCACGGGTGTCTTATGATTGTTCAAGTAATTCTTTTGATTACTTAAATCTTGAGACTTGAGTTGGTAATATTATTCAGACAAGGGACAAACAAAACATAATATTTTTTACAACTTTCTACTTTATATTCTATGCTTTTCAAGCAGCTATTATCTGTACCCCCCCCGCCTCCGAGACAATGATTCACCTGATTTCGGCTACTACTTTTGCAATTGAAAAGGAACAGCTGATACAATGGAGTCAATTCACGCAAATGTAGAAAAAACGTATTCTTAGGGAGGGTGGCATTTATTTTTTGCAACGAGAAAAAAACGTTTTAAAATGAAAATACAAGAAGCCATTTTTGTAAACCTAAGGGGGGGAGGGGGAAACGACAACCCCCCCCCCCCCGTTGACAATACTGAGCTTATGAGCTAATGTAAGTTGAATTAACTAAGGCAATATTAAAGAGAAAAGTTTACAACTCAAGACTTGGAATGAACCATGTTGTTGAACCCTCTCAGCATACGAACTGGAAGACTATTTGTGGCCCGGAAGCTTTTTTTTCAGAATAAATGTCGTTTGTTTAAATTGTAACACGTTAAGTTTATCTGCTGATGACAGTCCCTGTATATGTGATCGAAATGTCCAGAACTTTTTGTATTTGTTTTACTGTCTAATAAAAGGAATTATCCATATTTTAACTTTTATTTGTTCGTCATATAAACGCGGTGTGGTCTTCGAAAAAAAAAAAAAAACCTACTAGAAAGGAAAAACTTTGGATTGGAAAATTTTTGGATCAAAAGATCTTTTAATAGAGCAAATCTCTTAAGGTAGGGTTTGCGGAGTAACATATAGTGATTCAACTATTTATGTGACTAGAAAACGCATGATTATACATGAGTCCCGTTTTTGGTTGCAAAAGTCCGACCTCATAGGCAACAGAACAAAAAAAGTGGTTAATTCAAAAGAGAACTAAAGCGTTAGTGATTTTGGTTTCTTCGTGTTCTTTCAGACAAATTTGGCAAGAATATTGCCTAGATCGTTACGAATTTGCGGAATTATAGATTTCTTTCGCTAGGGATTGACCTTAGAGCATTTCCACCTATTGAAGGGTTTCACACTCACGAGTAGAGCCAGATACCAAGGATTGGTGTTTTATCGTAGCCGAGTAGATTTAGAGTTCCTTAATAGTTTGACAGCAATAAAAAGATTCGATTTTCCTATTTGGTGGGAAGAGAAGAAAAAAAGAAACGAATTCCTAGATAGCTTAGCGGCAATAATAAAGTTGTTTTTCCTATTTGGTGGGAAATAAAGCAGAAAAGAAAACGTTTCTTGATAATTTAGTAGCACTAAGAAAAGTTGGTTTACTTGTTCAGTGGGAAGAGAAGCAGAAAGAAGTTCCTTAATAGTTTAGGGGCAATAATTACAGTCGGTTTTACTATTTAGTAGGAAGAGAAGCAGAAAAGAAACAAGTTCCTTGATAGTTTCGCGGCACTAAGAAGAATCGGTTTTCCTATTTAGTATGAAGAGAAGTAGAAAAGAAACAAGCTCCTTAATAGTTTAGCGGCACTAAGAAGAATCGGTTTTCCTATTTAGTAGGAAGAGAAGCAGAAAAGAAACAAGTTCCTTGATAGTTTAGTAGCACTAAGAAGAATCGGTTTTTCTATTTAGTGGGAAGAGAAGCAGAAAGAAACAAGTTCCTTGATAGTTTAGCGGCACTAACAAGAATCGGTTTTTCTATTTAGTAGGAAGAGAAGCAGAAAAGAAACAAGTTCCTTGATAGTTTAGTAGCACTAAGAAGAATCGGTTTTTCTATTTAGTAGGAAGAGAAGCAGAAAAGAAACAAGTTCCTTAATAGTTTAGCGGCACTAAGAAGAATTGGTTTTTCTATTTAGTGGGAAGAGAAGCAGAAACGAAACAAGTTCCTTGATAGTTTAGCAGCACTAAGAAGAATTTCTATTTAGTGGGAAGAGAAGCAGAAAAGAAACAAGTTCCTCGATAGTTTAGCGGCACTAAGAAGAATCGATTTTTCTATTTAGTGGGAAGAGAAGTCCTTGATAGTTTAGCGGCACTAAGAAGAATCGATTTGTCTATTTAGTGGGAAGAGAAGCAGAAAAAATAGAAATTCCTTAATAGTTAATGACAATAATTAGGGTTTGTTTTCCTATTTAGTGAAAAGAAAAGAAACAGCAGAAAAGAAACAAGCTCCTTGATGGTTTGATGGAAATAAGAAAAGTTGATTTTCCTATTTGGAGGGAAGTGAAGCAGAAAAGAAACAGATTCTTTGATATTCATTGGCAATGAAAAGAGTCGATTTGCCTATTTGGTGAGACCTAGGACCACAGAGAAATAGGGATAACTTGTAAGATTCTTGCAACTTAACAACATTTGGCTCTTTTCACTGGCTTACAATTTCACACAGAGCAAGTCTTAAAGAGATCTTAAAAGTATGGGTCCTTTTTTCTTTTCTGAATAATACGATTGGTTTAAGAATGTATGTCTGAGACATGTCAATGAAACAAAAAAATATACTATTTACCACGGGATTATGGGAAAGTGATCACTCTTATTCTCTTTAATGGGACCTTTATAACCATTGTCTAGAAACACAGAATATAATTCAAGAGAAGGAAAAAAAAAGTCTAAGGTAAAGCAGGACTAAGGCAAAGATAAGGCAAGTAAGGTAAGGCTAGTCTAAGGTAAAGCAGGCAAAAAGCAAGCATACGTGCAATCTTTTTTTGAGGCAGTTGCAAAGCCTTATCAGGCACTTTTTCAGCAGGTTTTTCTAAATTCAAACCTCTCGCTGGTCCAACATTTCTTGTGGCAGTGGGCAATTTCTTCTGAGTTGGTGTATGCCGTCCACCCCCAGATACAGCGCCTGCACCAAGTGGCTCTCCTTCCCTGGCTGCCAATGCATCGTATGGAGATCCATCATAGTTGGCATCAAAAAACTTCTTAAACCATTGAAGGAATTCAAAATTATCTTGAAAACGTCCTTTTATGAGCTTATCAACTGGTATAATCTGCGAATGACATTAAAGGAAAATGAATATATGAGTTTGAATCATCGTTTGCACACTTTCACTTTTTAAACGTTTTGAGAATATTGCGGCAAATTAACAAAGCAGCATATTAACAAAAGTGCAAATTTTCTTGAGCGGACGCCACTGATTTTTGACTATTTTCCATTAAAAAAAATGTGTTTATTTTTGCCTTTGTTCTAAACTGTAAGGTAAATTGCTTGTACCATGTCAGAGGCAACTCTTCTAACTTTCAACAACAATTTCTCTATTTATCTTAAGCGTGGGCACCACAAAGGGGAAGGGGGTATTTCCCCCCCCCCCCGTATTAGAAACCAATAATATACAAAAGTGTATACTTGTCTAACATTTGAACCAATACAACGCTTTCTGGCAAAAACAAATATTCTGTCAAACTTTTACCCATCCATCTAGAAAAATCTTTGCAAGTCCCCCCACCCCCTTCACCTAGAAAGTTCTACGTGCATCCGTCCAGTGATTCTGGGATGATATCAGTAATTTCATTTCCAATTTGATGGTGTCACTCATATTCCCTAAATGAAGCCTTTTCCCGAACATCCATGTTGTGCCTCTGTTACAATCGAAACTCAATTGCTTTTCTTTTTGATAAGTTCCACAATCACGAATATTGCACTGAACCACTTTTTTTAAGTTATTTGATTCTGGCTATTTTTTATCTTTTCTAATCCAGTATCAGCAGACTTTAGTTTGTTTAACAATTATCATCCTTATCTCCAAAAATCTTATATCGTGCCTTAAAAAATTCCAGCACAAAACAAATCTGATCATTTTCTAAACTTGTGTCAAAACAGCAGATAATATGATCGGGATTTAACTTCATGTTTTAAGTTTTTTTTGAAAAAAAAAACAACATTTTTTAGGCGCCCAGGACAAACGAGCAAGATGATTATCCCAGCATTTTCTCGTGAGCCTTTGAACTTTTTAGGTTTGAGATAAGAGATGATTCTCGTAAAATGACATGTATTATAATGATGCATGTTCATTAAGTCAAAAACTGCGCCCATCCTTTTAATTGGTTTGACAGTATGGACGAATTTTCTCATGAGGGCATTTTGAAATGCGAGCATTTAATTACCGTAAATTAGTCATAAGTAAATCTGATTATCATCCAACAATACACATAGTTGCCACCCCTAGTGATTTATCAATATTTCAAGTGATTTTTTATATTACATAAGAAAAATAACTAAATCAGCACATAAATCACTAGAATATTGAACACAATTACAAAATCAACCAAAAAATCACCAAATCTAGTGATTTTTTCACTGCGTTGCAACCCTGAAAATAAAGTCATTACACACTATGATGTTGTATTTTCAACAAGAAACATATATTTTGCCAAGAAATACATGAATCCTTATCTCAACCATCAAGTCAAAACTTGGCAACCCTGAACCTTCCATGGTCAAAGTTTTTCGGCATTTTTTTTCTTTCGTAAAGAGGCTGCAAATAGCTATTGGAAATTACTAGCAAAAATACGTCTGCTCCTGTAATTTACTATTCTCAAAAACTTCCAATTTCCCATTATGTCATTAAATACGCAAGTATTCAAAATATCAAACAGTTCGTGGTAACTGGAAGGAAGGAGCGACGCAGCTAAATAGTAACGGAAACTCTAAAAAACAGAGTTTTGATAACAACAGATACGTCAGAAGAGTTGAAATTTTCATGCTGATTCAAACTATACAAAGTTTGTTAAGTTGAGTGTCACCTATCAAAAGTTACAAGCCTGAGAAAATTTGCCCAATTTTTGAAAAAAAGGGGGAAACACCCTCAAAACATCTTAATGGAAATCACATCATCAGATTCAGAATGTCAGGGAGCCCTACTGTAGAGGTTTCAAGCTCCTATATGTAAAAATATGGAATTTTACATTTTTTTGCCAGAAGAAAGATCACGGATGTGTTTATTTGTTTGTTTTTCGCTAGAGTGTTAGCACCAAACCATTGATCCTAAAAGATCGGGAGAGAGTTCATTTGATCGAAAATCAAAAGTTCTATTGCGCTTTTTAAGTGATTAAAAAGATTGGAGGGCAGCTAGCACCCCATGCCCTTTTTTTGCCCAAAGTTGTCGCATCGGAATTTTGAGATAGCTATGTTGCTAAGCATAGTTGAAAAGACCAATAACTATGCCTTTGGGGATAATAAGACCCCCCCCCCCCCAATCCCCTGGGGAAAAGTCTGTAAGTTGCGAAATTTACCCATTACATATAGCATTTGTTATTGAGAGGTATAGATCTTTTTTTTGGGGGGGGGGAGGGGGGGGAATTTTTGGCTTGGAGTGATTTTCCACGGTGAGAATTTTCCGTGGTGAGTAAAGTTTCCGGGAATGAGCTTTCCAAGGAAAATTTTACACTAAGGGACTTTGCCAGAATGCCTATGCAAATTTTATTTTTATCACACTTTATCTTTACCGACTAAATTTAACATATGGAAATGTTCCGGGGGAATTTTTTTGCGGGGTTGGAATTGTCTGGAGCATTCTTCCACGGAGGGCGGAGAAATTCCACGGGGGAAATTCTCCATGTGCGAATTTTCCACGGAAGCAGCTTTCCGCAGGGGATTGGACGATTTCAGGGAAGAATTTCCCAATGAGGGTACATTTCCGACATGACTTAAAAAACGATCAGAAGTTAAAATTTTTTTCAAATGAAATTATGCTAAGAAGAATTTTTCAGGCGGAAGCGTCCGCAAGTGATCTTCCTGGGGGATTTTCAGCGAGGATTGAATTTTCCGGGGGGTGGGGGGTACTTTACGTGGGAGGAACTTTACTTTGAGGAATTTTCTGTAGGGGTAGGGAAATTTTCATGAAGGGGAGCTGGGTTTCCCGGTATTATTTGAAAAAAGATCAGAAATTCAAAACAAAAGTAAGGAGCAAGATTAAAACTTGAAACGAACAGAAATTATTCTGTATCTGAGAAGGTTGCTCCCTCCTCAGTTCCTCGCTCTTTAAGCGAGGGTTTGACTTTTTCTTTCAATCCTTTAAGATTGACTCCTTAAAAACACAAGGGCTCTTTAATTAGAATAAGAAGCATTTTGTAAAGTTACAAAATATTTTAGTGTGAAGAGTGAGGCATTGAGGAGGGAGCAATCCCCTCATATACAGAACAATTTCTGTTTGGTTCAAGGCAACAATTTATTTTTCCAAATTTGTAATTCTTTCATTTTTTTCAATGGAAATACCAAAAACAACTTTTTCCAACGAAAATAAGAAAAAAAGGCATTTCAAAATTTAGGGGGTGGAGATGGACAGAAACCTAGGGGCACATATCCCCACTGTCCCTTCCCCTTAATTGACTCCACTGGCAACTTCTTTTGTCATATAGGCCTAAATATCTCAAATTTGCCTCAAGTATTTCCACCCCCCCCCACTTGGAACCCAAAATACAGAATAAGTCCAATATTTTGCAATACCCGAAAAAATGACATTTTTCTGGCATCAAAAAACAAATCATTTTTCAGACTTTCCCCTTCCAATGGAATCAATCCATAAAAATTTAAGAAGGGACAAAATGTATTTTTAATATCTAGGGAAGGGATGGGCAAATTGTTGTTTTTTCATTTTTTTTTCCTATAAGAATACCAAAAAACACCTTTTCAATGGAAATACCAAGACATTTTTCCAAATCTAGAGGGGGGCAAAACAATAGAGAACACCCCCCCCCCCTCCATTGACGCTACTGTTGCCTTTTCCAGTGGAAATTTCCCACAAGCTTGCCCCCTATGGTCGAAACGTCTACCAGCGTCCACAGACAAATATGAGGTAGATATTTTCTACAAGACTTAACATGATCCTTCCATTCTAAGTAAGTTATGGACCTACTGTGAAAAAAAACTTACTTTATCTACACTCATTTTCTTAAAAGCTCCTTGTAGGATTTTAAAATTTTGTATGTATTCATGCTCCAAATTCGTCCGAACCTTTACTCTTTTCATGGGTACAGTCCCTAGAATTAAAAAAAAACGCAAATATATAAATCAGAACAAGAAAATAACTAAGAAATTAAAAAAAAGTTAGACAAAGAAACTAAACAGAATAAAGAAACTAAACAAAGTCTTTTAATCAATATATTCAAGACATAATAGACGCTAATTTTGCGTTTTTTAAATAAACACTCAGAATATTAAATAGTTTGGTGATTATCTTAACTTTTTTTAAGTGGCACTTTTAAATATTAAACAAAAATATGGGTTTAAAAATAAATCACAAGAAAGCGGATAACATAGGCACATTCGTTAAGGCGATACGGAGATTTAAATCCTAATGCGAGCCTCGGCGTCGGCTGAACATCACAAAGATACAGGGTCCATTAGCGAATTCTCCGGGGGGGGGCTAGCCATCATCGGGAGCTACTTGGGATTTGTGGCTTCCCTGTGAAATTTGACTGAAAAGACAGTGAAATTTTACGACCTTTTTGTCGGCAGATTATCAATCAAATGCGAGTGACTCCACAGGGAACTCACAAAGTGGTCAAATTGCTCAAAGGATAATTGTTTTGAGGTATTTTTAGCGTTTTCCTAGCAGGTATGCCAGAACATTCTTAGGGACTGCCATTCCCTAAACTTTAATAAGAAAATTCTACTCCGTTTAATCGAAAAAAATCACACTTCCTGATGACATACATTTCATTACAAACTGAACATCTCTATCTCCAGCACATAAAGCGACAAGTTAGATGGTTTTTTAAGATAATAAGGAAAGAAGGTGTCGATTTTTTGTTTTTTGTCATTTATTCAAATCTCTTCTACAAGCTCTGCAAGTTACGGCAAGACCGCCCAATCAATTCTGAATAGTTCGGACACACAAACTAAAAAAGTTTATAATGGGCGAGACAGGGTGATCCTTCAAGGTAGCGTGTCCTCTTAAAACTTAACGTTAGCTTTCGTCGAGCTCCACTTACGCTACCCGTCCAATTTTTTAAAACAACCCTTCCTGAATGGATAAGGCAAGAAAATAAGGAGGAGATTCTTGGCTTAACTGACATAACTATGTTGTTTGCCAAATTCAAGTCATCACAATTGTCTGAAGAGTGTTGCCAAATCATTAAAACTGTCAAATCATTCGTCAAATTAGCGGGCCAACTATCTTTGGATCAGAATCATAATTCCTCATTTATTTTGAAACTTGTATTAACCTAACAGAATATTAAAGAGTTTGGTGATTGTATTCATTTTTTTTTTCTTTCCTTTTTTCAGACTATTTCGCAGGTATGCGAGAACAAAACATGATTTTAGAGTGAAATAAACATATTTAATTCACGGAGGTAGGAGGTATATGTTAGCATAAGTTTTTTTCTGAAAGGGGCGGGGGCGGTGGTTTAGAAAGTAAAAAAGTAAATATTTAGGCCTGAATTTTCTCAATTCTTCCAAGAGACAGGTCCTTTGAATGGGATTGACCCACCCCCTACTCATAAGAAAAGTGATTTGGACACAGTTCTGCCAGTTAGAAAACATTCAAAAATTATATTTCGCATTTCTTATTTTCTTTTTGTGAGATCTTCAATTTCAAAGTGTTTTTGGATATCGAGACAGAAGTTTTAAATTCTAAATGTAGCCGTATTTTTTGAGTAAGAAGAGATCTGATCGACTAATTGATGAGCAACGAAGTCTGTCATAAGAGTATGCCTATAACTCACTTTCTACTGAAGGTGATTTGACTGTTTTATATAATACTACTAGTTTAAAGATGACCTTCAGAGGATTTTTTATGTTAGGAAACTCTTTGGCATGGCAACTCATGCCTGAATGAAGAGAAAACAGTCACCAGTTGTATCCATAAGCACCAAAATAATATACGAAAAGAATAAGGAAAACACAGAGGAATGCGCTACAACGAAATATTCTGATGATGATGGTTGATTTATACGTTAATACTTAATATTTAAAAAAAAACAATTTAAAATAAAAATTTGTTTGTCCTTATTTGTCCTTAACTGGCTGCAAAGTCAATATAATATTTTCAAATCTATTCCTCAGATTCTTGACCAATCTTACTCCCGCAATACTTTCGTTGACGAAGCCAACACTGGTTTGCTGCAACACTTCACGTTGCTTAGGCAACGTAAATTTTGTATAAAAGGGTTGTTGTAGAAAGTTAGGAGGGAGTCGTTCGGTCGAAAATTTAAAGTTCTAATGCACTTCTTATGGGCCGAAAGTAATATGACGGTAACCAGTTGAATTCCTAATAGAAGATTTTTGAAGATATCAGTCTAACTACAAATTAAGCAAAATTGTTATAAGAAATGAATACCATTTAAGTTTCTTTTTTCAAACAAGTAACAACTAAAGCAGAAATAAGGGATTAAACATGAAAATCGTATTGTCATTATAACTCACAGAAAAAGGCAAATGGGGAAAGAAACAGAATTACTTGGTGCTGTGTCTTTATTTTATTTATAGTAATGCAATTTCGGTCAGGAAGACCCCAAAAGGAACATGAATTATATTTTTTATATGCGATTTCTACCCTATCCTACAAACCGATCAGTCATCTCTTGTTGGTAACCTCAGGACAGAGGAAATAATCTTTGCAATAAATTTAACAGATTTAAAAATTTTAAATTGTAACCCGCAACTCATTTCAAATAAATTTATCTTTTAACAGATTATTCTGAGCAAATTTAAATCTTTTCTTCCTTATCTGTGTATTTTACAAGCAAAGATTTACGCTCGCAATTAACAGTGACTGATTAGAATGTTTTCCTTTGCGCACAAATATACTTTAATTATTGGTTTACCCAGCTTTGGAGTTCTAGTAGAGAACTTTTCATAGTTTTAACCTGTGCAATTAGCACACAGAACCTAGAGTTGACTTGTAAAAGAACATTATGAATCAAAACTTCTCATTCTTTTTACTTAAAATTTTATATACAAGAACCAATCTAGTGTTGCATCTTTTTTTAATGGCTAAAAATTTGACATAACAGCAATAGGTACATGAAACAACAGGTAAAAAGACACTTCTAATGGCTATCCTTCTTGGCAAACACTTAAGTAAAAAAAAAAAACAAAAAAAAAAACAATGAAATTAGGCTGTGTGTTTGAGCAAAAAACCAGACGAATGACATCATAATAATAAATCAATGGAATTGAAGTGCTTTAAACCCTATCTTTTCTCTCTGCTATTAGCGGTCTGTCCACAATTTTACATGACATCAATCAGCTAATATCATTTGTCAAGCATAGAACATCTTTGCAGCCATTGAGAAGGGAAGGGGGGACAGAAAAAAAAATCTTGCGTCCACAGCATCAAAAAGGCTCTTTCTTTCTTTTCCAGATATATACATTAAAAGCATAATTTTTTTCCTATTCAGAATCTTGCAAATCTCTATTTCACAATTTTGCACGGCTTCTTTAATCAACTGAGTTAAAAATTGGAAATCAAAAGGGACCAGATGTCAAAACATTTATGGGTATACAGCTCAAACATAGGCCTATAATTGCATGCATTTCTCCAACGCGAATATCCAGTCACTGCTATGACCTATTACACAGTAGAACAACATAATTGTAAAAAAAAAAACTGAGTGAGCCCACAGTTATATTGGCCCCATACAATGTCGTCATAAATGTAGAAACAGTATTAGAGCACCATACAAGTCATCATGCAGCTGTCACTGACTGGTGGTAACAGGGGACTGTGCTTTTGCTGATGAAGTTAATCTAAAATAAAAATGTCTGCCCTTTATTGGTATTTGTCCTTATTTTCAGAGAATATCCTTCTGACTGAATTCAGTAAAAGACTCAAGTGCTTTGATGTTGTCAAACCAAGTCAATGCATATTTTTATGACATAGTTTTTATTGTTTTTTTTTTTTTTTTCCATTTCACCAACAGCAAAGTACTTACAAAGGAATTGTAATTTCAAATAATGTCTTGTTATCTGAACAAAAAACAAAAACTCAATAAAACATAAATTATGGCAACCTTTTTGAAATTGCTCCTTTTTTCCTGCAATTTAAGTTCATTTTAAATTTTCAATCCTTTAAAACAAGCTTAACCTATTTGTACAGAGAAAAAAACAAATACAGTATAAGTCATTGATGGCATAGCAAATCTTTCTTTAAAAAAATAGTTCTAGTCAAAAAAATACATGTATACATAGTATATACCTGGGAACAGCATGTCCATGAACTGACAATATGCAGCTCCTGTGCAGAGTTCTTCTACTTTTGTTAAACTTGACTGAAGGCAGTCATTAACCCACACTAACATGTCATGTCTACTAAGATTTTCTGATGTGACAGAGGTTGAATAAACATTAACTGCCATTTCTATAAAATCTGGAAGAAAAAATATTATATAATATTATGCAATTAATAAGCTTTTTAAAGTAAAAAAAAAACAAGCTTCTTGATTACCAATCTTTAGGCTTCATAGCTATTCCATTTTTATATGTTTCAAACCTGAAAAAATCTCATTGGGTCACAAGTTCTTGCCATTTTCAGTAGGGGAGAGGGGGCAGATAAATATTTTTTTTTCCTTGTTGCATTAAAACACTAGGCCACTTTAGTCTTAAGCTGGACACGAAATATTTCTTTATTGATGTACAAATGGGAGTTTTGCAATAAGGGATAGCTTTGAAGGGGCATCAAGCCCACTTGTATGTGAGGTGAAATTTATTTACTATAAGAATTTAAGCAGATTTTTATTTTAAGCAGATAAATCTTTGTCTGCATTAAAACACAAGGTCACTTTAGTCTTAAGGTGGGCACAAAAGGTTTTTTTTGTTGTAGTACAAATAGCAATTCTGCCTTAAGGAGTACCTTTGAAGGGGCAGCAAGCTCACTAGTATGTGCGGTAATTTTTATTTATTGCAAGCTTGACTTCTTCATTTTACAACCCAATAGACGTCTTTGGATATTATTAACCAGTATTCCTGAAAGATTAACTGAACTACTAAAAGTGTAGAATTGAAGAAATCGACTGAAAAAAGGAAGAATTAGTGTCTTACTGACATAATACAACATTATTAATTGCCACAGGATAATTTATATCAAGATATGTCTTCTATAGCCTGAGGTTCCTTTTGAGACATTGGAAGGGACAGAAATACTGACACCATACTTATTTCATCTTATTTCTGTTCAATTAAATGAGGCTTCAATGTTTGTTGCAATTCCTCTTTTTTTAAGTTTCATTTCTTCATTGATAGTAGTTATTGTTTGTTTAAGTTTAGTAACTTATACACACTAATTCATGCTTCTTTTAAAGGTTAGATTTGTTGTTTACTTTTTGTGAAAAACTTTTGACTAATTTATAATATAATATTTACTAGTTTTTCATATATTAATAAAAGTTAACTCTTAATAGAAGAAACTTGGTAGAAAAGTTGTGGTTATAATTACTTTTATTTGAAATAGTCATGACAAGAGTGTTCAGAGATGCAAGCTATAAAAGATATTGGAAATTAACTACTTTAAAAATCCATGAATATTGACTTATCAAATTTTGGCCTGAAGTATTTGCTAAATTACTTTGTTTGCCTAGTTTGTTCCCTCACACAGAAGCATACCTTTTTTCATGAAATGAAGTTTTTGATCAGGGAATCACAGGGAAAGGTTTAAATTCTATTTAAACCTTTTGCATTTGGTTAATATATTCAGATGTCCAAGGTTGCTTTTTAGCTCTTATTATCATCTGCCTGAAACTTATTTTTTCTTCCAGTCTAAATATGGTCACATCATATCACCAATGACACTTCAGAGGGCAACACTTTAATTGGAGTCCTATATTTGTAATTAACTACTTTAAAACTCCATAAATATCAACTTATCAGCTTCTGGCTTAAAATGCTTACTAGATTACTTTCTTTGCCAAATAAGGGGTTGAACTTGCAGCCAGAACATGATCATGTCAAAAAAGCTAAGATTTACTAAAATAGGCTAAAATATATCAGTATTCACAGAATCTACAGAACTTTGTAAGTAGGTCTAAAGAAGAGATGCAGGGAGTAATTTTGAATCCCCTTTCATGAGCTATAGATTCAATCACTAGTTTCAGTCGAGCACCACTAGGGCATGGTAGAGCATGTGGTTCCTAGTACAGCACATGGTTGCAGCTGCAGTATATCTTGATGACTAATTGAGGTAGCTAATAAGGAAAGAAAAAGATAGACAAAAGGCTGGCAAAGCCTAATGTTTCTATGGGTAATATACCACCACCCCCCAGTACTAATTACTATTAGAAGGGAAAGATAAAAGCATTGTGACAAAACTGCACAAAAGAACTGTTATTTATTAACAGCTCTTTTCTTGTCATTTCCCATTAGACTCATGTTTTCCAATCAGCTTTTCAATGTTTGATCAAATTCTAAAAGTTTCAGTTTATAAAGATGAAGTTGTCCAGTGCTCTTTAGAAGAAACAGGTAGATAATTAATAGGGCCTTTTTTTCAATCATCAATGTGCTAAGATCTTATATCTTTTGTCAGAAAATGCTTAAAAGTGAAATCTTTGAACTAAGATCTTACATCTTTTGTTGTTTTTATGCAACCGTCTTTCATCATTCTGTACTGATCAGCAGTCTGAGAACAATGATGAGTATATCATCAAAGTTCTATATGGCAGAAAGATGGCGTCTTTCATGCTGTTTACTAACACCAGTGAGCTGTAAGATCTTAGTGCTAAAAAATGGCCCTAATATAGTACCTTCTTGTATCTTACTTTAGGTGAGAAATCAAACTAATAATAAATATAACACTCTTTACGGCAAAGTATCTGTTTTCTCTTCTAAAAGAACAAAAAAATGCGCCCTGTAGAATTCTGCCTTGAAATTTTCTGCTTAATTTGACCAACAAGCTTGGCTTGACAAATGATAAATTTCAATTGTAGATCATTTTCATCCATAATGTTGATTAACAAAACCTTTGTTGGTCACTAGAACATTCATCAAGAAAGTCTTACCAGATAAGATAGATGATCAATAATTTTTACCAGAAAAGCTCTTTAAGCAAATGGAACTTTCAGGAATGAATCCAGGGCCTAAGATAAATCCCAAGAAAGTCCAACCAAGTTAGTATGTCAACTCCTTCCTTGTTTCTACAGCTTAGAGAATTGCAGAGATGACATCAAAATTTTGTCAAAAAATGTTTCATCTTAATTTTGGGTTTAAGTCTCTTTTTCATTGGCTCTAGGTTTTAGAAAACATAACTGTTATTATTTCAGCAGGATTTTAACCATATCAAGGTTTTTTCCAAAATTTAATCAATACATTTTCACATCTTTAAAACCTTAAGAAGTGAAGGGAGAGGGGGTGAAGAATACATTCCCAGGAGATCATTGAGGCTTTTGATTCATTCCTGTGCTTCATTTATCTTCCTCAACTACTTTCAAAGATAGGTAAGAGCCCCTCATCTAGAATTTTACCTCTAAAATTTATAACAATTTTTTTTTCAACACATGTATCAAACAGGACATTTCCTGCAACATGAGAAGTATGGGCCCAACTTAAGCCAGATCATTGGCCAGACCTTTAACCTGAATTTAGAAAAAGCAGCATTTTCCTATTAATCAGTCTATCATGTTTCCTTTCATTAATATCTACATTTTTGAACCAAAATTTTTTTCAATAAGTGATCCTTAGCAGTTCCTAGTTTTTGAGAGTTTTGTTGATCATAGGTAGTCAGTGTAGCAATTAGCTTAGCATTTGGTTTAATTAATTGAATAGTATTAACTACTGTTAACCATGCCACCAAAACGACCCCAAAAAACAGAACAGACAAGTATGCAACTTGTGACCAAAGTTGGATGATGAATCAGCTCCACTGAACTGCAATGTTAATAAAAAGTGGTTGTGTACTAATTGCCTAGACATAAGTGAGCATGAGTACAATGTTCTAAAAAAAAATGACATTATGTTTGGGTTGTGAATGGAATTGCCCAGTGTGCAAAGATAGCACCAGACTTGGTTTTAATGAAGTCCAAATCCAGAACATTATCAGTAAGACCACTTCAGTTCAATATTGCTGCTGTACAGAACTTAGACGTTAAGATCAATGATGCTATTATCTTAAATCATACTTGCCAGCAATAAGGACAAGTCCAGTGAATGCTGGTCACTGATGATGATAACTCAACTTGTTAGGTGCATCCCAAACTGTGATCCAAGGTTTCTTGCACCAGTCTTTATCAACTGCAGACTTGAAGGCTTCAACACTGGGAGATATAATAGCATTCTGGCTAAGAGAGTTCTATAGGCTGACTACAAGATTAGAAAAGATTTTGTTTTGCAGCCTGGTGTTAGCATGCTTTCAATAAAGGTTCAAGGGGTGACCTCTAGTACTTGGTGAACTGCCTATCTGGAACAGGCTGGGGATCATGCTCTAGTCATGTATTATCTAGTATGTAATTAATATACCTCCTTGCCAATGTCTACATGTGAGAGATGGTAGTTTGAGCTTATGTAATTGGGTAGGGTATGGAAGATGTTGAAATCCCTTTATGCATTTAGTTGCATGTTGCTGCCCTGATTCCAGAATTGATATATCTTATTGACTGGAGTAGCAATGCATATCCCAAATTCTAATTTCAGTCTGATAAGGGCCTTTAAGAGCTTGGTGATCACAGCTGGGATCTGCTGTAAAATGTTCTTTTTTATTAAACCAAGAGTTTGGTTGGCACTGGCTACTACAGACTGTGCAGGAAAATTAAACTTAATCTTATCATCAACCAAGACTCCCAGATCTTTTTCACCATGACTGCATTTGAGTGACTGTTTTGAACTATCACTGGGTTCCATAAAATACTGGCACAGATGGTTATTTGCATTTCTTAAGTTGCATTTCTTGACATTAAATTCAAGCTGCCAGGATTTTGCCCACTTTGAGAATGCATCAAGATCAGCCTGGATGGCTATGATACTTTGAGGGTCATGGATACAGGGAGTGATTAAACAGACATTCCAGAAATGGTTTTATTAAACTGTTTTCTGAGAATCCAGATCCAATGAATATACAGGAGATTGAAGTAACCAACAATAATCACATTGCCTTAATGCTTCATTGTATTGTCAATTGGTGTGTTAATAGCAAGAAGGGACAGCTTGAGGCTGGGGGAACTGGGAATTTTGTATATGCAACCTGTGTGAAAAGGCCCAAAAGGTAAGAGAACTGTTCAACATCTAGAAAACTAATATCCACACTTGTTCAACATCTGTTTGTGAATTTAAAGCTGAGTTAAAGACAGGCACTGGTGATGAATTTATAGGTATAGAAACATGTTATGCATCCTTAGAGCAAGCATCTGGTGTTCCAACTGATCCCAATCTGCTTTGTAGATTAGTTGAATCAGAAGTAGAGGCTTTATTAAACAGCCTTAATGATACAAAGCAGATTAGAAAGCCTCATATTATACCATAACTAAGCCTGTACCATAAGCAAGCCTGTTGGAAAAATTATGTAGCTGAAAAGTTGAGCCCTCTCAAAGCAAGAGCCTACCAAAGGCTACAAAATAAGGTGAGGTGACAAACCAGGCAAGCAGCTAGCATGCGAGAGCAAAACCTTGCAGAATCTATCAAGACAAACCCAACAATGTTTTGGAACCACATAAATTCTAAATGCATTGCAAAGCCAGATATTCCAAGCTTAAAAAACCCTACGACTGGACTCCTGATTGAAAGATCTGCAGAAAGAGCAGATTTACTAAACATGTATTTCACTACCGTCTTCAGCCAGGAACCTAATCAGTCATCACTACCAACCCTGCAAACCATAGTCTCTGAACAAACACCCAGGGTCAAGATAGACCCACAGGTGGTCCTGAAGAAACTCAAAGAGCTAAGGATAAGCAAATCGCCAGGTCTGGACAGACTTCATCCCAGAGTGTTAAAAGAAACTGCAGATCTAATTGCAGAGCCCCTACTCATGACTTTTCAAAAATCCTTACAGTTGAATGAACTCCCTAGTATCTGGAAAAAGGCAACAGTGATACCATTGCACAAAAAGGGAAACTGCCAAGATCCTCTAAATTGCCGCCCAATCAGTCTAACCTGCATAACCTGCAAAATACTGGAATCTATCATATCTGACCACACCCTTGAGCACATGAGCAAAAGAAAGATAGTCACTAGCAAGCAATTTGGGTTCTTGAAGAGAAGGTCTGCAGAGTCACAGCTACTTATGGCGGTGGAAAACTGGAAAATGCACGCATATAAGGGTTATCAAGTCGATGTCATTTACATAGACCTTAAAAAGGCCTTTGACAAAGTACCTCATTGTTGCCTTTTATACAAACTCCACAACCTTGGTCTGGGAACCACAGTTGATTGGATTGAACAGTTTCTTATTGGAAGGTCTCAAACAGTATCAGTAGATGGAGTTTCAAGCACACTTGAAGTAGAGGTAATCAGCAGTGTTCCCCAGGACTCGGTCCTTGGCCCTCTCTTATTTAACCTGTATCTCAATGATCAACTCTGAGGTTCTACTGTACGCAGACAACACCAAGCTGTATAAAGTAATCAAAACAGCTGCTGATGCACAATCTCTACAAGAGCACCTTGACAAGCTCAATAGTTGGATGTCCAACTGGCTGATGGAAATCAATATCGACAAAAGCCACAAGCTAACAATAGGAAAACCTACTATCCACTATGAATATAGACTAGGAGACTTACCAATCACATCATGCCAGGAGGAGCGCGACTTGGGAGTTGTCATTGACAGCAACCTCAACTTCCAGGCCCACTACAACAGCATTATTGGGAAAGCAAATTGTGTTGCAAGAGTTTTAAGGTGCAACTTCACTTTTGGAAATGATAAGACCCTTTGCCTTCTCTACAAAGCTTTAGTACAGCCAATCCTTCAATATGGTCATTGCACTACACGTCCCTTTTACAACAAAGACATTGAAGCTCTTGAAAAAGTTCAAAGACAAATAACAAAGTTCTATCCAACTTTGAGAAATTTACCTTACAAAGATAGGCTCTGCAAGCTCAAACTTCCTTCACTAGCTTATTGACTGCACTGAGGAGACCTCATTGAGGTATACAAGCTTTGCTACGCCACCTATGAAAACATCCAGGCTACTGATGTTCTCAGCTTCAGCCACACAAACCTTTGTGGTCACAACCACAAGCTTCAAGAGGAGAGGTTCCAAAAGGACATCACCCAGTGGGCATTCAAGAACCGAGTAACACAACACTGGAACAAGCTCCCCTTTGAAGTCATCAATGCCAACTCATTAAACTCGTTCAAGCAGGAACTGGACAAATACTACAGTGAAAGTGCCTACAATTTTTTTCAATTTAAAAGATTTTTGTAGAGGCCCTGTGGCCTATTTGTTTTGCATTATATTATTATTATTATAACATCCTCAATTAGAAAGCCATTACAGCCTCAATTAGAAAGCCAAGTGAAGACAAGCAAGTGGTGAAGGAGATCTAGTGATTCAAGGAATTAAGAGTGTGTCAAAAAACTGTATGGTGTATGCAGCATCAGCTACAATGCAAATAAACTAGCTGCTTCTCAATTACCTGTATGTAACACTTGTTCTAGTTTAACTTTTTTCAGATGTTAGTACCAGTGTTTATAAGGGGCAGTAAATGAAATACACTACAGTGTTAGATCACACACTTATATCTCTGATGACCCTTTGAGTATTAAATTCAATGCTTTAAAGGACAGTGATGGATTGTCCAGTTCTAGTGCTCAAAGCACATATGGGAAGAATAGTGCATTTGCAATCACCTGCTGAGTTATTTGGCATACCTTTTGTCTGTTTCCTCAAAATTTTTTGTTCTTGGTGACTTCATTGCACCCAATATTGACTGGTTATTCCAAGCTATGTCAGAGATGGACCAGAATTTTGCTTTTAAACTTGTGCAAACCTTACAGGATAGTTTTCTGTACCAGCATGTTGTTGATCCCACAAGACTCAGAAGTAATTCCACTCCCCATGTACTAGATTTGGTGATCACAAAATCTCCAGATGACATACTAGACCTTAAGATGTTGCCACCTCTAGGTAAAAGCAACCATGTAGTTATGTCTCTATCAATAAATGTAGGTGCAGCAGTGAACTCTGGTTCTAAATTTTATTATACTTATAGCAAGGATCATTACAATGAAATTCAAGACTTTATCCATTCCATTTCTATTGTTGAGGAGCTTTAGTCTAGGAGTGCAGATATGGATGTTGCTTTTGAGTTCATCCAAGAGCTTATAAAAGAAGCATGTGATAGGTTCATTCCAAGTTATTAACTAAAAGAAGGTTCAAGAAAAAGAAGAAAACTGCCAAAATTTGTACTTGAATGCTATTAGTGATAAAAATAAACAATGGAGACAGTATATGTTGAAAAAAAAATGAAGACTTGCGAGGGTGTATAAGGGCCCTGAATTATGCCACTTGATCTCTACACGTTAACTGGGAATCACTCAAATCGTCAATCATTATTAACATTTGAGGGTGTCCAAAGAAGTCTTGGAAGTATTTTAATAGAAACAAGACATATTCCTTGACTGATTCATGCTTTTTGATGACCCAGCTACTTAATTAATAAGCAATGATCAGAAAAAGGCTGATACGTTTAATCAAGTGTTTTTGTCAGTTTCTGTAAATCCCAATGATGTCCATGTATGCAGTCCACCCCATTTAATTGAATTTGTTTCAGCAGACAAAGTGCCCTTCAATGACCCTGACATTTCTCCAGAGAAGGTTTAAAAAATGACCTTTCCATTAATAAAGCTCCAGATATAGATGGTATTTCAAAAGCTTTTCTTCAGAAGACAGCCACATGTTTAGCAGAACCTCTTGCGTTTTTGTTTAGCTATTGTCTATTGAGTGGTAAATGCCCCTTAGCATGGAAAAAAGCAGTTGTAAAGCCACTCCATAAAGGAGGATCTAAATCCCAATTTGGAAATTACTGTCTGATTTCAAACACCTCAATTTTTTTTAGAGCTCTTGAAAAGATTATTGTATATTGGATATAGGATTACTTCAAGCAAAATGAATTATGGCATCTGTCACAACATGGTTTTAGAAAAAACAGGTCATGCAATTCACATTTGCTAGAAGTTGTAAAATATTTCCAAAATATGGCTGATTTCAGTTTGAAGTTTGATTGCTTGTACATTGACTTCAGTAAAGTGTTTGACAAAGTTTCAGTTAGTTTGTTGCTTGAAAAATGTGAAAAGTATAAGCTAGGCAGTAGAACTTTAGCATGGATTACAGATTACTTATCAGGCTGTTCCCAGAAAGTTATAGTTGGTAGTGCACTTTCAAGTGAGAGCCTGATTTTGAGTGGTGTGCCACAAGGCAGCTGTTTGGGCCTAGTGTTATTTTGTTTGTTTGTCAATGATTTAACTGAAGAATTTCATCACTCCACTGTTAAACTGTTTGCAGATGATATAAAACTAGTACCTCCCTGGTAGACGTCACTCTTATTCAAGAGGATCTGAATGCCCTAAAATGATTGGTGTAAACTGAACTCCATGTTTGTAAACCATCAAAAATGTTTTGTACTTCATTACTTTTTGAAAAGCTTGACTAATCATTATTTTCTTGGTGATACATCTGTTTCATTTGTGGATTCAATAAAGGATTTAGGCATTCACTTTGATAACCAGTTGAAGTTTCACAAGCATTTGTCAACAATTTTGTGAAAAGCTAATTACAGTCTACTTTGAATTAAGAGAAGTTTCATGAAATTTAACCTCCACACTTTTAAGACACTATACAAGACAATAGTATGCCCAGTGGTATAATATTATTCCTGTGTGATATCCTACATGGAAATGTGACTCAGCAAATTGAAGAGGTTCAACATCAGGAGTCAAAGTGTGTGCCATATTTGAGCCATTTACTGTACCAGTATTAACTGGAGTGTTTGGGACTTCCTTCTCTGGAGTCTTGATGGGATAGGATCGACCTGATTAAAATATTCTGCACTATGAAGGGTGTTGATGATAAGGACTGGGCTGATTTCTTCAAGCTTAGTCATTACTCAGCCACTTGACAAAAACTCATATAAACTGCATCAGATGCAAGTGCACAAGGAAATAGGTCAATGTAGCTTTGTTAACCAAGCAGCAAAACTTTGGAATAGTTTACCTGATACTGTAGTTTCTGTGCAAACATTTAATAGTGCTCTTGTTGAAACTGAGTTCTATGAAAAACAGTCTCTGAATATTTTTTGTTTTGTGTTTTGCAGTGTTGCTGTTTGAGCTGTCATTTCTTGTGTTTGCATTGCAACAAGCCTATGGCTTTCTCCTTTATTGAATAAAATTAAGTGTGCAGCATCAACCAGCAGGGTGGATGTTTACGTTTTTTGTGAAATCACCTGAATGATACTCAAATACAGTTACTAGGATATAAATTGTACTCCAACCTAACTAAACATGATAGAAGGGGCATATCCATTTATATAAGGAACTCACTTAAGGTTCGACATATTGACATTAATTCTGATTATGAACCATATGCAGAACAAGTGTGGATAACTGTTGACCTGCCTTCTGAGCCTTTGAGAATTAGTTGCATATATAGCAGCCCTAGTACCCCCATCCTTCAAGACTCCCTCCTTGCTTTAACTAATTCAATACCAGTGAACAGAGGGATGGGCAGGGTTGTGATTGTGGTTGGTGATTTAAACCTCCTGTTAGTTCAATGGATAGATGGTTAAGTGACTCAGTTTGAGCTTTCCTTGAATGTCTAAAAAAACTAGATACAGAGATGGTAAAGTGCCTTTATTACTAGATTGTGTTCTCATTATTAACCATGAGTCAGTCCTAAGTATAGCACTTTTGCCACCATTTGGTGCAAGTGACTGTATCACCATAAGCTGTAGGTTCATACTATACCCAAAAATGTCATTATTTAGAAAACATGTGTATACAGATTAAAGTCCAATCTGAAAGTTACTAGCAGAATATGATTGTTCCTTCAGTGATGCAATGAGAGTAGAAGATTCATAGTGTACCAATAAAAGTTTATTGCTTGAAGTTGTGAATAGACATTCATCTACAAAATGGATATACAAGCCCAAAACACTCCCATTTATGTCAAATAAATTGAAATGGCCATGAACAGAAAAAAAAGTTTTGGAGGTTGCATTCTTGGGAGAGGGGGCAAAAAACCTCAGTCTCTTCTAATCCTAAGTGTAATGTCATCTATTACTATCAGTATCAGTGGAAACCTGCCTTAAAAACCTGAACCCAAATAAATCAGTTGGACCAGATGGCATTCACCATCAACTTCTAAAAGAGCTGTGTGGTGAACTGTCTCTTGTATTTACTCAGCTTTTCCAGAAGTCTCTAGATTTAAAGGCATAACATACAGCATGGAAGATAGCACATATTACCCCAGTACACAAACGTGGTAACAAAGATGAGAAAGTCACCTGCTTACCAATCAGTATCATCTCTGCTGTTGAGGAAAATAAAGCATAGTCAGCTCCACAGTCATTCAACATTGAACTCAAGGTAAGCTGTTGTCAGCATGGTTCCCATTCTGGCCAATCAGCTGAGACCAACCTTATTGATGAATATGTCACCAAACTTATAGACAAGAGTTTCCAAGTAGACATGATTTTGCAGGACTTTGCAGAAGCATTTGATAAGGCATACCACAGGAGACTGCATTTTAAGATAGAAGCTACTGCTAATAATGCAGAAACTATTTTCTTGGGGGAAGGGGGGATTGTTTGGGTTGGTGATGTGATTGTGTTATTTAAAAAATGTCTGAAGGATGTTTTTGTTTCATTTTTTGGTTTGCTTCTCCCCTGTTTTTTCCTGGCCATAGAGCCTTACAGGGGAGACTAGGTTGAAGTGTTTTGTTGTTTTTGTATGTAAAATACTGTGAATTGTGTTAAATACTTATATATTTCTTGTTTGTTTATATATATATATATATATATATATATATATATATATATAATATATATATATATATATATATATATATATATATATATATATATATATATATATACATATATATATATATATATATTTCTTTTTTGTTTTTAAATAAATTCAATTCAATATTGACTGAGTGATACTTTTCCTTAGTAATAGGAAACAAGCTGTAAAAGTGTTTGGGGAAAATATTTCTCTCTGATGTTTTGGAAGTCAGAAGTGGATTGCCTCAAGGCATAGTCCTGGGCCCAACTTTTTCAATATTTTCATTAATGATGCACCTTTGAACAC
Organism: Artemia sinica; assembly: GCA_027921565.1. Lineage (NCBI taxonomy): Eukaryota > Metazoa > Arthropoda > Branchiopoda > Anostraca > Artemiidae > Artemia > Artemia sinica. The sequence goes on from CM051267.1 coordinate 33,908,066, forward strand.
TAAAAATAAAATGAGCCTTCATGTAGATAATTTGTAAGAACTGGTTCAATTAAAAGTCTGGATAAAGTAGAAACCATTCAATAGACTTGAACTTGTTGGGCAAAGAATTGGAAGCTGGAGTTCTATGTCCAAAAATGCAAATAATCCACTTTAGTATAAAAAAAAACCAAGACACCAATACTCAATGAAGTCAGTGGACAGAATAAGGCAACTTATTGTCAGTAATCATGCCAAACAAGACATGGGTCTTTTGGGTGATTAATAGTTTAAGTTTAGTTTACATGCTGCAAAGGCTAATCAGACACTTGGTATATTTAAGAGAACTTTTGGTAGCTATTCCCTCTCACTTGTTTTAAAGCTTTCTAAGAGCTTAATTCAGCCTAAGCTAGGTTTAGTATCTGCATTGCCAACCCAATTAATAAATCACACAGAGAAACTTTAGAATCAGTTCAGAAGCAAAAAACTAAATGAGGTTTCTATGACATCCATTTACCCCTCTTGGCTTGAAAATTGAAGCTACCCACACTGGCTTATTGTCAAAAAAGAGAGGATATGATTATGACATTCATACTGCTCAACCATGAAAAGTTTATCACAAATATCTTTCAACTTGATAATTCTTCAAGAACAAGAGGACATGATCAAAAACTTTTCAAGACATGTGTCAACTCAAGGTTGCATAGCAAATTCTTTTTCTAATTGGAATATTGGAGCAATAATGAGCAAGATCTTGGTGTCACTATTAACAATGAACAAAAACTCAGCATTCATGCTAAGAGGTCTGCTGCTGGTGCTAGTTCAACTATGGGACTGATTAAGCATACTCTTTCTGCTATTTTCCCTAAAGTCATTAGTCTTCTATATAAGGGACGTGTACATCCTAAGCTTGAAGTTGGAATGTCTCTTGTCTCAACATATTAAAAAAAAAACATAACATTTCTTGAAGATGTGTAGACATGCCACCAAAGTGATATCTGGCATGCAGGTGCTGGTAAATTTGCAGGTGGCACAATAATTTAGCTAGGATGAAAGTGAATACATCATTTGATGCCTTATTTATGCTCTTTCACAATTCAATAATTGCTTCTGTCACAAATTGCATCTTGAGCCCTTAAAGGGGCCCCAAAGGTTATTTTATATAAATTATGAAAGAACATAAAAAGCAGCAAATGATGTTTTCACTCTCATCCTAGCTAAATTATATGGTCCACTGCAAAGTTACCATGGAATTTACCCACCCCCCACCTGCCTAATGTGCAAATATATACCCTGAATTGTTGACAGCAAAGTTTTGAATTGCAAAATTCAGTGCTATTTTTGTTGACAGCATTTGTAAAACTTGAAACATTAGGAAATCAGTTTATATTTGTGTTGCCCAATAAATGAGGTTTGAATTGTTATAAATAAGTATTTTTGGAATATATTATTGAACAACTTATTTATAAACTAGTGATATGTTTTTAACAACTTTTCAATAACTTAACTACTATTGATAACTTCTTTGTGCTGTTACAAAATGAAATACCTTTGGGGCCCCTTAATGGCTCAAGATGCAATTTGCAGCAGAAGTAATTATTGAATTATGAAAGAGCATAAAAAAGGCATCAAATGATGTTTCCATTTTCATCCTAGCTAAATTATTGTGTCACTTGCAAATTTACCCAGGTGCTTTCCTACCCTGCAAGACTATCAAAGCTGAATCTCCTTATAGGCCTACTTGTTTACAGGAGAAATAGAGGGGATGCCATTTTAGCCTATAGGTTAATGAGGGCTAATACTCTCCTGCATTAGTCCCTACTGTTGGTCCCAACTCAAGAACTACATGTCATCACCTGAAAATTGTCAAGCAGTCTACCATATCTAGAATATGTACTCAATTCTTTTCATCACAAACTATCTGAAGGAACAGTTACTGTTGTATCTGCTGATGTTTTCAAATGAAGGCTGGATGCTGAGTGGTCCTCTAAAGAGTATAAACTCAATTGGGATGATAGGGTAAAAGTAAGGGCATCCTGATAGGTGGGGGGTGGGGAGGGACATGCTGCCCCCCAACTTTTTTGGCATTTGGCAAAATTTTCACCAGAAATATGCCAAAATTGTTGATTTCTGCAGAAAATTTAGCATAATTTAGGTAGCAATTTGGTAAAATTTATGAAGATTGCCCCCCCCCCCAAATAAAACAAGCCTCAGGACACCCCTGGGCAAAAGACCTCTTTTTGGGAAAGACCACTTTTCTTAGGCATTCCAGAAAAATAGCAATGGGTTTTTTGGACCACCCCCTTTTACTACAGCATGATGTAATGTGAGGGCAGTAACAAGAAACCTGCCATCTTGGTCAAATTTTCACCAATAATTTATCAGCTTAAATTAAAAATGTGGTCTCTGTTTTGAAAAGCAATTGAAAAAGAAAATCATATTTAATATTTGTGATTTATAGAATAAATATCAAGCAACAAAAATTACATTTCTAGAATCAGAAGAAAATAAGCTTTCTGTTAATATGTGAATAAAACTGAAACACCAGAAGGATATATACATCAAAATAGGATAACAGGTATTTCCAAAAAGAGGTTTGTGTAGGTAAGTCAATACACTAATGATTTCAAGTGTTTGATCTTAAATAATTTCAATAATAACCATATTGATGAATAGCTTAGATTTTTAGCTATTCATTAATATATACAATTCTTCTCAATTCCTCTTTGGTAACAAGATGTGAGGGTTTGAGTTTTACATAATTTGGCTCAATTGGATACTGGTTTTTTACCCTACTGATCATCCAACTGCACCTAGTCACTAGAAAACTTTGAAAACAATTCAAGTCATCATACTGGAGCTCTAAAAGGAGAAATGGTAAATTCTTACCAAATCATATTATTGACTTACAAATAAAGTGAATATACCACTCAATGCCTTTTTTTATGCTCTTTCCAAATATAATAATCATTTTTGTTGGAATGAATTTTTCCCCCACCCCTATATACCTATTCAGGGTATATATTTGCACAATAGGGGGGGGGGGGTAAAGTTTAAACTTACCTCCCATTTACATCAGAAATAAAATTTGCCCCTCCCCTAATGTGCAAATATATACCCTGAACTGGTATATATAGGGGTGGGGGTAAAATTCATTTCCAACAAAAATGATTATTATATTTGGAAAGAGCATAAAAAAGGCATTCATTCACTTTATTTGTAAGTCAATAATATGATTTGGTAAAAATTTACTGGAGAAATCATTAGATTACTCAAAGCTGTAATTTAAGGTAGGTAATTAGGTGGTGAGTCTGTCAGTTTCTTCTGCCAGTATTGGGTCATTCAAATGGTCAGTTGACAAGGAATGGTGCAAAAGGCCATGACAATTATTTTGGAACTCATCTGATCAGTCAGTACATTATCTTCATTGACTGGTGATAACAGGATCATCCTATTGCTAGCAAGTGTGATAAGCTAGAACATAATCCTAAAATAATTTCAAAGAATATAGCCTATTGAAATCTTTCAGAAGAATGTTTTTACCAGATCTTAATGCAGTAAAATTCTACTTTAGCTACTTTTGGCTATCTTGGAAAGGGGTTAGATTAGTAAAATAAAACTTTCAGAGATAGGTCTACATGCTAAAGTATGTCCTGGGAAGGTATTTTGAAGTACCTACCTCCACTCCTTCTCTCTCTAGAGGGTCCTGACCTTTGATGACCTTTAAAAATCCATGTATTATAAAATTGAAACCTTTCAAAATAGATCTTCTGCTCAAATGAAGTGAAACAAAATTGTTTTCAGCTTCACAACTTTGCTCAATCCCAATTTAGCCTAGCCTACAAGGTTTTAAAGATAGCCTATGCAAAAATATTTCCTAAATTAAAAAAAAAAACTGATAGGCCTATGGCTCAAAATTCAACACAAATATCAGGAATTGCATGTACAGAACTAAAGCCAGAGAAAAAGAAACTGATAACCGAAAATTAAGGTAAAATGTTTTTCTTTCATAATTTCAATAGGTATAGACCTGTCATGTAGGTGAATTTTGGGACCCTCTAGAGGGAGAAGGAGTGGAGCCTAGCCTACTCTCCACACCTACTCTTACCTGTAGATCCATCCCTGAAAGTTTCATTTTCCTAACCTAACCCCTTTCCAAGATAGCCTAGCCAAAAGTAGCTAAAGTAGAATTTTACCCTTAGGCTAATGCAAATAAATAGCAAATAAGATATGACACAACATGTGATGCAAAACATTTGGCTAGACCTAGCCTATAGGTTAGGCCTATCTGAGGCAATTAAGGGCTTGTAGTTCACCACAATAACTTGAAAGCTATTGCTAAGTGCTCTGCTAGTATTGTACCACCATTCAACAGGTCTTTAGCACAAATTTGGCTATCAATGGTAGATAGGCTATGCCTAGGCTAATTGTAACTTCAGTCTAGCTTTAACACAGGTGGTTTCTCATCCCCCTAGATAAAATAATATGAACTAACCTATTAACCTAAAATTCTGGCCTAAATGATAGATCTTCAAAACATTTTATGAAGATTTGAGGTCGAAAGTAACAAACCTACTATTTCAGGAACTTTCAAAAAGGTAAGACAGTAGGTTTAACCTGTAAGCTACTTTTCTTCTGCAGCTCGTGATGAAAAATGAAATAATTATCAACGGAATGAAATCCTTAAAACACTTGCTAACTTGAACCCTCATTGAATCACAGATCGATATCGATGGCGGATATCTCCTGTCTCAGAATGACTAAGAAAAACTTGGCCGTGTTCTTGTATGCGCGAGTTTCCCACTACATCACTGTTCTCTCTTTTAAGACATTAGAGCGCTTTTTAAGTATCTGTTTACAATACACATACCAGGTTTAGAAATGAAATAGCATGTCTCAAATAAAAAAGTTTTTGTGAAGTTATTATGGCTATAGCCAAAAAAAAAACATACTAATATAGGATACATCAAAAAAATTTCTAATGATAGAAGTGGGAGTATCCGCAGAGCCAGAGCGGTGTACAAAAGAAACTATTACAGGTTAGTTAAAAGTTCTCTATCAGGTCACTTTCTATGGTTATTGCATAACTTAGATTCCTTAGCAGCTTTAGTATTTAAATGGCTCAACCTAAGATAAAACAATCATAGTCGCTGCTACATATTATAAAAAATTGCCTCTTGCAATTCAAAAGTCATGATGTGCCACTTTCAGGAAACCAGATTCGCCCCCTCCCCCTAGAAATAATTTCTACCATCTGGTCTTTGGTTCAATCTGCCTTCTCTTTATTTTATTGTTTCCTGATTTGTTTAAAAATCTTTTATTCCAAAATAAAGAACTTTTTTGCTGCCGACTAGAATAAGTATGGTCAAACTAGAGTTTTTTTTTATGTCAAACTTAATCTATCGTATTCTAAATGCCAAAAGTTATATTCCTTTGCTCCCTTATCAGATTCATATACTAATTGCTCATTTTATGGCTAAAAAGTTCAGGGTATTAGCTATAGTAGTATATGTCCCTGTAGTACCTATTGACGGAGATACTAGTGACTCAGATAAATTTTACTTACAGTTACAGGAGCAAATCGACAGGGTCCCAGGTAGAATGTTTTTACTAGGAAATTTTAACGCACAGGTCGGTAGAAATGGGGATAGATGGTATCCTATCCTAGGTAAATTTGGTGTAGGAAAAGTATACAGTAATGGGTACGGAATTTTGCAATTTTGTGAATTTTGTAATTTTTTTTCCAATCTAGTTATAAAGTTATAACCGTGTTTAGTCATAAAATGGCTCATAAGTTAACATGGTATTCACATGATGGTAAGACAGCAAACCTTATTGATTATGCTATAGTAAACCGAAGAATGGCCGAATCAATACAAGATACTAGGATATATAAGAGTGGTGTTATCGATGTTAAAAGTAAAGATCATCATCTAGTAGTGTCAAGGGTTAATTTAAAACTGAAATTTCGGAAGGGTAACTATCTCCCGGGAAGCTGTGATGTTGGTAGACTCCAGGATGAGAATTTGAGAGGAACTTTCCAGGAACAGTTAAATACTAAACTTAAGAGTTTAAAATTTGATAATGTAGAAGATTGTTGGAATAATTTTAGAAACATGGTCTGTGAAGTTGCTGAAGGTGTCTTAGGGAAGAAAGCTAGAACTGCAGCTAAGAATATTAGTGAAAAGGCTTTATCTTTAATAGAAAGGAGAAAGGACTTGCACAAGAATTATCTGAGTGACAGATCATATGAAAACAAAAGGAATGTAGAGAAAGTGGAGAAAGCAATAAAATATGAACTAAGGAGTTGTGAAGTGGAGGCCATGGATAAAATTGTCAAGGATCTGAAAGATGCAGCTAGACGGTATAATAGTAAAATATTGTACTGGGATGTTAATAAATTAAGAGGGAGTAGTCAATCTGGACTTGGCCAAGTTAAAGATAGGAACGGGGCCTCAATTAGCGATAAGGATCGAGTTAAAGAGAGACGGGCAGAACATTTTGAGAATTTGCCAAACCGAGATGGAGTTGCAGGAAAAGATACAGACGAAAATGAAAGAGTCCGTGATACCTTGGATGTGAAGGAAGATTTGTCTTGTGAGGAAGAATTAGCGACAGTACTAAAAAGATTAAAAAATAATAAGCCTCCAAGTGCTGATAGGGTGGTAAATGAGTTTCTTAAATATGGTGGCTCTGAGGTTAGAATTAAGTTACTGAAGATTATGAATATGATTTTTGAAAAAGGGTAAGTACCTAACGATTTCAGGAGAACCTTAATTAAGTCACTTTATAAGAAAGGGGATAAAAGTGAGTGTGATAATTATCGAGACATTAGTCTGGTTTCTGTAGGTAGCAAATTACTTAGTAATATGATACTTTTTAGGCTGAGAGATGCCGTAGACAAAGTTTTAAGAGAAGAACAGTGCGGTTTTAGAAAAGATAGAAGATGTGTCGACCAAATTTTCACTCTTAGGCTAATAATTGAGAAGTGCCTGAGTTTTCAAACACCTTTGGTCCTCAGTTTTATAGATTATGAGCAAGCGTTCGATTCTGTTGACAGAAGAGCTTTAGTAAAGGTTTTATCCTTGTATGGTATACCAGACAAATACATTAAAGTGATTAGTGCTATATACGAGAATAACACTGCTGCGGTTAAGATAGGAAATGAGGTTAGCAGCTGGTTTTGTATTAAATCAGAAGTTACGCAGGGTTGTGGTCTATCCCTTTTTATATGGATTATTTTGATGGACTTTGCGAGCTCAGGTCTTGCGAGCTCATGGTGCTAGAATGGGCTTGACAATTAATGTTAAGAAGACTAAGTCACTAAGGCTAGGAATAAGTGAAGAAGAAAAGGTGACGTTGGATAATGAAAAGATTGATCAGGTTGGCTGCTTCACTTACCTTGGTAGCATTATTAGCAACGATGGTGGGAGCAGTGAAGATGTTAAAAGTAGAATAGCCAAGGCTCAGGGTGTTTTTTCACAGTTAAAAAAAGTTTGGAAGAATAGGAAGATAAATCAGCAAACCAAGATTAGAATATTAGAAGCTACAGTGATGACAGTGGTCAAATATGGCTCTGAAGCATGGGTACTCTGAAAAGAGGATGAAGATTTGCTAGATGTTTTCTAGAGAAATTGCTTAAGGATTGTTCTGGGTACCCGGATGACTGACTGTATTTCAAACAATAGGCAGTACCGCTGTACGAGAAATGTGGTTCAGTGTGCCCGAGTTACCTGATTTTTGCCAACATTTGATAAAAGAAAAAATCCACATCGCTACTTTAGCGTGAATAGTTTCTAGTCCCACAGAGAGTTTAAGTTTGTAAAAATTTTAGGTAGATTTCTGACAGAGTGTGTTTAGCCCTTCTCTGCCCTCTCCCCAAAATTAAATTCAAGGCTCACAAGGACTTAAAGTAGCAGCATTTTTAGGCAGACTTGAGACAGTATGCTTAGCTCTTCTCTGTCCTCTCCCCAAAGTTGAAATTTGATGGTCCATGATCTCTCAGACAAACAAAAAAATCCTTGAAGGTTTCAATTTCGTCTCACAAGCCACTCTCAAAATATTACAGGTACAATATTTTGATAACCAGGCAACACAGTGTTAGTTGATTTACCTCGCTACATAGCTGTGAATGAATTCTAAGTCCAAAAGCAGCTTTTAGAGAACGACAGTGGGCACATTTCCCCTAAAACCTATCTGTCGCCATTGATTAATTCCCATAACTTAGGACCATTTCCCCTGGGACTATGGGGAATATGCCTGCCCCGGGGTCATATTTATTAGGCCTTTCGACGTTTCAGAACAAAATGCCTGAAAATTTTGAACAAATATCGCAGGGGTTATAGGAGGGCGGGGTGGTAAAAATGAGCGTGGTAGGGAGGCAGATGATCAAATCATAATCGAATGAGCCCCCTTCAGATTTTCACGATCACAAATTCTATAGTAAGCAGCCGGGGACAAATTTTGTTGGCCCTTTATTAGGTCTTTACTGTACCCTGTTCTTTCGGGGGAACATCAATATTTTTGTTTCCTATTAATTTCTGCATTGGAAGCCCCCTAGCCTAAGGAATTAAGACTATGGATTTCATTTCCACTGAAAAGGGGTCTATTGGCCTTTTTTTGACCTCGTCTTTTTATAGAGAGAGTTTCCAGGGAATGTTTTTGTGCTTTAGGTTCCTATTGTCTTAGGAACTTACTGCTGTACGTTTCAAACTGGTTTGGGACAAATGTTCGTGTGCAGTACCCGGGCCTCTGCTCACCTCTTGCAACAAACCGTTTGATCCTTCTAACTAAGAGAACGTCCCTGGAAAGTTTCGAGCCACTTGCATACCAACATCATATAGCCACCAACATCAAACCAGACCCCCCTCCTTTTTCATTGTTAAGCTCATGTGTCATTGGCAATTTGCAAGCGCCTCTTGCCCAAGGGGTTGTGGCTATCTTTTCATCCCCAGCGGCATATTTATTGGACTTACGACTATTTGGACCAAAATATTCCTGTCAAATTCTGATTAGAAAAATTAATGGCTACGGGAAGGAAGTGCTAGGTAGCAAAAAGGAAATGGGAACTGGGCTAGTGCCCTTTAATAGCTTTTCCCTTTAAAAAAAGCTCTAGAACTTACAATTTCAAATCGAATAAGCTTCTTCCAAATTTTCTGCAACATATCTTTCAATACAAAATGGTTGAAAAAAAAAAAAAACAACCAAAAAAACTATACATTACAATACAAACTATATACTATACAAACTATAAACCAAAAAAACCTATAAAACTATACGCAGGCAGTGCTACAGTCCTGCCTTTGATATTTTAACATGTGGTTGTCGACTCAACTCTCATTCAAACGAGACCCCATTCAAATGTCACCAAATTAACTAATCGTTGAAAACTGATTTTCGAATTATTTTCGTTAGTAATACCTTCTGCCAGTTGTATTGAATCTAGATTATAGGAGTTGCCAAAATCTAACTAAATTGGTTGCTAAAACTTCGAGTTTCGTGCTAGATTAGGATCTTTAGATTACATGTCTTAAGCTTGAAGAATTTTGATTATAACGCCACTTATTATTTTTTCAGACATAAGAACTGAGAGTCATATCCCAGAAGTGGAACTGATCAGTCTTTTAGAAGAACAATTGCCGCAGTATAAACTGAGAGCTGATATTCTGACTGACTTTGCAGGTAGTCTAATGCTAATAATATTTCTTAGTACATCGTATTAGCTTGTGTAGGAGGTGCAGGGGCTACTTCCCACCCAAATCTCATATGAGGACCAAAAATAAATATTAAATGCAAAATCCTGTCCCATTTTAAATTCATATAAGAGTATTTCTGACTAAAATATTGCACTGGTTCTGCCATATAATATTTGATATGTATGCTGAAATAATATTAATGAAATATATAATATATATTTTAGAAAATACCCCATGCTGGATTTATAAATTTTGCGTTACATTTTGAAAATAGTGTAAGCAAGTGAAGACTATCTGGGTTTATTCCACCAAGCTTTTGTTTCTTTGAATTGTGTTTCTATCTTTGAGTGAAAAGCTCCGTTCAAGCGAAAAAACAAGAAGGAAACAATTTCCAGTTTAAGTTAGGTTAACATTTAAAAATACTTAAGATGTATGACAGTTCCCTGGACACAAGGGAGGATCCATTGGGCGGTTTTTGGGATAAGTACCCCTCAGAAGGTAAAATTTGCGCTAATCATAGGGTCAGGGGGGCAAAAAATACCGATGGGGGAGGCACGTGTTCCCTAAAAACACCCCATGGATCCACCCTGGGTTCCAGGGAATTGTAACAGTCCTATTGTTAAAGTCTTTTTTGTTTGTGATTTCGGCTGAATTTGTCATTTAACTTTATGCTTTTGAGAATGAGTCAGAGGTATCACATAATCACGTATATAATTTCACATATAATCATATCATGGTTGCAGCGACAGCTGCAACCTAGTAAAGAGCGAACAACAGCCCATAGTAACCAAAAATTAAAAACGCGTTTTGAAAAAAAATACATTGTAAAAAAATTGCCATGTGACACTGATTCAGCAATAGAAACTGTTATTTTGGTTCGTCTTAAAAGTAAAAGTTTATTGCGAAAAGAAATTTATGGTGATTTCGAAAAAAAGCCTGAGACCCCTTTAAAAATACGTCAGATCGAAAAGAAAAGTGTACCATTGGAATCAGCATGGTCGAAAGCCTTGGATAGTGAAATTACAGTCCCTCTCCTTGAAAAACAAGGAAAATCACTTTTTTGCATCGGTAGCACTGATCTGTCTCCCTTTTTTTCTGTTTTTTTTTTTTTTCTCCAGGCCTAGCGGGTTACCCGAACATCACAGAGAAATGCTTAATGGCTCATTCAAAAGCTATTTCTAATATCTACGTGTTTTTTATGAATTCCACCGTCTGCAAGTGATATATGGTACTAAAATGGCACTTTTTGTGCTATTTCTCAAGGGGTGGCACTAGCAGGCTACCAGAACATCGTAGACAAAGTTTTTATAGCTCATATAAAAGATATTGCTCATATCTACGTTCTTCCCATGAAATCCACCACCTGCAAGTTCCAAATGGCACTAAAAATGGCACTTTTGGTGCAATGACTCAAGTAGAAAAGCTGGGGCTATTTGGCTAGCAGAACTTATAAGAGTTATGTTTCATGGCTTATTTGAAGGTATTGCTCATATCTACGTGCTTTTTTTATATCAATTCTACCATTCGTAATTATAATATAGCACTGAAAACAACACTTTTGGTGCCACTTCTTAAGTGGAAAAGCTCTGAAGTGCAAAACAGGAACTATTGTTATAGTTTTGTTCCAGAACCCTTAACTGGAGGCTTACAAGAACCCCTCTTGTACACTCACCCTCCCAATCCCCTTAGTAAATTTCATAAATCCTCTGCTCATCAGTAAGCTACTGAAACATTAGCAGGCCACCACACCATCGTAGATAGATGTTTAATGGCTCAATTAAAAGCTATTGCTTATATTTACTAGTATTTTACAAATTCTACCATCTATTAGATTTCACAGATTTCATTGTAAACTAGTTTCTGGGGAGAATTTGCAATGAACTCTTTGTCATGGTTGAAGCATTAGCTGCAACCTAGTAAAGAGCGAACCACAGTAACTGAAAATTAAAAAAACACTAAAACGGTCTTTCTTTTTCTTCCTTTTTCCAGGCCTAGCGGGTTACTAGAACATGATAGAGAGATGATTATGGGCTCATTCAAGAGCGATTTCTCATATATACTTGGTTTATATAAATTCCGGCTTCCGCAAGTGCCATATAGAACGAAAAAAGGCACTTGTTATGCCGTTTCTCAAGGGGTGGGGCTAGCGGGCTACCAGAACATCATAGATAGATTTTTGATAGCTCATATAAAAAATATTGCTCATATCTACGTTCCTTCTATAAATTCCACCATCTGCGAGTTTCAAATGACACTAAAAACGACACTTTTGGTCCCATGTCTCAAGTGGAAAAGCTGGGGCTAGTGGGCTACCGTAACTTTATAGAGTGATGTTTAATGGCTAATTTGAAAACTTTTGCTCATACCAACGTGCTTTTTATCAATTCTACCATTCGTAAGTGAGCACTGACAACAAAACTTTTGGTGCCACTTCTTAAGTGGAAAATCTTGGAAGCATAAAACGGTATCATTGTGATAATTATGGTACAAAACCCTTAACTAGAGGTTTGCAAGAACAACTCTCGCATATTCCTCCTCCAGGCCCCCTTGATAAGCGACGTAATTAATGTCCTAATGACACTAATATATTATATTACATTATTAGAGGCGTGGTTCTGTTAGTACAGCGCTGAACAAATTAGATTATCATGCCTTCGATTCCAGATTGGATTTTTTTTTCAATCATTGATGGTCCCTTCTTTTGATTGCTTTTCAGATAATCCACTATTTTTGCAAATGGTATGCACTCATTTTTTAAAGCATATCCCGGAAAGACTTATTTTATACCTATTAATAATATCAACGTGCTATTTATCAATTTTATCATCCATAAGTGCCATATAGCACTAAAAATGGGACTTTTGGTGCCACTTCTTAAATGGAAAAGTTTGAAAGCATAAAACGGTACAATTGCAATAATTTTGGTCTAAAGCCCTTAACTGGAGTATTATGAGAACCCTCGCATATACTTCCCCCCCAGCCCCTCTTAGTATTTTCATAAGTCGCCTAAACATCTTAAAAGTAAAAGATTTTTGTGAAAACGAATTAACTAAAACTAAAAACTTTTCAAATAGAAATCAACCAAAAATTTAGCTTGAATGATCAACAGTTTTGAATTGAACCTTCATACCTCACTCTGGGATGGAGCCTGTGTGCTAGTTTTAAAGGTGGTAATTGAAAGGAAAGGATGCCCCCTTGGTTTTTTGCTCCTGTCTAATTTTTGAAAAACACATTTCTTGTTCATTTCATTGGAAAAGACACATTTTTAATTTGAAAAAAATGAGGGAAACAACCGAAAGTGCACTTTGTGGGAATATGCTATCAATTCAAATTTATAAAAAGCGATTAGGTATAAATATAAGCTTTTAAATGAGCCCTTAAACAACTGTCTTTTGTTGCAGTAGCCTTCTAGTTTCTGCTAGTCAGTAGGCGATTTATAAAGCCCTGTCTTCATTAGGGCTTTTTCAGGCGAAGTCGGCCGAGTAAAAGCAGCTTTTTGTCCATGGAAAAACAAACTTTCCTGAAAAACATGTATTGTTTTGTGAAGCATGGATAATGAATTTTATGTTAAAGACTGAAAGTTTTCGTAGCTGTCAAGGTTGTCTACAGTATTTTCTAGAGGTGTCTTATTTATCCTAGATGGGCAAATTAAAAATTATATTAAAAATAAGTTTTCAACTGAAATTAAGGAGTGGCATTAAAACTTAAAACGAACATACATTAAACCGTATAAATAAAAAAAAGATCCTGGGAGCCTTTTTTCTACCTTAAATTTTAATCAAAAACGAACAAAGATTAATTTAAAAAAACAAAGTTTTTACGAGGGAAGTAAAGAGCGAAGTTGAAACTATCTAATACATATCAATAAAACTAATACATATAAACAAACTAATTGTCTTTCCCCATGTTTCTAGGATTATAGAAAACTAGCGCTTTACTAAAAACACAAAATAATATAGTATTTTTGGTACAAAAAATTAAGCAAGAAAAACGGGTTTTAATTTTATAAAGCAATGAATACAATAAAATAAACACTTAATTAAACAAACATACTCCGAATATTTCGGCCCCACGTCCGAGAGCCTTTCTCAGCGGAAAAAAAAGAGAAATGAAACAAAAAATGTTCTTTAAAAAAAAAAACTTAACTTACATCAAAATAAAACATACCAAACACATAAAGAGAAAGAAAAAAAACAAAGAAAAAATATAAATAAATGGAAAACAAAACTCACATATTAAATAAACACTTCCATGTACTGGCGTATAAACATGGAAGTGTATTTAAATTTATATGACTTCAATGAGTTCTTTCCATCCTTTTTTCAAAAATCAGGCAAATTTTTTCAGACTCGTAGCTTTTGATGGGTAAAAATAAACTTAATGAAACTTATTTATTAGGAATCAGCATAGTAAGCCAATTCTTTTGATACATCTATTGATATCAAAATTCCGTTTTTTTAGAGTTTTGGTTACTATTGAGCCGGATCACTCCCTGTGGTCGTTCGTTGGTAACGAACTGTAAGTTTGTTACCACGGACTGTTTGATTACCCCTCAAAATCTAAATAGAGATTATTGAAATATTGATCCTTTTTTTTAAGCGTTACCAAAAGTATTGTGTTCATAAAACCTCACAGTTTCATGAAATGTAATTAAACAAATAGAAAAGGTCTTTTAACTAAAGTAAGGAACAAGTTTAAAACTTAAAACAAATATAAATTACTCTGTAAATAAGGGAGAATGTCCCTTTCTCAACGCCTTGCTAATTAAAAAACAGTTTTTAGTGCTTTGAAAAATCGGTACTTGGGCATTTTTTGGGCCTTTCTAAAAAGTCAAGTTTGGTTAATGCTAATGAAATAAAATAAAATAGGATGAATATATAAATAGCGGTTAACACGTCAAAAACGGGTTTTTCGTGACTGGTTTCCTTGTAGAGCCCCACATAGTGCCCAAGTACCGAAAAATCTTTTTTTCCAATTGCAAATTTTCTTTAAAAATTTGGGAAAAAGCCCAACTTCACAGTAAAGAGTTACGAGCTTAGGAGGAGAAAGCCCCCTGCATACAAAGAATAATATGTTCAAATAGGTTGAAAAGCTCTTCTTTTATTTAATTTCTGATTGTTTTCCAAATTATACCCAGGCCTAACCAAGGTATAGTTTGAGGTACCGGTCCCGTAAGTCCCTTGTTAACTGCTTTTAAAATGTGTAAATCAATAATTGTATGCCTACGTTGATTAGTACCGCCCTACGTTTGAATTTGCAATTTCAATTTTGGATAAAATTTGAATATACAAAAAAAAATTGGTGATGAATAGTAATTCTGTTGAAAAGTCCTCGTTAATATTACTACTAAGGAATTTCGGCTGAAAACTAAGATACTAGCAGTATTTGACACCCCAAAGAAATTTCCTGGTAGGGCTGATGATGACCTGCGTTGCCTTTTCCACCCCTGTGGTGGTAGGTATGGGAATGTAACATTTTAGCTGTATAGAGAAACATTTTATTTAATTCCTACTCCCCCAACCTCTTTTAACATTTATCTGAAGCCTCATGAAGAGTAAGCAGTTTGTCCATGAAAATGTACCTATGTAGGAATCTACCTTACCCTCACCTAAACAATGACTCACCCCCCCCCCCCGTCATTATAACTGATACACAATTACAGATCACCAAACGTAGCCTTATTTCATTACATATAAAGCGAACCAACTTAGTTGAATCCAGTACTGCCACCGTGTGGCATTACTTCTTTTGCAACTGGGAAGCCTAAAATATAGTTATTGATACCATTAAATCAATTAGCTTCTCAGGATTTTAAATTGATTTCAAATTCGTCCTTTTCGGGGCAAAGTCGTAGTTTGGTGCCCTAAACCACCTAAACTGTTACCCAACCACACTGTTGTTTTGGCGTCTGCCCCTCCCTGGAAAATTTTCTGCCGGCGCCCCTGCCAATATTTCTGTATGCTGTTGAGTTACTTTGCGGCTATTAAAAAATATTTAATTTTACACTGATGTTTTTAAGATGATTATAATTGTATACTGAAAGTTACTGATGTCACAAGTGGTGTAAGACTATGGAAAGCTTTACAGACTAGTTTATTGTTGTCATGCTACATACTCTCTTTTGACTCCAAAATCAATATTCCTGTTTCTTATACTTGACTTTTCTGTTTTCAGTAAAGCGCTATTTTTCTATAATCCTAGATAGACAGGGAAACATAACTACTTTGTTTATCTGTATTAGTTTTATTGATATTATTAGATAGGCTGTGAAGTAATAATTTTTGTCCGTTTTAAGTTTCATCTTCGCTCTTTGCTTCCCTCGGAAAAACTTTGTTTTTTAAAATTAATATCATATTGAAGCATATATCACACATAATTGCTAAACTTTAATAATGTCCTCATTACTTAAAAAATTGGAGCGGACACTGTACTGCTTTCTTAGTTGACGTTAGAAAGTTGTCCATGGCAAGAGAATAAATTTCGGAACAAGGGATGATACGATTTTTTCTAAAGCTGGTCAATCGCCCCTAATGAGCTGATAATCATACATCACACCAGTTCTTCCTTAGAAAAATTCATTCATGAGACACTACTCATCGTACAGTGATTTTTAATCTACATTATTCGTGATATAAAATGGGTCTGTCACCCCTCCAACCTCCTTCTGTCCATTCCACTGCCAAATTTTGAACAAAGGTATAGGCATATTGCACCACATTTTAACTGGAATCACGCAAGGATTTTCAGTTATCATGACTAGAGAACCAAAATAGGCCACAGCGTCCACCCTAATTTTCGAATCAGATGTTTTGCACATAAGCAGGCATTTTCAAATAAGGTTAAATTTTGGACAAAATTTTAAATATTTTCACGGTTTGAATATTTACTTCGAACCAATCTTGGGTTACATCTCCTTTTCTAGCCAATGGATTAACGACGCTTCTTGACTACAAAGTCCTCGCATCAGCGTTGCGAAAGCTGGGATTCAACCCCGGGAGTAGTATGACCAAGCAAAAATCGCAAAATAGCCAACAAAAAGTAAAATTAATATGCAAATTTTGTTTTAATTATTCGTGTACGGTGAGCCAAAATCAGAACCTGTATAAATTCAAAAACGTTCAGAAATGAAATAAAAAAAGTTTTTTTTAACTAAAAGTAAGGAGCGACATTAAAACTTAAAACGAACTGACATTATTCTGTATATGAAAGGTTCTGTCCCCTCCTCAACGCCTCGCTCTTTACGGTAAAGTTTGACTTTGTCTCACAACTTTATTTTTAAAAACAATAAAAAACTTTAGCCTAAAGAGCGAGGCGCTGAGGAGGGGACAGCCCCTTTCCTATACGGAGTAATTTCTGTTCGTTTTGAGTTTTAGTGTCGCTCCTTACTTTCAGTTAAAAAAAAAACTTGTTTTTTTCTCATTCAATTTCTATCTAAACCCTATTTGGATGTGAGTTTAGTATTTGACCGTGACTTAATCCCAGTAGAAAAAAAATTATCCGCAGGGGGGGGGGCTGCTTGACGAAGAATCTGTTTTATTGCTGATTTCCAAACACGTAAAATCAATTCATTTAAACCCGATCTAAAACATTCGAAAATTTGTATAGTTTTATAAACGGATGAACACCCTAAAAACAAGTGAACACTTGGTAAGCTGAAAGCCCTTCGCCCTAATATCCACAAATTTTCCTCGACATTAACTTTTTGAGTGTAATCAGTGTTTTGATATAATCTCCATCTTCCGCGAAAAATATGTAACTAAATAAATGTACTAAAAACAGTTATCGCAGCGTTTATTATAAAATTTGGAATTTAACTAAACCAGTAAATTTTCTGAGCTGGGTGGGGGAGGGAAGGGTTTCAAATTTACATTTTTTGCAAGAAAGTTTCATAATATTTTCAAATATTATAAAATCTTCCATGGGGAGGTAGCTGCAGAAGCGCATTGCAGAAGGTAGGTAGCTGCAGAAGCGATAGCAGCCCCCATCCCTTGACGTAGCCCCTGCTAGTAGGAGTAACAAAGATAAAGTCACAAGATAAAAAATACCACTTTTGAACTTTACACCATTTGTTTAACGAGATAAAGAAGTTATTTTGTGATCACTAGATAGAGATAAAAACAGGAGTCATATTGTCAGTAGATACATTTGTTTTAGAAACTCTTTCGTTGTGTGATAATTTTTCTGTAGATCTTTTCTTGATGGTTAAACGCCGAGGATTTTGTCTCACGAAGGATTTTTATTCCAAATTTAAATGCAAAGAGAATATATAGGTAGGCAATCCCAAGTTCTAACAAAATGTATTTCTACGAAACCAATGTCACTGTAGTCTTTTATCCTAAAGATATCCTGGGATCTTTTTTTAGCCAAGATCCAAATAGTGACGTCGCTTGCTCATTTATGCTTGTCATAATTTGCTGTCTTCTGGCAGAACTGAGGGACAGAGGGGTGGCAAACGACCAGTGCAAACTATGTAAATGTTTAAAACAGGTGTCTATGCAAGCTGAGTCAACGCAATAGTGCTCACTTAGCAAGCAGCGAAGTGTCTTCTATGCATTATTTTTTGTTCCTCGGTCGCTTCGTTGGGCGATCGTAAGAACTAGGAATACCAAGAGATCGGTACCCCCTATAAATAGGCTAAATATACCTCCCTAAATTAATTATGAGCTTTTTGAAGGGGCTGTATTACTTCATTCTAAAAGGGGTAGTGATAGAAACTTTGGAAGAAGCTCATTGGACAAAAAATTGAACATTTTAGTGCCGTTTTAAGGGTTTAAAATGATTGAAGAGTTGATTGAATGAACAAAGTTGATTCAAAAGTGATTGAGAGAACAAAATTTTGAGATACCCTTGCATTCAAACTAGTCAAAAAGCTTAATAAGTAATTAACAAAGTTCTAATATTTTATATTCAAAATTTAAATGCAGAGAGGACATAAAGGTAAACAGCCCTAAACTCTTTAAAAACAGATTTTATCGTATTGACTAATGAAATAATATTTAACTTAACGAAAGCTACAAATAATACCGGCAAATAGGTACCTCCAATAAAAAGGCAAAACATGCCTCCTTATATTAACTAATATAACTATTAAGTTTAAAAAAAAAGTTTTTCAACTGTAAATAAGTAGCAACATCAATACTTAAAATGAAAAGAGATTATTTCGTATATGAGGAGGGTTGCCCCATCCCTAACCCCTCGAACGCTATGCTAAGGTTTTTAGTGCTTTAAAAAAGCTTGTTATTCCAACCCAACGGTTTTGTGTTGCAGAAATCGTTCTTAAAGAATTGGGACAAAAAGTCAAGCTTTAGCATTAAGAGCAAAGGGTTGAGTAGAGGGCAGCCCTCCTCATATACAGAATAATTTCTTGTTCATATTTAGTTATAACTTTACTGCTTACTTTCAGTTGAAAGAACCTGTTTCCTTCCAAGGGGGCTCATTTGATTGGAAATTGAAAGTTCTAGTTCACTTTTTATAAGTCAAAAGTGATCGGACTGAGCTAGCCCCCCCCCCGCCCTTTTTTCCCCAAATACATCAGATAAAAATTTTGAGATAGTCATTTTGTTAAAAATAATTCAAAGATCAGATAATAAAAACTCTGATGCAGAGAGTGCATCCCCCGCCCTTTTTTTCTCCAAATGCATCAGATAAAAATTTTGAGATAGAGATTTTGTTAAAAATAGTTCAAATTTCAGATAAAAAAAAACTCCGGTGTCGACACAGCCCCACAGGGCCCGAGGGCAGGCGTTGTAAGTTATGCCCTGGGGGCATATATGGGTGTTATGGAAGGGACGCTCGTATAAACTTCATAGAGGGCTCATTTGATTGGAAATTGAAAGTTGTAGTTCATTTTTTAAGAGTCAAAAGTGATCGGAGGACAGCTAGCCCCACCCCACGCCCTTTTTTGCCCAAACATATCACATAAAAATTTTGAGATAGCCATTATGTGAATCATACTTCAAGGGTCAGATAATCAAGTTTCCTTTGTCGACACAACCCTCCAGGGCCCGGGGACAGGCGTTGTAGGTTATGAACTAGGGGCATATATGGTTCTTATGAAAGGGATGCTTGTATAAGCTTCAGAGAGGGATCATTTGTTTGGAAAGTGAAAGTTCTAGTTCACTTTTTAAGAGTCAAAAGAGATCGGAGGGCAACTGGCCCCCCAAACCTTTTTTCCCCCGAATGCATCAACTATAAATTTTGAGATAGTAATTTTGTTAAAAACAGTTAAAAGGAATAGATAATAATTACTCTGATGTCGAAATAACCCCCCAAAGCCCGGGGACAGGCGTTGTAAGGTATGTCCTGGGCGCATATATGGTTCTTATGGAAGGGATGTTCGTATATACCTCAGAGACGGCTAATTTGTTAAAAAAATAATAGTTTTTGTTCACTTTTTAAGAGTCAATAGAGATCGGAGGGCAACTAGCCCCCCCCCCAAGCCCTTTTTTCCAAATGCATCAGGTAAAATTTTAAGATAGCCATTTTGTTAAAAATAGTTAAAAGGTCAGATAACAAAAACTGGTGTCGACACAACCCTCCATGTTCTCCAAGGTTCTAGTTAACTTTTTAAGAATGAAAGACATCCAAGGGCAACTAGCCCGCCCCCCCTCACGCCCTTTTTCCCCAAACCCATCCGATAAAAATTTTGAGATAGCCATTTAAAAAAAAAGTTCAAGGGTCAGATAACAAAATTGTCTGTGTCGACACAACCCCCTGGGCCTAGGGGCAGGCGTTATAAGTTATGCCTTGGGAGTGTATATGGTTCTTATGGAAGGTATGCTCGTATAAACTTCAGAGATGGCTCATTTGATTGGACTGTGAAAGTTCCAGCTCACTTTTTAAGAGTCAAAAGAGATTGGACGGCAACTAGCCCTTCCCCCTCTACGCCCTTTTTTCCCAAATGCATCAAATACATTTTTAGATAGCCTTTTTGTTAAAAATAGTTGAAAGGTTAGATAACATAAACTCAGGTGTCGACACAACCCCACAGGACCCAAGGGCAGGTGTTGTGAGTTATGCCCTGGGGGCATATATGGTTCTTATGGAAGGGATGGTCGTATATACTTCAGAGAGGGCTAATTTGTGCGAAAGTTCTTGCTAACTTTTTGGAAACTGGAAACTTTTTGCAGTTAAAAACGAACAAAAATTAATTTAAATAAAAACTTCCCGAAAAAGAAGTTTTCAAAGAAAAGTAACGGCCATTTTAAACTTAAGATCAGCAGATGCAAATACCTGTTAAAATTCAAGCTCAAAACGACCAGAAATTACTATTAAAGAATAAATGAAACCCAAAACGAACAAGAATTAAATAAACAATCATGTTAAAAAAAGATAGAACAAATAATAATATAAGTGAATAAATAAATCTTAAAGCGAGTGATGCTCAAATTGATTGAGCAAATCAAGATTAAAATGAAAAGAAATATTTTGCTATTGAAGTATAAATGAAACCCAAAACGAGCAGAAATTAAATAAACAATTAATGTAAACAAACATACAATAGATACTAATATAAATGAATAAATAAAACGAGTGAAACTTAAATTGAATATGCAAATCAAGCTTGAAACGAACAAAAATCACTATAAACAATAGTTTGGGTATCGTCTCCTTCTCTCACTGTAATAGTCTAAAACCTACTGTGTCATTGGCGCTTTACTGAAAACGAATTGTATTACAAATATTTTCTTTTGTACTTAATATTAGAAAGCAACATTAAAATTACAGTAAATTTTTAATCGATGAGCTTTCAGCAATTAATATCATTATACATCAAATATTGTGTTTAATTTATTAGTTCTTTCTAAAACTGTTCAAGACGAATATAGTTTCACTACAAACAAGAGTTTATATACTGCCCCTTTCTTAACTGTAAAAACCTAAAGCCTACTGTGTCATTGGAGCTCCACTGGAAACAAATTATATTACAAATATTTACTTTTCCAGTTCTTACAGCATTGAAAATAAAAATAAAATTACAGTGAAATAAAATCTTGAACTGATGGATGTTTCCTCAATTAATATCATTATATATCAAATATTCAGTTCGATTTTGTCTATACTTCCCAAGACTGTTCAAGACACAATATAGTTTCCAGTAAAGCGCGAATGACGCAGTAGGTTTTAGACTTTTAAACTGAGAGAAGGAGACGATACCCAAAGTCTTGTTTGTAGTGATTTTTGTTCGTTTCAAGCTTGATTTGCATATTCAATTTAAGTTCCTCTCGTTTTAAGATTTATTTATTCATTTATATTAAAATCTATTGTAAGTTTGTTTGCATTGATTTTTTATTTAATTACTATTCGTTTTGGGTTTCATTTATTCTTTAATAGTAATTTCTGGTCTTTATGAGTTTGAATTTAACAGGTAATTGTATCTGCTTGTCTTAAGTTTAAAATCGCTTTTACTTTTCTTTGAAAAACTTTTTTTCGGAAACTTTTTTTTTTAAATTAATTTCATGAAAAATCAAGTGAATGACCTTAGTTAAATCAAGTCTTAAGATAAATTTCCAGGTTAACCATCAATCTTCTATGGACTATGTGACTTTTCAGGGGCGAATGCGCCACCGTGCGGCATTACTTCCTCTGCAACTGGGAAGCTTATTATAGTGATTTTTCATACTTTTAAATAGATTGCCGCTCAGATCACAGATAGATCCACCTCTTTGCTACTTTTATGATTGTGTCTTTATGATTGTGTCTAATTTTTAGTTTCTAATATTAATACTACTTTTCCAGGCTACAAAGAAGCTGACTGGTTTATCCCTCCTCCAATTACAAGAGCAAATAAGCAAGGAGTCACATTTACTGACGAGCAAATTCGGCAAACCTTGAATTATTTCGGTAGGTTGTTTTAACTGCATATAGCAATTTAGAATATACTCGTTCATACACACTAATGAGGTATTTCTTTGAAGTCGAAATCACATGCATGATTGGTTAGACGTCAATTAGTGTCTTTGGTGGACCTTAAGCTAAAGTTGATCTCACAGGGAAGGCTTGGCAAAGAGTCTGCGAGTGCGAAGGCCAATTCTTTGCCAAGAGCCGAAAATTGGCTCTTTGATCTGGCGATTTAGATGATGGCTTATTTTTATTTTATTTCCAGGTTTTTAGGAGGAATAGGCAAGGCCGTGTCCAGTATTCTTTTTTGGGGGGGGGGGGGGTAAAAAATTTGTAAAAACGCATCACAAAATCTGTTTATATGCATTTCTGTTACGTTTTGTGAGTCGGACCAAGATATTGAGGGGGGGGATCAAACCCCCTAACCCCTCCCCTGAACACGGCATTGGAAATAGGTGTGCTAATATATTCGTCTAGATATCAGCATTTGCAATTTTGATGATCTTTTTGACATCATAGTTTGCTTTAATTCATACTGACAATTTTGAACAGAATATTGCAACTTACAATTCGACGAAAGTAATACTTTTAATGAACTTGTTTTCTGGATCACCTGATCATGGTTTTGGGTTTGGAGAGTAACCTTTTAAACAGCACAAGTGCGAACACAATAATAGTAGTATGTTACCTTATACTTTGCCGCCTTTACGTTCCTTCCGGTTTTTCTGGTAGGTAAACAGGTCATTACACTCGGTCATTACACTCTTTGTCAAGAGATTTACGTAATTAATTAAACCTGTATTATAAAACCAGCGTGTCTTGTTTCGAGTTTTAACGGGCAAGTTTTTTGATAACTTGATAGGTGATTAGGATTTGAATAAAAGGAATTTTTCTGACGTAGATTTTTAGTTCATGATACAAGTCTTTTTAGCATTTGCACAAAAGGAGTAATTAGTGATTGGAAAATTTTTTTTGATAACTTGATAGGTGATTAGGATTTGAATAAAAGGAATTTTTCTGACGTAGATTTTTAGTTCATGATACAAGTCTTTTTAGCATTTGCACAAAAGGAGTAATTAGTGATTGGAAAATTTTTTATTGCCGAGAGGAATTGATAGCCAAATATATTTGGTGTTGGTGATATTATGACCCTCCAAGTCCCCTGGGGAAAGGGCTGCACAGTGTATCGGTATCGGACGTATTATTTTTGGGCGTATTGCTATCGCAGGTATCTATACAGATTTTTAGTAGCTCGTATAAAAGATATTACTCATATCTACGTTCTTCCTATAAATTCAACCATCAGCAACTTCAAAACGGCACTAAAAACGGCACTTTTGGTGCAATGTCTCAAGTGGAGAGTGGTGACAATTGAGATATAAGGAGCAATTGCCCCCTATTTTTGAAAATACCTTTTTGTGGCATTTATACTTTTAAAAAATACAAAGTTCAATATTCGAAGCTAGCTCCAGCAGGAGCTTAGGATAGTAGTGGTGACAATTGAGATATAAGGAGCAATTGCCCCCTATTTTTGAAAAAATACCTTTTTGTGGCATTTATACTTTTAAAAAATACAAAGTTCAATATTCGAAGCTAGCTTCAGCAGGAGCTTAGGATAGTAGTGGTGACAATTGAGATATAAGGAGCAATTGCCCCCTATTTTTGAAAAAATACCTTTTTGTGACATTTATACTTTTAAAAAATACAAAGTTCAATATTCGAACCTATCTTCAGCAGGAGCTTAGGATAGTAGTGGTGACAATTGAGATATAAGGAGCAATTGCCCCCTATTTTTTAAAAAAATACCTATATGAGGGGGTTCGCCCCTTCGTCAATACCTCACTCTTTAGGCTAAAGTTTGTTTATTGCTTTCAAAAGAGCTATTTATTCTAATTAAGCGACCTTTTTGATTCAGGGGTCATTTTTAAAGAATTGGAACAAAATTTGAACATTTCTTTTTTTAGTGGTCAATTTACTTCTTAGTGTTAAATGACAGATTTCCAAATACGATCATTTTGAACAGCAGACAAAAAAAAATTGGTTTGTTCCCTCATTTCTGTAGGGCAGGAGATAACTTAATTTACTTAGACAATGAACGATATTAATTAGTGATTGATTGTATCAGTGGAGAAAAAAAAGGATTAAACTGATTAACAGTTAAGGTAACCCCAAAGGAGCTGTTAACTGAGGTAATTTGTTATAAATTTGAAAAATACCTAACGACGAATCGGAAATGGTTGATTAACATTTGCAAAAAAGGGCTAATGGGATTTGCGAATTGGAGGAGATGGAGTGGTTATGCACTGTATAATACACAAGTGATGTTTTGGAGAGTATTGTCAATTTAAATAGGATCTAACGTTCCCCGAAGGGTTTAGTTAAATTGGGTTGAGTTGCACCAAGGTTCAGTAGTACGAGAGTTCAGTAGCACGGGGGTTCAGTTGTACAGGGTTTCGGTTATACAGGGGTTCAGTTACATGGAGGGATTCAGTTGAACAAGGGGGGACTTTGGGCAGTGTGTGTCTCTTTAGGCTGTGTGTCTCTTTGGGCAGTTTGAATCTTTATGGTCTATGTGTGCCTCTTTTGGCTGTTTTGGCCTGTCTGTGTCTCTTTGAGCTGTTTGTGTCTCTTGAGACTGTGTGTGTCTCTTTGGGCTGTGTGTCTCTTTGAGCTGTTTGAGTCTTTTTGGTCTGTTTGTGTGTCTCTTTGGGCTGTTTGAGTCTTTTTGGTCTGTGTTTGTATCTTTGGGCTGTTTGTGTCTCTTTGGGCTGTGTGTGTTTCTTTGGGCTTTGTGCGTCTCTTCGGGCTGTGTGTCTCGGTGGACTGTTTGAGTCTTTTTGATCTGTTTGTGTCTCTTTGGGGCTGTTTGAGTCTTTTTTGGGCTGTGTTTGTCTCTTTGGGCTTCTGTCTCTTTGGGCTGTTTGTGTTTCTTTGGGCTATGTGTGTCTCTTTGGACTGTTTGAGTCATTTTGGTCTGTGTGTCTTTCTTTTGGCTGTTTGTGTCTCTTAGGAGTCGTATGTGCCTCTTTGGGCTATGTGTGTCGCTTTGGGGCGTTTGAATCTTTTGGTCTGTATGTGTCTGTATGGGCGTTTTTTGGTCTGCTTGTGTTTCCTTTGGCTATTTGTGTCTCTTAGAGGCCATGTGTGTCTCTTTGGGCAATGTGTGTCTCTTTGGAGGGATTTGAATCTTTTTGGTATGTATGTGTCTGTATGGTCGTTTTTTGTCTCTTTGGGCTGTGTGTGTGTCTCTTTGGGCTTTGCGTGTCTCTTCGAACTGTGTGTATGTCTCTTTAGCCTGTGTGTGTGTGTCTCTTTGGGATGTGTGTGTCTCTTTAGGCTGTATGTCTCTTTGGGCAGTTTGAATCTTTATGGTCTGTGTGTGCCTCTTTTGGCTGTTTGTGTCTCTTCGGGCTTTGTGTCTCTCTGTTGGATGTGTGCGTCTCCTGTCTCTTTGGGCTGTGTGTCTCTTTGAGCTGTTTGAGTCTTTTTGGTCTGTTTGTGTGTCTCTTTGAGCTGTTTGAGTCTTTTTGATCTGTGTTTTGTCTCTTTGGGCTGTTTGTGTCTCTTTGGGCTGTTTGTGTTTCTTTGGGCTTTGTGTGTCTCTTCGAACTGTGTGTATGTCTCTTTAGCCTGTGTGTGTCTCTTTGGGCTGTGTGTATCTCTTTAGGCTGTATGTCTCTTTGGGCAGTTTGAATCTTTATGGTCTGTGTGAGTCTCTTTTGGCTGTTTGTGTCTCTTCGGGCATTGTGTCTCTCTGTTGGATGTGTGCGTCTCTTGTCTCTTTGGGCTGTGTGTCTCTTTGAGCTGTTTGAGTCTTTTTGGTCTGTTTGTGTGTCTCTTTGACCTGTTTGAGTCTTTTTGATCTGTTTGTGTCTCTTTGGGCTGTTTGA
The DNA here is from genome assembly GCA_027921565.1 of Artemia sinica. NCBI lineage: Eukaryota > Metazoa > Arthropoda > Branchiopoda > Anostraca > Artemiidae > Artemia > Artemia sinica. The sequence goes on from CM051267.1 coordinate 33,934,467, forward strand.
GTCTTTTTTGGGCTGTGTTTGTCTCTTTGGGCTTCTGTCTCTTTGGGCTGTTTGTGTTTCCTTGGGCTATGTGTATCTCTTTGGGCTGTTTGAGTCATTTTGGTCTGTGTGTCTTTCTTTTGGCTGTTTGTGTCTCTTAGGGGTCGTGTGTGCCTCTTTGGGCTATGTGTGTCTCTTTGGGACGTTTGAATCTTTTGGTCTGTATGTGTCTGTATGGGCATTTTTTTTTTTGGTCTGTGTGTGTTTCTTTGGGCTTTGTGCGTCTCTTTGGGCTGTGTGTCTCGTTGGAGTGTTTGAGTCTTTTTGATCTGTTTGTGTCTCTTTGAGCTGTTTGAGTCTTTTTTGGGCTGTGTTTGTCTCTTTGGGCTTCTGTCTCTTTGGGCTGTTTGTGTTTCTTTGGGCTATGTGTGTCTCTTTGGGCTGTTTGAGTCATTTTGGTCTGTGTGTGTCTCTTTAGGCTGTATGTCTCTTTGGGCAGTTTGAATCTTTTTGGTCTGTGTGTGTACGGAAATTTCATTCAAGAAATTATGAAAATACTTGTAAGTAAGTAACAAACTCTTTATTGATTTCACCTCTTGGATTAGCTTGTCACAGTTACATATTATGCAAAATACAATTCTCTCGTTCAAATGTGAAACTTAGGTCCATTCTCTGGTTCAAATGTGGAAAAACCCGTGTGAATGAGTTGAAATAGAACTTTTTATCTCTTTATCACAAACAATTTTCACTTAGCTAAATGATGTAGAAATTTAATTCAAGAAATTATTAAAAAATTCTCAGTAAGTAACAATTTCTTTCTTGAAGTCAACTCTTGGATACGCAATACGGAAATTTCATTCAAGAAATTATGAAAATATTTGTAAGTAAGTAACAAACTCTTTATTGATTTCACCTCTTGGATATACAGTACAGATACTTCATTCAAGAAATTATGAAAAAATCGCAAGTAAGTAACTTTTTTTTCTCTTTATCACAAACAATTTTCACTTAGCTACATGATGTAGAAATTTAATTCAAGAAATTATTAAAAAATTCTCAGTAAGTAACAATTTCTTTCTTGAAGTCAACTCTTGGATACACAATTTCATACTTAGATACACGATGTAGAAATTTAATTCAAGAAATTATGAAAAAATTCTCAGTAAGTAACAATTTCTTTCTTGAAGTCATCTCGTGGATACACAATACGGAAATTTCATTCAAGAAATTATGAAAATATTTGTAAGTAAGTAGCAAACTCTTTATTGATTTCACCTCTTGGATATACAGTACAGATACTTCATTCAAGAAATTATGAAAAAATCGCAAGTAAGTAACTTTTTTTTCTCTTTATCACAAACAATTTTCACTTAGCTAAATGATGTAGAAATTTAATTCAAGAAATTATTAAAAAATTCTCAGTAAGTAACAATTTCATTCTTGAAGTCAACTCTTGGATATGCAATACGGAAATTTCATTCAAGAAATTATGAAAAAATTGTAAGTAAGTAGCAAATTCTTTTAACAAAATCTAAGTGTTAGAGTGATAATATTCTTAATGGCTTGTTAGCTCAGTTGGTTAGAGCGTCATGCTAATAACGTGAAGGTCGAGGGTTCGATCCCCTCACGAGCCATAGTTTTGACCTTCGTATGGTAACTCCATAAGTTATTTTAGGGATATATTTTATATCAACATGCAAAGTCGACATAGCTTTATTTCATTTTTTAAGGTTCATTTAGACGAGGTTTAAGAAATTATCAAAAATTGTAAGTAAATAGCAAATTCTTTCTTGAATTCACCAGCTGGATAAACAAAAAGACATTTCGTTCAAGAAATTATGACAAAATTCTAAGTAAGTAACAAACTCTTTCTTGAAGTTACCTCATGGATTTCTTTCTTGAATTCACTTGTTGAATAAACAAAAAGAAATTTCATTCAAGAAATTATGACAAAATTCTAAGTAAGTAACAAACTCTTTATTGTTTTCACGAGTTAGATATACGATGTAGAAATTAAATTCAAGAAATTATGAAAAAAATTCTCAGTCTAAGTAGCAAATTCTTTCTTGAATTCACCTGTTGGATAAACAAAAAGATATTTCGTTCAAGAAATTATGACAAAATTCTAAGTAAGTAACAAACTCTTTATTGTTTTCATGAGTTAGATAAACGATGTAGAAATTAATTTCAAGAAATTATGAAAAAATTCTCAGTAAGTAACCATTTCTTTCTTGAAGTCAACTGTTGGATACACAGTACGGAAATTTCATTCAAGAAATTATGAAAATATTTGTAAGTAAGTAACAAACTCTTTATTGATTCCACCTCTTGGATATACAGTACAGATACTTCATTCAAGAAATTATGAAAAAATCGCAAGTAAGTAACTTTTTTTCTCTTTATCACAAACAATTTTCACTTAGCTACATGATGTAGAAATTTAATTCAAGAAATTATTAAAAAATTCTCAGTAATTAACAATTTCTTTCTTGAAGTCAACTCTTAGATACACAATACGGAAATTTCATTCAAGAAATTATGAAGGTATTTGTAAGTAAGTAACAATCTCTTTATTGATTTCACCTCTTGAATATACAGTACAGATACTTCATTCAAGAAACGTGATTAAACACGTTTTGAAACTACATGCTATTTGCATGCCTTTCCTTGGCACCTTTCCAAATGAGCGGGATTCCCCACTGTTTCCTACACATTGCGAAAAGTGAGCAGTACGAAAACTCCACGTTTTCAACCAGACTGGTTTTTTAGACAACACACCCACAGAGATGACACACACACACATAGAGACGAGACACGCACAGACACGACACACAAACAGAGTCATAGTGAGAGAGATATCCAAAAAGTTGGGTTGATCTAGATTCACTTAGAGTGGCGCGCCACTCTAAGTGAATCTAGATCAACCCAACTTTTTGGATATCTCTCTCACTATGACTCTGTTTGTGTGTCGTGTCTGTGCGTGTCTCGTCTCTATGTGTGTGTGTGTCATCTCTGTGGGTGTGTTGTCTAAAAAACCAGTCTGGTTGAAAACGTGGAGTTTTCGTACTGCTCACTTTTCGCAATGTGTAGGAAACAGTGGGGAATCCCCGCTCATTTGGAAAGGTGCCAAGGAAAGGCATGCAAATAGCATGTAGTTTCAAAACGTGTTTAATCACGTTTCTTGAATGAAGTATCTGTACTGTATATTCAAGAGGTGAAATCAATAAAGAGATTGTTACTTACTTACAAATACCTTCATAATTTCTTGAATGAAATTTCCGTATTGTGTATCTAAGAGTTGACTTCAAGAAAGAAATTGTTAATTACTGAGAATTTTTTCATAATTTCTTGAATTAAATTTCTACATCATGTAGCTAAGTGAAAATTGTTTGTGATAAAGAGAAAAAAAGTTACTTACTTGCGATTTTTTCATAATTTCTTGAATGAAGTATCTGTACTGTATATCCAAGAGGTGGAATCAATAAAGAGTTTGTTACTTACTTACAAATATTTTCATAATTTCTTGAATGAAATTTCCGTACTGTGTATCCAACAGTTGACTTCAAGAAAGAAATGGTTACTTACTGAGAATTTTTTCATAATTTCTTGAAATTAATTTCTACATCGTTTATCTAACTCATGAAAACAATAAAGAGTTTGTTACTTACTTAGAATTTTGTCATAATTTCTTGAACGAAATATCTTTTTGTTTATCCAACAGGTGAATTCAAGAAAGAATTTGCTACTTAGACTGAGAATTTTTTCATAATTTCTTGAATTTAATTTCTACATCGTATATCTAACTCGTGAAAACAATAAAGAGTTTGTTACTTACTTAGAATTTTGTCATAATTTCTTGAATGAAATTTCTTTTTGTTTATTCAACAAGTGAATTCAAGAAAGAAATCCATGAGGTAACTTCAAGAAAGAGTTTGTTACTTACTTAGAATTTTGTCATAATTTCTTGAACGAAATGTCTTTTTGTTTATCCAGCTGGTGAATTCAAGAAAGAATTTGCTATTTACTTACAATTTTTGATAATTTCTTAAACCTCGTCTAAATGAACCTTAAAAAATGAAATAAAGCTATGTCGACTTTGCATGTTGATATAAAATATATCCCTAAAATAACTTATGGAGTTACCATACGAAGGTCAAAACTATGGCTCGTGAGGGGATCGAACCCTCGACCTTCACGTTATTAGCATGACGCTCTAACCAACTGAGCTAACAAGCCATTAAGAATATTATCACTCTAACACTTAGATTTTGTTAAAAGAATTTGCTACTTACTTACAATTTTTTCATAATTTCTTGAATGAAATTTCCGTATTGCATATCCAAGAGTTGACTTCAAGAATGAAATTGTTACTTACTGAGAATTTTTTAATAATTTCTTGAATTAAATTTCTACATCATTTAGCTAAGTGAAAATTGTTTGTGATAAAGAGAAAAAAAAAGTTACTTACTTGCGATTTTTTCATAATTTCTTGAATGAAGTATCTGTACTGTATATCCAAGAGGTGAAATCAATAAAGAGTTTGCTACTTACTTACAAATATTTTCATAATTTCTTGAATGAAATTTCCGTATTGTGTATCCACGAGATGACTTCAAGAAAGAAATTGTTACTTACTGAGAATTTTTTCATAATTTCTTGAATTAAATTTCTACATCGTGTATCTAAGTATGAAATTGTGTATCCAAGAGTTGACTTCAAGAAAGAAATTGTTACTTACTGAGAATTTTTTAATAATTTCTTGAATTAAATTTCTACATCATGTAGCTAAGTGAAAATTGTTTGTGATAAAGAGAAAAAAAAGTTACTTACTTGCGATTTTTTCATAATTTCTTGAATGAAGTATCTGTACTGTATATCCAAGAGGTGAAATCAATAAAGAGTTTGTTACTTACTTACAAATATTTTCATAATTTCTTGAATGAAATTTCCGTATTGCGTATCCAAGAGTTGACTTCAAGAAAGAAATTGTTACTTACTGAGAATTTTTTAATAATTTCTTGAATTAAATTTCTACATCATTTAGCTAAGTGAAAATTGTTTGTGATAAAGAGATAAAAAGTTCTATTTCAACTCATTCACACGGGTTTTTCCACATTTGAACCAGAGAATGGACCTAAGTTTCACATTTGAACGAGAAAATTGTATTTTGCATAATATGTAACTGTGACAAGCTAATCCAAGAGGTGAAATCAATAAAGAGTTTGTTACTTACTTACAAGTATTTTCATAATTTCTTGAATGAAATTTCCGTACACACACAGACCAAAAAGATTCAAACTGCCCAAAGAGACATACAGCCTAAAGAGACACACACAGACCAAAATGACTCAAACAGCCCAAAGAGACACACATAGCCCAAAGAAACACAAACAGCCCAAAGAGACAGAAGCCCAAAGAGACAAACACAGCCCAAAAAAGACTCAAACAGCTCAAAGAGACACAAACAGATCAAAAAGACTCAAACACTCCAACGAGACACACAGCCCAAAGAGACGCACAAAGCCCAAAGAAACACACACAGACCAAAAAAAAAACTGCCCATACAGACACATACAGACCAAAAGATTCAAACGTCCCAAAGAGACACACATAGCCCAAAGAGGCACACACGACCCCTAAGAGACACAAACAGCCAAAAGAAAGACACACAGACCAAAATGACTCAAACAGCCCAAAGAGATACACATAGCCCAATGAAACACAAACAGCCCAAAGAGACAGAAGCCCAAAGAGACAAACACAGCCCAAAAAAGACTCAAACAGCCCAAAGAGACACAAACAGATCAAAAAGACTCAAACAGGTCAAAGAGACACACAAACAGACCAAAAAGACTCAAACAGCTCAAAGAGACACACAGCCCAAAGAGACAAGAGACGCACACATCCAACAGAGAGACACAATGCCCGAAGAGACACAAACAGCCAAAAGAGGCACACACAGACCATAAAGATTCAAACTGCCCAAAGAGACATACAGCCTAAAGAGATACACACAGCCCAAAGAGACACACACAGGCTAAAGAGACATACACACAGTTCGAAGAGACACACAAAGCCCAAAGAAACACAAACAGCCCAAAGAGACACAAACAGCCCAAAGAGACAAAACACAGATCAAAAAGACTCAAACAGCTCAAAGAGACACACAAACAGACCAAAAAGACTCAAACAGCTCAAAGAGACACACAGCCCAAAGAGACAGGAGACGCACACATCCAACAGAGAGACACAAAGCCCGAAGAGACACAAACAGCCAAAAGAGGCACACACAGACCATAAAGATTCAAACTGCCCAAAGAGACATACAGCCTAAAGAGACACACACATCCCAAAGAGACACACACACACAGGCTAAAGAGACATACACACAGTTCGAAGAGACACGCAAAGCCCAAAGAGACACACACACAGCCCAAAGAGACAAAAAACGACCATACAGACACATACATACCAAAAAGATTCAAATCCCTCCAAAGAGACACACATTGCCCAAAGAGACACACATGGCCTCTAAGAGACACAAATAGCCAAAGGAAACACAAGCAGACCAAAAAACGCCCATACAGACACATACAGACCAAAAGATTCAAACGCCCCAAAGCGACACACATAGCCCAAAGAGGCACATACGACTCCTAAGAGACACAAACAGCCAAAAGAAAGACACACAGACCAAAATGACTCAAACAGTCCAAAGAGACACACATAGCCCAAAGAAACACAAACAGCCCAAAGAGACAGAAGCCCAAAGAGACAAACACAGCCCAAAAAAGACTCAAACAGCCCCAAAGAGACACAAACAGATCAAAAAGACTCAAACAGTCCACCGAGACACACAGCCCGAAGAGACGCACAAAGCCCAAAGAAACACACACAGCCCAAAGAGACACAAACAGCCCAAAGATACAAACACAGACCAAAAAGACTCAAACAGCCCAAAGAGACACACAAACAGACCAAAAAGACTCAAACAGCTCAAAGAGACACACAGCCCAAAGAGACACACACAGTCTCAAGAGACACAAACAGCTCAAAGAGACACAGACAGGCCAAAACAGCCAAAAGAGGCACACATAGACCATAAAGATTCAAACTGCCCAAAGAGACACACAGCCTAAAGAGACACACACTGCCCAAAGTCCCCCCTTGTTCAACTGAATCCCTCCATGTAACTGAACCCCTGTATAACCGAAACCCTGTACAACTGAACCCCCGTGCTACTGAACTCTCGTACTACTGAACCTTGGTGCAACTCAACCCAATTTAACTAAACCCTTCGGGGAACGTTAGATCCTATTTAAATTGACAATACTCTCCAAAACATCACTTGTGTATTATACAGTGCATAACCACTCCATCTCCTCCAATTCGCAAATCCCATTAGCCCTTTTTTTGCAAATGTTAATCAACCATTTCCGATTCGTCGTTAGGTATTTTTCAAATTTATAACAAATTACCTCAGTTAACAGCTCCTTTGGGGTTACCTTAACTGTTAATCAGTTTAATCCTTTTTTTTTCTCCACTGATACAATCAATCACTAATTAATATCGTTCATTGTCTAAGTAAATTAAGTTATCTCCTGCCCTACAGAAATGAGGGAACAAACCAATTTTTTTTTGTCTGCTGTTCAAAATGATCGTATTTGGAAATCTGTCATTTAACACTAAGAAGTAAATTGACCACTAAAAAAAGAAATGTTCAAATTTTGTTCCAATTCTTTAAAAATGACCCCTGAATCAAAAAGGTCGCTTAATTAGAATAAATAGCTCTTTTGAAAGCAATGAACAAACTTTAGCCTAAAGAGTGAGGTATTGACGAAGGGGCGAACCCCCTCATATAGGTATTTTTTAAAAAATAGGGGGCAATTGCTCCTTATATCTCAATTGTCACCACTACTATCCTAAGCTCCTGCTGGAGCTAGCTTCGAATATTGAACTTTGTATTTTTTAAAAGTATAAATGTCACAAAAAGGTATTTTTCAAAAATAGGGAGGCAATTGCTCCTTATATCTCAATTGTCACCACTACTATCCTAAGCTCCTGCTGAAGCTAGCTTCGAATATTGAACTTTGTATTTTTTAAAAGTATAAATGCCACAAAAAGGTATTTTTTCAAAAATAGGGGGCAATTGCTCCTTATATCTCAATTGTCACCACTACTATCCTAAGCTCCTGCTGAAGCTAGCTTCGAATATTGAATTTTGTATTTTTTAAAAGTATAAATGCCACAAAAAGGTATTTTTCAAAAATAGGGGGCAATTGCTCCTTATATCTCAATTGTCACCACTCTCCACTTGAGACATTGCACCAAAAGTGCCGTTTTTAGTGCCGTTTTGAAGTTGCTGATGGTTGAATTTATAGGAAGAACGTAGATATGAGTAATATCTTTTATACGAGCTACTAAAAATCTGTATAGATACCTGCGATAGCAATACGCCCAAAAATAATACGTCCGATACCGATACACTGTGCAGCCCTTTCCCCAGGGGACTTGGAGGGTCATAATATCACCAACACCAAATATATTTGGCTATCAATTCCTCTCGGCAATAAAAAATTTTCCAATCACTAATTACTCCTTTTGTGCAAATGCTAAAAAGACTTGTATCATGAACTAAAAATCAACGTCAGAAAAATTCCTTTTATTCAAATCCTAATCACCTATCAAGTTATCAAAAAAAATTTTCCAATCACTAATTACTCCTTTTGTGCAAATGCTAAAAAGACTTGTATCATGAACTAAAAATCTACGTCAGAAAAATTCCTTTTATTCAAATCCTAATCACCTATCAAGTTATCAAAAAACTTGCCCGTTAAAACTCGAAAACAAGACACGCTGGTTTTATAATACAGGTTTAATTAATTACGTAAATCTCTTGACAAAGAGTGTAATGACCGAGTGTAATGACCTGTTTTACCTACCAGAAAAACCGGAAGGAACGTAAAGGCGGCAAAGTATAAGGTAACATACTACTAATAATTACTATGACACAAATAACATATTTTATATACCTCCCTTTGAGTTTGATGCTATCCTTTTTCATGCTCATCGTTTAAGGCATTTTCCAGTCGTGTCAACTCGAAACTACCATCAATGTAAATTTCCAGAAAGATACAAAACAGGCTAATTTTAGCAATAGATTTAATTGGACAATTACCTATAGAAGTGAATCAGATTTCATTTTACCGAGAAATCAATTAAAAAACCTTTCCGAAAAAGAAGTTTCCCAAAGAAAAGTAAAGAGCCATACTAAGCTTAAAACCAGCAAAAAATAAATTCTTATAATAATTCAAACTCAAAACGACCAGAAATTACTATTAAAGAATAAATGAAACCCAAAAGGAACAAAATTAAATACACAATTATAACAAACACACAGATAACAGGTAGTAATATAAATGAATAAATAAATCTTAAAACGAGTAAAAATAAAATAAATATTCAAGTCAAACATAAAAGGAACAAAAATCACTACAAACAGTATTTTGGCTACTCCCCCCTTCCCCTTCCCCTAACCGTATTAAATAAAACAATAGTTTTTTTTTTAACTGAAAGTAAGGAACGACGTTAAAACTTAAAACGAACAGAAGTTATTCCGTATATGAAAGGGGCTGTCCCCTCCTCAATGCCTCGCTCTTTACGCTAAAGTTTTTTATTGTTTAAGAAAATAGAGTTGTGAGAAAGTCAAACTTTAGCGTAAAGAGCGAGGCGTTGAGGAGGGGACAGCCCCTTTCATATACGGAATAACTTCTGTTCGTTTTAGGTTTTAACGTCGTTCCTTACTTTCAGTTAAAAACACCTGTTTTTTTATTCAATTTTTGAACGTTTTTGAATTAATGCAGGGTTTGATTTTGGCTCACCGTACGTGAATAATTAAAACAAAATTTGCATATTAATTTTACTTTTATTTGGTTAAATGGCTTTCTCGAAACTTTTTTAATTTTATTTACGAACGTTTTTATTAGTAATAAATATACGTAACTTACGAATTATCGTACGTAACGAACTTCTATATTCCTATATTTTTAATACGTATATTAGGAGGTTCGCCTTCTAGTTAATACCTTGCTCTTTAAGCTAAAGTTCGAATTTTGTTCCAGTTCTTTAAAAATGACCACTTAATCACAAAGGCCGTTAATTAGAATAAATAGCTCTTATGAAAGTCCTAAAAAATCTTTGGCTTAAAGAGCGAGGTATTGACTAGGGGGTGAACCCAATCATATACGTAATATTTTCTGTTCGTTTTAAGTTTTTATGTTGCTCCTTACTTTCAGTTGAATTTTTTTTTTATCTAATTTCTGATCTCTTTCCTTAATAATGCTGGGAAATCCGGCACCCCCTTCATAGCAATGTCCCTTCCCCCATGAAAACTTCCTCATGGAAAGATCCTCCCAAATTTTGAGATAGTCATTTTATTCAACATAGTTGAAAGGTCAAATAAATATGTCTTTTGGGATGACATGACCCTGGAAGCCCCTGGGGAAAGGGCTGTAAATTGTGAGATTTGCCTATTGTTTTCACATAGTACTTGTTATGTGGAAGTATACTGACATTCTTTTTTTAGGGGGCAGGGGGGAATTTTCTGCTTGGGGGATTTTCCACGGTGAGAATTTCCGTGGGTGAACTTCTCAGGGGAAGTTTTACACGGGAAGAATTTTCCCATATTCCTATACGAAATCCTTTTTTATTTGTCTTACTTTCTCTTTGGCGGTTCGATTGTACATTTGGAGATGTTCCAGGGCAATTGTCCGGGGGAAATTTTCAGCGGGGTTGGAACTGTCAGGAGGATTTTTCCATAAGGATTGGATTTTTCGCGGGAGAAATTCACCATGGGGAAATTCTCCGCGGAAGAAACTGTCCATTGGGGGAGAGGGGTCAGAGTTCTGAAAGAAAATTCTATGAAGGGGAGATTTCCCGCATGATGTGAAAAACGATCAGAAATTCAATAAAAACAAGTATTTTTTTTTTTCAAATAAAAATTGGCTAAGGAGAGTGTTCCACAATTCCAGGTGGAATTGTGCGTAGGAAATTATCCAGGGGGAATTTTCAGCGAGAATGAAATTGTCCATGGGGATTTTACGTGGGAGGAACTTTCCATGGTAGAATTTTTCTTGGGGAGAATTTCCCATTGAGGGATGAGAAGGATTTCTTAGCATTATTTGAAAAAGGATCAGAGATTAAATAAAGAACAAGTTTTATCATCTGAGAGTAAGGACCAACAATAAAACTCAAAATGGACAGAAATTGTACGTATATGAGGGATGCTACCCCTCCTCAACACCACATTCCTCACACTAAAGTTTCACTTGTTGTCCCAATTCTTTAAAACGATTCCTAAAGCACAAGGGCTGGTTAATTAGAATTAGAAGCTTTTAAAAGTACTAAAAAACTTTTTTTTTTATTTGATCACAAGAAGAAAAAGAAAAGAGAATTTCCTCTAGGGCCATTGAAGGCCCGCTGGGTGTCAAATCGACATTTCAGATACGGAGTTGTTTTTTTTTTTTTTTTTGCAAGGACAGATAACAAGCCTGTCGCCCAACCTTAGAGCAGCTGAAATAAAACTTTGGGCCCCAGATTGCCAAGCAGAGTATCAATCCACTGCACTGTATTTCAATCGGAACCAGCCAAATTTGTTTTAAGCCTTAAAATAGAAAGAAAAAGCATTGCCTCTTGTATCACAAAGCTATATTTTCTTCCATTTTGAAGACCAATATATAAAAGAATAGCTAAATTTTGCAATATCGGAATAAAATCTACTACGTTATTGGACAAAATAAGTTCTTTCAAAATCTTTGTCCCCCTTATGAATTTTTTATGCGGGCATATCTCCCCATAAAATTTAATGGTTGTCTATGCAAATGTCTAATGTCAAATTTCCTTGTAGTCCAGTGAAAATATGGTTTTGATCCGGCATTTGAGGAAAACAAATGCTTTTGATACCAAAATGCTCTGAAAAATCCGCCTAATAGCATATCCAAAATCAGCCAAAATAGGCCGTACAGAAATACCCCTTTTTTCAGGGAAAAGAATATTACTACTGATGACGGTCATTGCATATGAGACCAAAATATCTAGTATTGTTTTTGAAACTTATCACTGTCTATTAACAAGATTTATCCCTATCTAAACTTTTATTTATCGGAAAAGGGGGGAAAGAGGAGGAGGGGAGGTCTCGAATTTAAATTTATGCAATATTCTCCGAGTTGAAAGGTTTTTTCCCATTGATTCAAGTCTGGGGAGCTAGAAAATGACATCAGAATTGTAAAATACTATCGTTTACTGACCCCATTTCCACCCAAACAAGGTCAGAGGGGGATGAAAAACCAGAATCTTAATTTTTACAGTGTTTGGTAGATTGAAAGGTCGTTTCCTAGTAATTCTAGTTTGGGGAGACCGAAAACTACATCAGAATTGGAAAATTCTATCACTTAATACCCCATTTCCCCCTAAGCGATGTCAGAAGGGGTAAAAATACAATTTGTGGTATTATAACGATACAATTTGTAATTAAAAACATGGGAAATAGGGTACTATGTGATGGAGTTTTCCAATTCTGATGTCATGTTTGGTCTCCCCGAATTTGAGTTAATAGGAGACGACCTTTCAATTATATTTTTTTTTTCAATTACGTATAATATTATTATAATACCAAAATTGTATTTTTACCCCTTCTGAACTCGGTTAGGGAGAAATGGGGTACTAAGTGATAGAATTTTCTAATTCTGATGTCAGTTTTGACCTCCCTGAACTGCAATTAATAGGAGACGACCTTTCTTAGATATTATTGGAGAAATTTAAATTTGAGTTCCCCCCCCCCTTTCTCGCTCGTTTCTGTAAAATAGGGTATTTCTGCACGGCTGATTTTGTCTAATTTTGGATATTTTATTGATTCTTTTTTTTAGTAGTTCTACTGGAGTATCTAGGGAATGAGAACCTTAAAACTTCCTTTGGCGGGAGGCAAGACTGACAAAAACCCTGTATTCATCAAAACCTGGGCATTTTTTTTTTTCGTTTTCAGACCAACATCAGGTGTTTCTGAAACTTACAGGGAGATGGATTCAATAATTCTTCCTCGAAAGACATGAATACTCCTAAAAAAAAAAAAAAAAAAAAAAAAAAAAAAAAAAAAAAAAAAAAAAAAAAAAAAAGAAAAAGGTTTCATTCCTTGCGACAAGCGGTGCAGGGGTCGCACACTCAGTTACTTCATGGACCCCTAGAGGTACACAAATAAAACCATAGGTGGGCCTCACGGGTACTCACATTTTCAGGAGTTGGAGAAGGGGGGAGAAACCTCCAAGCTATTCCACAAAGGAACCAGTACTAAACAAATTAGTCCATAGAAGTTCCAATAAGTTTAACGAATTTTGCAAATGTTCCAGGAGGAGTTGGCAGCGATGCCAATTCACGAAAATTAAGGGCAAAAATTTCAAAATCAAGTGGGGAAAAATTTCTTTTTTCAACTTTCTCAATAGAAGTACCAAACAATAGTGATTTTTCAATGAAAATACCAAAATTTGAAGCTCATTTTTCCAAGCCAAGTGAAAATGACAGTGAAAAATTATTCATATAGTACCCTAAAGGCTAAGACAGCAAACAGTTCGTGGTAACGAACTGTAAGTAAGGATGACCCGGCTCAATAGTAACCAAAACTATAAAAACGGAATTTTGATACCATTTAATTATATCAAAAAAATTTTATTTTTATGATGATTAATCAAAAAACTTTTTGCAAAAAATAGGTTTTTCAAAAAAAAGTAAAGAACTCCATTAAACCAAAATGAACAAAAATAGAATCAAATAATCTCCCAAGCATACAACTACCACAAATCAGTATCGGTAAATAAATGAAGCCCAAAACAAACAGAAATTAAAATAAGTCAAAGTCAAAACGAGCAGAAATTAATCTGAGTAAGGTTCTAAACCCTATGGTTTCTAAAAGCCAGAATATAATTTGTATTTTACTGAAAAAAATTCAAATGAATTTACTGAAAAAAATCTGCATTGTCAGTTTAATATACATATGCTGATATTTATTCCTTAAAATCTTAATTAATTTTAGTTTTCTTAAATTTATAAGTGAAAAAATTTAAAATATTTTTTTTTTCAGTAAGGTACAAATTATATTCGGGCTTTTAGAAAGCATAGGGTTTAGAACCTTACTCAGATTAATTTCTGCTCGTTTTGACTTTGACTTATTTTAATTTCTGTTTGTCTTGGGTTTCATTTATTTATAATACTGATTACATAACTTACAACCTTAGCCCTGAGGGCTCTGAGGGAGTGTCATCCTCAAAGACCTAATTTCCAGAATTTTCATCTGTTTTGAACAAAGTGGCTATCTCAAAATTTTGATATGAAGTGTTTGGGGAAATGGTGAGCTTGAGAGGGGGGCTAGTTGTCCTCCACTCACTTTCAACTATTAAAAAAGGCACTAGCCCTTTCAACTTCCAATCGAATGAGCCGTTTTTGAAGTCTCTATGAAAACACTTTCTATAAAAACCTTATATGCCCCAGGGCATATTTTACAACCCTTGCCCTGCGGGGTTTGGGGGGTTTGTCATAATCAAAATCATAATTTTCAAAACTTTCAACTACGTTGCACAAAATAGCCATCTCAAAATTTTAATTGAATGTGTTTGGGGAAATAATGGGCGCGAGAGGGGGTTAGTTGCTCTCCATTCACTTTCGAATATTAAAAAGGGCACTATCCCTTTCAATCTCCAATCAAATGAGCCTTTTTTGAAGTTTCTACGACAACACTTTCTATGAAAACCTTATATGCCCCCAGGGTATAACTTACAACCCTTACCCTGAGGGCTCTGAGAAGGTTGTCATTTTAAATGACCTAATTTCCAGAACTTTTAACTACGTTGAACAAAAATGAACATCTCAAAATTTTGATTGGATGTGTTTGGGGACATGGTGGGCGTGAGAGGGGGATTGGTTGCCCTCCAATTACTTTCAACTATTGAAAAGGGTACTAGCCCTTTCAATTTTCAAGAACTTTCAACTACGTTGAAAAAAATGCCTATCTCAAAATTTTGATTCTATGTGTTTGGGAAAACGGTGGGCATGAGAGGGGGGTAGTTGCCCTCCAATTACTTTCGGCTGTTAAAAAGGACACTAGCCATTTCAATTTCTAATGGAATGAGCCCTTTTTGAAGTTTCTACGACAACGCTCTCTATAAAAACCTTGTATGCCCCCAGGGCATAACTTATAACCCTTGCCCTGAGGGCTAAGGGGGGGGGGGGTTGTCATCCTTAAAGATCTAATTTCCAAAACTTTCAACTACGTTGAACAAAATAGCTATCTAAAAATTTTGATTGTATGTGTTTGGGGAAAAGGTGTGCGCGAGAGGGGGGTTAGCTGTCCTCAAATCACTTTCGACTATTAAAAAGGGCACTAGCCCTTTGAATTTACAATCGAATACGGCCTTTTTCAAGTTTCTATGACAAAGCTTTCAATAAAAACCTTATATGCCCCCAGGGTATAACTTATAACCCTTGCCCTAAGGGCTATGAGGGGGTTATCAGCCTCAAAGACCTAATTTCTAGAACTTTCAACTTGAACAAAATGGCTATCTCAAAATTTTGATTGGATGTGTTTGGATAAATGGTGGGACTGGAAGGGGTGTTAGTTGCCTTCCAATCACTCTCCACTATTAAAAAGGGCACTAGCCATTTCAATTTCAATCGAGTAAGCCCCTTTGAAGTTTCTATGAAAACGTTTTCTATAAAAACCTTATATGCCCCAGGGCATAACTTATAACCCTCGCCCTGAGGGTTGTGGGGGAGGGGGGTTGTCATCCTCAAAGACCTAATTTTCAGAATTTTCAACTACGTTGAACAAAATGGCTATCTCAAAATTTTTATTGGATGTGCTTGGGGAAAAGGTGTGCGCGAGAGGGGGGTTAGTTGCCCTCCAATCACTTTCGACTATTAAAAAGGGCACTAGCCCTTTGAATTTCCAATCGAATGAGTCTTTTCGGAAGTTTCTACGACGACGCTTTCTATAAAAATCCTACATACCCTCAGAGCATAACTTACAACCCTTGGCCTGAGGGCTGTGGGGGAGTTTCCTCCTCAAAAACATAATTTCTATCTGGAAATCAACTACGCTGAACAAAATGGCTGTCTCAAAATTTTGATTGGATGTATTTGGGGAAATGGTGGGCGTCGAAGGGGTGTTAGTTGCCTTCCGCTCACTTTCGACTATGAAAAACGGCACTAACCATTCCAATTTCCGATCGAATGAGAGTAGTAAGAGCATATAAGATTTCACGAACACATGCACTTTCACAAGCCTGAGGCATGGATATGTGTGTGTATTTTCAAGTAATTGGGTTACCAGGGGCATTTACCTATTACTATGAACTCTACTTGCCCTACCAAAGAGCATATAAGATTTCACGAACACATTCACGAACACATGAATATCCAGTGCAGTTTCACGGACACATGGCTTACCAGGGTCAAGCACCTATTACTATGAATGGTATATTGGCTTAGCAGACGGGTTTTTTATGACCTAACACGCATTTTTTTTTTTTTTGGGGGGGGGGGGTCAAACAGAGAGCTGGCGGTCACACTAACTTGATTAGTAGTTGGATTCGGATATAAGGAGTAATTTTCATTGTAATTCATATTAGTAAGAGAATTGAATTAAGAGAGAGAATAGTTTATTTGAGAGGATATTAGTGGAGAAAAAATGAGTGTTGCATTTACACTATTGGAGATTAATGATGGAACCGACAGCAGCAGCAGCAACGATATACGAGTACCCAATGTAGCTGTGGAAATAACCGCTGGCTGTAGACTATGCCTCGAATGGGACATTATGTATGCGAGATACGTGATATCATTAAGCAAGTTTAAGCAGGAGGAGCAACTATGTTTTGCTGAAAAAGTGAATATTCTCCATATAAATAAACTTCGGTCAGCATTAGATGTCCTATCGAAATATATTGATGAGAACAAAATGCATCAGTGAATATTATTATTATTGTAATTATGTTCAATAAAAATGTTTCTAAATCAATGGTATTTTTTCTTTCTATAGTAGACTAGCGTATATTTTCTAGAGTACAAAAAGAAATTCTGGTTAGTCTGAAGTTGGTTGTGAGAGAGTTAGGACTCTAGAAAAAATGGATAGATTCGAGAAAGAGCGAATCATGAGGAATCTAGTTCTTATAGAAAAACTTTTGATTCTAGATGTTGATTTTCTAGAGTTGTCTATTCAAAGGAAGATATTTTCTCGGGGAATGCTTGTAGATATAATGAAAACTGATTCTCCATCATTAGACTATTGTATGAAGCTTCTACATCGTGGTCCAAATGCATTTACACAATTTATTGATATATTGATCGCGACACGGCAAAATGATATTGTGGATATGCTTTTAAACATTAGTTTTGAAATTTAGGACTTTTTTTCGTGAGAAAGATGGTGCTCAAGGATGATTTACTCCTCTCTCTCTCTCTATCTCAGACAATTTTTGTTGTTGCTAGCTCAGTTTCATTGTGGTAGTGAGAGTGTCAACACATGACAAAATGTTCCATACATGTCCGTTATGTATGTACTCACTGGGCAGCTGGTCATCATCATGTGAGAATTGCACAATGATTGAGGAGTATGATGAAAAGTGTAGATTGTGCAACCCGTGTAAATTGCATAGAGGATATGCTGTACAAATTAAAGGTTGTAATTCCTGTCTTGAAGAGGTGTGTGACTCTCATCCTAGAGGTCACCTATGCTCCAATTGTCATTATGATAAATGTAATCAGTGGGAGAGTACATATCCCGGTATGATTGGAAAGAATCCTAACCGTGATTTTAGTTTATTGCTACGAGATTGGTATCGTCGTGGTTTTAGATTGTTCTGGGAGGAGGAACCGGGTCAACGATTCAACTGTTGGAACAACAAAAGAATATGGTTTCTACGTCATCGTTGTGAAGACACTGGGTGTTATGATTATAAGCCCACTGATTTTTATTTGGCTGTGACGGAATGTGATTCGACACTTGAGGACACTGTTTGTGAAATTGCTTCAAATAAGCAAATTGAAACATGTGAATTCTATAGAATGAATGAGAATAGTATCATTGACTATACAAAGAGATATGACAAGAGTGAAGTCACACTCTACTGTAGAAAATGTGACCCTGACATTGCAGTACATCAGGATCAGTACACTGTGAATTCAGATAATCTACCTGCACTAGTTGTTGTTGACAAATACCTAGTAGTGGATGAAATCTAAAGAGTAGAAAAGTCGTTTTATCATGTATATAATTTTTTTTTATTAATAAACAGTTTCACATCCATCTTTAGAACATTTTATTCTTAGGGCACTAAAATCAATATTAACTACACTTGTAAGTATATTCTCCACTAGAAAGTCGTTCAATTGAGGTAAGTCAACGTAGATGTTGAGAAACTGCTTGTAGGTGTAGCCACGACATCTGAATATGAAAAAGAGTAGTGCATGAAAGCCACATGTCTTAGTCGTTAAATCCTGTACTCTTCGTTGATTTTGAATAATGGTTTTCCCCCTGCTTTCAATAAAGTTGCTGATGTATGGCGCGTAGAATTTAGACAATAGGTCAAGAGGATCAAAAAATTCAATATTCTTCGCTGTTTGAAAGATGCATAGCCAATGACCAGCCTTCAAAGTCGATGGACTGCTATTAACAATGATTAGGGTATTGTTAACACTTGGAATTTTTTCAATGAAGTCCGAAGGTATGCAATAGGACTTGTACTGGGACATGTATGGATCCATACTAAATACGTTGATTATTTGGTTTGTGTTCATGGTGCTAGGTCTAGTAGAACACTGCCGTCGGGTGTGATTTCCCAATAGGTTTCAAATTGACTCAGTGATATTAGCGTGATACGCTCAGTCAGAGCATTGGCAAATGTACACTCTAAACGTACATTCCCTGTTCGTACTATGCTCATATCCTGTGTGCCTGACAAATCCAAAACAATAACCCCATGATTTTTTGAAAACATTGAATCGGTTATTCCATTTTCAAATAGTTGAGAGTCATGATCTAGGGATTGCATTGTCAACTCGTACAGAGTTCTATAGGATTTTTTGTCAAATGATAGAGTGTACAGTGGAATACCATTCACTTTGCACACGAGGCTAGATAGACCGAAAAAATTAAAATCATGGGGGGATTCAGTCCAGGATCCAACGGCACTCCCACTCTTCACAAAGGCCAAAGCCAATTTTGATGGGATTTCTCCATTGATAAATGATGAATCGCTATAGCTACGAGAGCCGGTGGCAATGTGACGTTGATTGGTGATCTTATGGGGAACAAGAAGTTTAATGTTGTTGCCATTGGCTCTTAGCTTTTCCACTGCCAATGCAACAGAGCTCATAACCTGTTGTTTTCGGACGTGGAGAATTGCCGATGTGATAATAACATTTGCATCGGGTGCTGCAGGAAGTGTTTTTCTCAAAATGAAATTCGATGGGGCCATCTGTAACTTTATGTCAATCTTGACATTGGGGGGTAACCATTGGGATATATTGAATATCTCATGATTTAATTTTCCAACCAGATGATACTCCTGGGTCACTGCAGTAGTCAACTCACCGTCAGTATCAACACCTGATCGATATTCATAGCCCAATGATTTTCCTCTCAACTCCTTGTATGCCTTTGGTGTCATCATCATAAATTGTATGTAACTTGCATAGTTTGATAAATTATTGCTAGTGCTCACCAATGTTCCATTAATGAATACATTAATTTGTTTGAATAGGTTGTGTAGAATACAGTTTTCATAGGAGAGACCATCGCCGGCATTTGGAGTTGTATTATCTGACTTTTTCTTCACCACAACATTTAAATCAATAAATGTTGACGACAAATCAATGAAATAGTCTTCATTGGAAAATATTTGAAAGTGTATATTTTCCGAGAGGGGTTGTTGGGGGTGAAACTGTTCATAGTAGCCATACTTGACACTGACATCAACATTTTCAGCATTGAATAGATTCAATGAGGAACTAATTGACGGATATGATTCCTTGTGAGGGAGATAAATCATCTTAAGAGAAGAAATCCTTCTTTGATCTAACAATCTTTTTTTTCTTCTTCTGCTTTTTGGTCTTCCTTGTTTTATTCCTCAAAGTCCTTGTTGATGTCCTTTGCTTCCTGCCTGGGTGGAGACTGATGAGTGAATGACGTGAACGCATCCTTTTCAATCCCTCCCCGTTTTGTCGAGATTTTAGTTGCTCACCAACGGCTCTTGCTGAAGATCTAATATTTTCCTTAACACTCTCCTTGAAATTCTTGCCCGACCCCCAGTCCTGTAGTGTGGAGGCAGCAAAATTTGATGCAGCAGGTACAAGATATTTTCTGGCAAGGGGTAGTGCAGAACGAAATAGCCTAGCAAACCAGCTACCAGGACCATAGCCAGACATTGTAGTACACCCCTTGTAATATTCCAATCCATTGCCTATTTGTCGTGGACTCAAAGCACCAACATAAAAATCGATATCGGGACAGACAAATGGAATTCTCCTATTGTTCATTTTAGGTGATTGTACTGTCGTTGACAATGGGTCGAAAATGACATGTAATCACTGCTAAGCCTTTTGTTATTGCTAGAGGATCACCCAATTCACTTCTTAGTGTTAACTGACAGAGTTCCAAATACGAAGTGTTTACAGGAACATACTAAAGATGCTTTATATTATAGTGATGAACAAGTTCATGAGTTGTTTTTCGTTCAAGAACACGTAGGAGGGGGACATTTGAATTACCGACTCTCGACGTTTCCACAAAGGATGCATAGAGAAATATGCAAGAGTCCGAGGCAAAACCCGGTGGATAATCAGCAGAAATAACTTGATTCATCCCGTAAACGGTGCCAGGATTTTTCTCATTGATCATATTCTGTTTAAAGCCAAGAACATCTCTCAGATTATCATTGAGAATAATTATTTCAGTATCAACAGGTGAGGTAATGTAAATCCTATCATGTTCCAATGAATAATTAAAATGGAATTTTCCATTCCCACGATACGAGGTTTTTCTATTGATTGTACGACACAAATCTCCCATATTATCATATTCAATATATTTCAATTTGGCATGTGGATATTCAGTAGATTTAAGTGCTTCAACCCATTCATAGTCGACAAAGAGTGTCCAATCGAATGGTATAACTTTTATATCATTCACACGATCCTTTCTCAGGATGTCATAGGTATTTTTGAGAATACAGTCGACAAGAGCCACTTCATATGCACCGTCAAATTTGATGGCGGGGGAGAATTTTGTCCAAAAATCACTTGTCGTATACAAGTCATTGTAGAGAGGATCGGAAACATTGGACATGAATGTTACATAGAAATAATGGGGCATTGTCAATATCTTCAACACCGATCCAAGAATCAAAATCAGAGTTGAATCCTATCCACCGAACAAGTAACTGTTTCTTACCCCTGCGAGTACGTGTCTTTAATATCTTTTCAATTTGATAGATTTCACTAGCATTTTTAACTTTTTGCAATTCATAGTCATAAAAGCCGCCGAGAATCTCTTCATCTTTGGTATCACGCAGACGATAAGTTATGGGTTTAGTGTCTAGGATTTTTGCCACTTTAAAAAGTTCGGTGGACCACAAGTAATTCCCCTTTTCAAAAACATTAGTTGTTCTATTAATTCTAACGGTATCACCAACATTGAATTTATTTTTCATCTTCTTCGTGACAGCCGACGATTCATTGGAATACTGTTTAAGAAAGGTGTCAATTGTATCATGATCAGAATGATGAACTTCCGTTGGTGTAGAGTTGGACAATGATCGATGAGGTCGTTGATTATAAATCAACACGATTTTATCAAGATCATGAATAAAGCCGGTGTATTTTTCAATGTACAATATCTTGAAATTAAAAGTCGAATAGTTCTTATCAATCGTTCGGCCATTGCAGCCTTTATAGGACTGTGACTATGATAGAGCAGTGTACTATATTTCTCTAGTACTTTTGCAACATGGGGTTTAACAAATTCACTACCGCGATCCGTTTGAATTTTTTTATATGAGTCCTGTTCGAGAATACTTTCAATGGCCTGAGCAACTTCAACACCTCTCTTTGATCGCAATGGAATTGCATATGCATAGCGACTATAAACTCTGATTGCAAGTAGGACGTACTTGTACGGTGTATTGTGACGTCGTTGAAGCTCATCTAGAGTCAGGAGATCTGCTTGCATTATATGCAATGGGTAAAAGGCTTTAGTTTTTCGATATTGATTGGCACGAAGTCTATGATTTCTATGCAGAGTGTAACTTGATTCATTTGGTAGATAGTCTTGAACACTTTTAGTGTGAACACCAGTGACTTTGGAAAGAGTGGTGGGGGAACTTAAACTCCCCGCCTCACCAATATTTTCATAAACACCTTTCAGAACTTCAACCATTTTGAACGTAAAAACGTTGTGTAACGTCTGCTACCCTTTTGTATACTGGCTGGTGGTGGTGGTGGTGGTGACGTTGACTTGATACGTCTTCGCTTTTGTCTAGCTATCAGCGGTGTGCTAGTATTTTCCAAAATTGATTTAAAATCTTCTTCTTCTTCAACTTCATTTTTTAGTGTTGTTGATGTTGTTGATGATGATGCATGTTCATTTAATTTTTTTAGAATTTGTCTATTGCGAATAAGACTTTTGGGGAAGTTTAATGTATTTAGAAAGTTGCATAGATGAGCGTCAAATGATAATAGTCCTTTACGATTTGTAACCATATCATAGATTAAATCAAGTAGATTATAGCTCTTGCCCTGAATTATAATCCCTGTCCCATTGCTCTCAACTTGAATGTGATCACTTTCCAAGAGATAGGCTAGGAGTCGTTTACTTTGTTCACGATATGAGTGGGGCATTAGATTTCCAATTTTCAATACAATTGAATCCAATTCCTCCTTCTTTAATTGTGTTCCAGCAGCAGCAGACTCTTTAGGAGATGATTCTTTTTTGAGGTCAGCAGCAGCAGCAGTGGGCTTCGACCGATAGGACTTGTGTTTGTCCACTCGGCGAAGTGCATCTTGAAGTAAAAGCAGTTTTTTATCATCCTCAATATTCTCATTGTCAAGGAATTTACTCAGATTGTTCTCAAAGTGTTCGACGGGTGAGAGAGCGAGTTCTATTGGAGTCAATTTATAGGGTTTTGCCATTCTCTCTCTCTCTCTTTAGAGAAAACTGTTTACAAGTCCCGCAATTATTGGCAGTAAAAGTGTGAAAAAGCTACCGCCCGCCTGAAGAAGTCGTTTCCTTTTGAAATTCTTTCCTTTCTTTTTAGAGGCCAATGTACGTACAATGGAACGATGTTGCTTTGCCTGTTGCTTAACTACTTCTGGCAGTTGAACATTACCCTCGATCAAATTTAAACAAAGTTCGGATATTAAATTAATGAAATCATTGTCAATACCGTGCTTGAGTATTGCTTTCCTAAGTGGAGGTTTTGAAGTGCTTAGAACTGAAAACAAGTGTCTATTTTCATGTAGTTTCTTCAGTGTCATGATAGCAACTAATAGGTCTTTTTGGTGTTCACGGGGAGATATACTGTAATGTCATTGTCAAAAATATTTGTGACTACACGCAGATCCTCGGGTGTATTTTGATTAAGATCCAATAGGATATAGCCGTAGGGTTTATTAGTTGCCTGATTGTATGCTGAGAGCAGAAATTTGGGGGCTCCTGGATAGATTTGTTTATTGAGAGTTATTAGCGAGCTAGAATCACGAACAACTCTGTAGATGATATAGTAGGTGCAGTTCAATGCAAGTGTTCGCATACATTTGCTCTGATGAAAGAGATTGTGTAGAACCAGAGTAACGGAAATCTGTTCATGATGAGAGCGAACAGTGAACAGTTGTAGCATTTCCTGGGACCATTGTTCAATAGATTCAGCCAGATCGTCAATGATCAGCCAAGAGTTTGGTTCAATAATGCTGAAAACATCAAGTCCCTGTATGAATTGTATCTGCACCAACCCCCTCGTGGCAGCAATTGCTTTTATTTTATCATATGACTCCTGCCAAATACTATAGCAATAGTAGATTTTTTCGGCCTTTCCACAAACATTTTATCACAATTTTTAATTATTTTAGTTAAGAGTGTTGTTTTTCCCGACATTGACGGTCCACACAGAAACGATCTGAATGGTGTTTTAAATTGATACATGTTCCCTTCAACAGTTCACCTGGACAACTAACTGTAGACTATGCCTGTCTAATGACTAAATAATTTCCCTATTACTACTACTCCGTTCAAGAATAATAGTAATAATAATGAGAAGACGAATAGAGAATAATATTTTCTTTTATTATATACATAAAAAAAGGTGACAATACTTTTAAAAAAAAATACTACATTGAAAAAGGCACATTAAACATTAAACATGAAAAAATACACTTTTTTAATTTATTTATAATAAAAAATACAACATTTACATAACCACTAGAAAAAAAAACACTTAAATAAATACACTTTTTTTTTAATTTATTTATAAAAAAAAAATACAACATTTATTGGAATAAAGCACTTGAAATGTCACTTTTACTTACAACATTTTAAATTTTGGGGTCCCCCACGGGGGCGCCGCTGCGGCGGCCGGGGCCGGGAAGCGCCAGGCGCCGGGGGCCCGCTGCGGCGGGCCCGAGCCGGGGCTGGCATTAAATAGTGGAAATGGATCTGCCTTGCAAACACACATTGAAAATTGATTGTGATAAAGAAAAAAAAAGAATTTTTAAAAACCTAATTACCCAAAAAAATCCCTCCCACCCAATTTATACTTTCTTTTTTTAGTGAATTTAAGTTAATTTTTCTAGACCGAGCTGTTTTCTGTACTCTGTACATTCAACTCGGTCTGAAATTAAATAATGCCCGTGTGGTAGTACCTTCACACCATCCTCAAGTACATAGACTTTGTCCGATATGGCAGACATGGCGTTTTTCTCAACTCTAACTGTGTAGTTTTTAAATTGTAAAGAGCGAATCGCCATGACTTTCGCCCTTGGCACTAAACTACGTTCCACACAGTTTCTATACACACTCATGTCGAAATTATTTTTTACAAAGTGTGTAGGTACCCCCTTGCAAACTTGTTTGATATCCTTGCCGTGCGTTTCCACACTGTATACCTTCGGTCCAGGAAACACACCACTGGATATCAGATCGCTACCCGTTTCAGATTTTAACATTAACAATTGATTTGGGGCCTGGCGTTTCACTAGCTCTGGGTAGAGGGATTCGTCCCAGTTAGTGTAGTCCATTCGTGAGCTAATGTACTCGCCATTTTCCAAATCATTCAATAGATTTTCAGTTTTGACTTTTAACAGGAGTGAATCAGTGTCCCCATAGTACACTTGAACTTGTCCCTCAATCGGCCACTGTACCTTGCATACATTATAATAAAATGACAACGTGAGTTTCTTGGATATTTCAGTTATTGCACTTCCGCCTGCAATATTTTTATTTAATACAATGTTTCTTTTCTTGCGATGTAGGAGCACCATATTGGAGTCTATGATTGTGAACAATGTGAAGTTTGGATCCGCAATGATTCGAGCACAATCTTTGGGGTTGGTTAAAATGTCACATCGACTTCTGTGTCGTACTCTCTCGCACATTTTACCGAAAGCTGAGTTCAAAATGAGTTTATAGGCTTCTTTTTCAACTTTTGTTTTCGCTTGTGAACGCTTACTGACAAAGGTGTCAATAAACGTTTTCATGTATGGCTTTTGATCAAATTGGAGGGCTCTATGAATCTTTGTGACCTTGAAACCATTGGACACCATCCATTTCAATAGCACGTGATGAACAACGATATTCTGTTTCGGGTTGAGATCGGCAATTAGTTTTTGTTTTGAAGGTACCCAGTGCATACTCCCGTCCTCTACTAAAGATAAATTGTAGGGGCTCAGAGAGTCCCTACCCACCGGTCTATTTATGCACGGAAAAACAAAGTCTTTTACCGAGTCATGGATTTCCATGGGTATTTCACCGTCAATTTCAAAAAACCATCCCTGTGCCCCATTCTCCTCAACACTGGCAATGTCGGGGAAATTCGAAGCACAGGGATTGTCAAGCCATTTATAATTGCCACACGGCAAACAGTAGTGAGACATTGCCGATGGGTAAAGAGAATTCATATCCAAAAAAACTGCGTCCGACTTTTCATCGGTGTGCTGTCCACTCGGATCAGTTTTCATGATACGATCCCCGTGAAAAACATACCCACCCCTCATTGATCTCTCTACAAACAGATGCTGATCCACATCGGCGATCAGACCTATTTCTTCTTTGCTGATTTTAAGTATCAAGTCCATCACCAAATGGGGAGTGGAAAAATAATAACCTAAATCCAACCCAAATTCCCCATAGATTTTATCCATATTTTTGCACACAATATCCAGAAGAGTGAGTACGTCACTGGCCAAGTAAAGTTTACAATAATCCCACCCATTTTTACAGCCGCCCTTCGCCCAAACCCTCTTAGCAAATTCGTAGTCGCTAGTGGAGCACTCACTCTCAGTAAGAGAATTGTAAAAAGCTTCAATGGGCGGTAGTGACACCTCATCTAGCCTCGAGCCAGAGTTGTAATAATCATATGGATATATACCCTTACACTTTAATAAATCATACGTTTCATGATCGGGGAAGCGCTGTTTGAGGAGGGGGAAGCCATCAAAATTGTCACTTTTCTGCACCTGAATCAATTGACTTAAAGATTTGGGGAAGAAACTGAAAGAGTCTAAAAAACGGATTTTATTCAGGCACATGTTACCCTTGTCAACTGTTTTCCACATGAATTCTAGCAGCAGTAGCTTTTCCGATGATTTGGGTATCATATTATATGAAAAAGAACCATCTATCCATGCGTCTTCTACAACTCCACCCTTAGCAATGCGGGCCAACGCCGGAAAAACAAACTTTAAGTCGTAATTGGAATTGTGTATAAAACAGGTACGAAATATTGTTGTCTAACGTTTAAATTGCATGACTGGTGTGCTACCCCTCTAAAGTTACCCCCTCCCGATGTAATTTCCTGCCACAAATGATCATGGTCAATCACCTTCCTCCTCCCCCCATTCCCAACACCATCATCAAATTCTCCCTTGCAAACCCAACACATTTTACGATTTTTAATGGCCACTATGTCATCTGGTGATAGGAGCATAGGATAGTTTGTATAACGAAGGCGCGAAATTGCACCGTTCGCTGTTTTGATTAGACTGACCAATGCCGAGCGCATGCAGTCTTCACCGTCACTCAACATCTCAACTACCTCCAGCACTTGCATGGTATTATTGGAATCTCGTTGCGCGTGAGCGTAAGAGACCCCTATGGCTTCATGTATTTTAACATGATTTGAATTTGACGGATCGTACACGTCTGTCAGTTTAGCTTCGCAGTCTAAAGCGATCTTATTGCTCTGTAGGAGTGTGTTTTGAAAATTTTTAAAACGTAAGATCGCTCTATCTCCGCTTACCGTCTCCACAGCCTGGTATCCATGACGTTTACAGTGTTTCATGTGATGCTTTAAATTTAAATCAGAGCGAAATCTTGAGAGACATGTTGGACAGTAATAACATACATTCCCCTTTTTACCCTCCCCCAAAACCCTACTAATATCCGTAATTGGATTGAAATGACCAATTGAATCGGATTCTGTGGGTAGGGTGTATAGAAGCCACACCCAATGTTCTACTGATTCAATTGAAGGAGCCCGCACTGGAATAATACACCCTTCTTATCGGAACGCTGACCCTCTTCAAATTCTGGTTCATACTGTAACACCGTGACACCAATCTTTAAATGTGCATTAGCCCGCTCAAAAATATCTATTCCTTTTAGTGTCACGGGATATTGACCATTTAAACAATTAAAATTTACTTTGGGGAACTTTGAACCCTCCCTACCATTAACTGCCATTTTATCCAACTTTTTCTTAGTGGCATCATCGCGCAGAGGTCTGTATGCCGCAATTAAAAATGCATACTTGAAACACTGCAGCCTCGTATCGAAACAGATTCGCTGTATCCCCCTACACCCCTCTAAATCTGAATGATATTTTAAAACTATAGCCCTCTCCCCATGCCCACCTCTTACAATAAAATCCTTTTTAAACCTACAAATATTAACATTTAAACTTTCAATAAATAAAACCACAGATCCACTACCCCCCTCGTTATAATTTTCCCACTTACTTTGAATACTATTAACCCAATTTAGAAAAACCTCCCCATAATTTGATAAATGCGGGTGTATTGCCAACATCTCTGTGTGCAAGTATTTCGAATACATCTCACCCGCACTTTCATTAAAAAAAAATATTTTTAGTGCTATTGGTGCTTTTAAACTGACCCCCACTCCCCACACCCCCATTTGTTGTTCAAGAATGGCTCGAATCTTATCAGTATATGAATGTGTAATGGCCAGGGGATCTGTTATTATATCCCCCGACACTAGAGAGTTGAAGGGGTCACCGAATTTGGCGCTGTAGACAAATGTGTGATGCAAGGCAGAGTTGGACAGAAAAAAATCCGGAAGAGGGGATACTGTTGCTGTTGTATTACTACTACTATCTATATCTTTAAGTGGAATGGTGGCGGGTGACAGGGAATTGTCAATAACACCACCACTCCCAGTCTGTTCAATCACATTGGGGGGATGTGGCATGAGGTCCCCTAGTACATATTCCAAGGTATTTGGGGAAAATTGGTCGAGCCAGCCTGTATTGTCCTGTGATGGAATTTCGTTATGAGAACCCGGTTCAGATGCACTAGTAGCATCACCTAAATGTTCACGCATAAAACTATCTGTCCACTCCGGATCCTCAAGCATGTCAATATCACAGCTTAAGTCATCCAGGCTAGCCATTTCCCCAAAAACATCATTAAGGAACCCCCTATGCCACTCCATATCCTGTAGAACTAGTGTAGCTTCATCGCTGAGCTCCGGTGGTGGTGACAAAATTGGTCCTGTAAATACACTTGCTTCATCACTCAACGGTGTCGGTGGTGGTGCTATATCTTTAATCTGTAGAAAAAAAGTTTTATTTTTTATGTAAAATAACCATTATTTTTATAAAGTTAAAAAACTATGTCAATTTCTCACAGTCATTGTCCCACCACCACCTGAACAATTAAAAGAAGAGGAAAAAAGTTACATTGCCACATGTCTTTCATTATGGCAACTGAACATGTTAAAAAAATATATGTATTGTCTTAGTCAGGAAAATGTAGTCTTATTCTTAGAAGGCTAAGTTAGAACAAGAGAATGATAAAAAAAACTAGTGGGTTTATTCCAAAAATTTTTAGAATAAAAATGCAAAATATGGGTCCAATTCTACTGCTTGACCCTCTTCAATATAACTCTCTATGAAATTTGACCATTGTTCAACTGACGCGGCATGCTGTATGAACACTTGCTCCTCAGCTTCAGTTAATGGACACGAATCCCATACGTTGGCGGTTGGTGATATAACTCTCTCAACAATCCGAATTTTCCTCTGTCTTTTGGCAACGGATTTGCTTGAAGTTGTGGATGTAGTTGACCTGGGCTAAATAAATGATTGTAAGAGAGAGAAGAACTTTTTTTTCTCCATCCATATCAACAATTAAAGTGCAATTAAAATGCTGGATGGTCCTTTTTAGAGCCCCATTCTGTGAGGACCCTTGGGAACCGGGAGCTTCCTTCGAGGTAGGAGGATCGATACCCTTTCGAGTTGGGATATCGGACTTCACAACACTGTTCAAATAGAACAGCCTCAAATTCTTTCTCGAAAACACCTAAGTGTTTCAATGAAATGAGTTCACCCCAAATAATGTTTCTTGACAACATTGTGAAGACATAATTGGAGATTATTAAAAACCTTCTTCCGATGTGTTAATATACCTTATCGGAAATACACATCCTGTCACAAGAATCCCACTTAAAATTCAAATTATACCTGTCAATCGGATTAAAATTCAGATGTAACGATGGGAGATTTGATAAGCACCGGATGCGCGCAAAAGCTTACTGCAAAATATATAGCAGTTTAAGATTTGTTGTCATCTGTGAAATAGCGAATTGTATGTTTTCATATAGTTAGTTTGTCTAAAGGAATATTGGATTATTGCATAAGAAAAACGTCTAGGTTAGAAGAGAGAAGTTACAAGGTAAGGTTTTTTAGAAATGTATGATAAGCTATTTCAGTGTTATAAGCATTCCATTATATACTGCTAATTTGGTTAATGAAAGAAAATGAAATAGAATTATTATAGAATAGTTTAGAAACACATTTAAGTTTTACTCATCAAAAGCTATGCGCCTGAGAAAATTTACCTTATTTTTGAAAATAGGGATAGAAAAAATTATGTATATACTTACAAATTCTGACTGGGCTTCTACATCTGAACTCCTTGGCAAAACATGAAGGGGGTCAAGCTCACGATCTTCAGTAGGCTGGGCATAGGCATTATGTTAAGCAGTCCATTCTCTCTTCAACTTCCTTCCAGCTTGCGTGGAGCTAACACTGGCGTGATAGGGCTCTGGCACTATAAGTTGGGTGGTCGTTGGCTGGTCCAGATCGTGTGTAATTCTACCAGCATATTTGATAATTGATGGTCTTGCGGTTTGCATTAACACAGCTTCGCTCCATCTTGCTTTCTTTTCAGAAGGGGGGCTATTGCACGTATCCGCTTCCTTGAAAAAAAAGGCAAAATTTAGCATGAAAAAAAACAACCCCTTTTTCCATGTTGTTGGATAAATGGTTAAGAGGTCAAATTTTGTCCTCCTCCTCCTCTTGTTTATTGGTCATTAAGGTGCTCCTATTATTAATTTCATACTGCTAAATCAAAACGAACAGAAATTATAATGTATGTGAGGGGGTTCTCTCCCAAGTCAATACCTCGCTCTTTACGCTACAATTTTTTTTTAGTGCTTTCAAAAGAGCTATCTATTCTAATTAAAAATGGTCTTTGTGATTCAGAGGGTTGTGAATCAAATTTTTTTTTTAGACTTTTAACGTAAAGAGTGTGATATTGACTAAGGGGAGAACCCTCCCCCTCATATACGTAATAACATATACGTAATAGAAAAAAAAACAATAAAAAAAAACAAGTGTACATGTGTATACATGTGTGTACATGTGTGTACATGTATTTTTATGCAAATAAAAGCTGCATTAACTAAAAAACGATCAGAAATTAAATAAAAAAAAACAAGTTTTTTAAACTGAAAGTAAGGAGTGACATTAAAACTTAAAACGAACAGAAATTATTCCCTATATGAAAGGGGGTGCCCCCCCTCCTCATCACCTCGCTCTTTACGCTAAAGTTTGACCCTGTCTCACAACTTTATTTTTTAAAACAATAAAAAACTTTAGCGTAAAGAGCGAATCCTTATGATTTCAAATATATCAGTTTCATCAAGTTTAGCTATACCGGTCAAAAGTTACGTGCCTGAGAAAAATTTGCCTTGTTTTCGAAAAAGGGGGAAACACCCTCTAAAACTCATAGAACTTTAATGAAAATCACACCATCAGAGAACCCTACTATAGAAGTTAAAAGCTCCTATCTGGAGGCTCATTCGAACGGAAATTAAAAGTTCAAATGTCCTTTTTAAGTAACCAAAAAAAAAAAAAATGGAGGGCAACTAGGCTCCCCTCCCACGCTAATTTTTTCCCAAAGTCATCCGCCGTGACATCGGAATTAGACAAACCCCGTTTATAGCAAGAGCCTGTGAAATTTAACCCCCCAAAGCTCTCACACTCTTTGTAACACGCAAGCTTTTCATTCAAACCAGAAAAATACATCATGTTAGGAAAAAGCTTGTTTCCGAATGATAAAAAACTGTTTTTCAAAACAATTAAAACTTGTAAACATAACTTGTGTGTACCTATGGAGGAGGCTAAGTCCCTCTGAAATTTAAATTTACTAGTAAAACGTTTTTCTTTAATTTTTTTTTTTTGGGAAATAAAAGAATGAAAAGTGTACTCACATTGAAAATTGACAAATCCATTGTTTTAAAGTTAATAATATATGATGTACTATAAACAATGTCTTAAAACATAATGAAAATTGGGATACAGTGTACGGACTTTATATCGGGTTTTTTAATTGAGTACATTATAGCTTTGCAAGTTTTTTGAAAAACCGACCAATCAAGTTATTATATTGGACTAAGCACCAAGCTTTCTCTAATCGACTGACACACAAAAAATGAATGTCATAATGCTTGTGAAAGTGCATGTGTTCGTGAAATCTTATATGCTCTTTGGTAGGGCAAGTAGAGTTCATAGTAATAGGTAAATGGCCCTGGTAACCCAATTACTTGAAAATACACACACATATCAACGCCTCAGGCTTATGAAAGTGCATGTGTTCGTGAAATCTTATATGCTCTTTGGTAGGGCAAGTAGAGTTCATAGTAATAGGTAAATGCCCCTGGTAACCCAATTACTTGAAAATACACACACATATCCATGCCCCAGGCTTGTGAAAGTGCATGTGTTCGTGAAATCTTATATGCTCTTACTACTAATGAGCTCTTTTCGAAGTTTCTACGACAACTCCTTCGATATGAAGTTCCCTGGTCTAGAACAAAAAAAAACATAAATAATACATTGTGCCAACATCGTTCTTTACTTAGGCAGCGCGATTGCGCTGCCTATGATTTCAAATATATAAGTTTGGTCTTACCCATCAAAGGTTACAAGTCTAAGAAAATTTGCCTTATTTTTGAAAAAAAGGGGTAAGGGCCCCCTAAAAGTAATATAATCTGAATTAAAATCACACCATTAGATTCAGTGTATCAGAGAACCATCTTGTAAGGTTTCAAGCTCCTATCTGTAAAAATGTGAATTTTGCATTTTTTGCCAGAAGAAAGATCACAGTTGCGTGTTTATTTGTTTGTCTGTTGTTTTTCTCAGGGGTGATCATATCGACCCAATGGGCCTAGATTATCGAGAGAGGGCTCGCTCTAACGGAAATCAAAAGTTCTAGTGCCCTCTTTAAGTGACCAGCAAAATTGGAGGGCAACTAGGTCCCCTCCTACGCCACTTTTTTTCCCAAAATCATCCGGTCAAAATTTTGAGATAGCTATTTTGTTCAGCAGAGTTGAAAGGCCCAATAACTATATCTTTGGAGATAACATGACCCCCCACTGCCCCTGGGGATATGTCTTTAAGTTATAAAATTTACGAATTTTTTATGTATAGTATTTGTTATTGGGAAGTATACATGTACTTTTCAGGTGGGGAGAAGAGGACGAATTTTCTGCTGGGGGAGATTTTGCACGGGGAGAATTTACCAAGGAGATGGAAGTTTCCATGCATTGCTTTCTCTTTACCTCTAATGCAGAACATTTACCTCTAATGCAGAACATGTATTTCTCTAATGCAGAACATTAGGAATGACTTGTTAGTCGTGTTGCTTAGGGCACAAATCCGTTGAATGGGAAAGATCTTTCGATTCCTGGTGGGGTCAAGAACTATAGAAAGAAAAAAATGTGTTGAGCATTTCGGGTGAAAAATGAGAGGTCAAAATGGGTATTATTTGACCGTGATGCGTAAACATTACGTAAGGTGTGTGCTGACGTTACGTTATAGATTTCCCATGGGTTTCTGGCGCAGGGTCACATAAAATTGCGTCAAGTATATTAGACCTGACCGTTTGAAATGGGGTAAGTCGTGTGATGTCATTGGAGTGTAGAGGGGTGTGTCGTGACCGCATTGCGCAGGTGTGACGGTTTGAGGGGTTGGTAGCCACATGTCTGTCCCTTTAAGGCGTGAGGGTGTGTCGCGTGATGTAACAGGGCTGTCATAGAAATGCACACGTCTATAGGGGAAAAACAATATGGAGAGTCTGCCACCTTGAAACATATTTAGACGTGATTCCATATAAAATGGCCGTCCAGACATCTATATGGGGAAAACAACAGGGGGAGTCTGCCATCTGGAAAACAGGACTCTCGTGGAAACACAAAGGGGTGTGTACCGTGACGTCAGAGGGCTCTGTTTAAAATCCAATGCTATTTTCACAACCTGTGCCGTGACGTCAGAGGGCTGCGGTAGAAATCTTGCCAGGTGACCGCATTGCATAGGTGCGAGGGGTTAAGAGTTCCACACCTAATGGACCGCTTGAAATCCAATGGTAATTTTCTTATCTGTGTCACAGAAATTCTATGCTAATTCTCTACCTTTGTCACAGAAATTCTGTGCTAAATCCCTACCTGTATCTCAGAAGTAATTGAGGGGATGTCTTAGTTTTAACAAGATTTTGAGGACACAAAATTTCAGCTGGCGGGGGGTGCTAACTGGTGTCAGTCTCCATTCCCATTGCACCATAGACAATCAACCCCTTATTTTCAATTGACACCCCTAGGTCCATGGGGCAGGTACGCAGAGTATTACCTTTTTAGGCACCATCGAATTTAGATAGAGATGTACAGACCTATGTCCTAAACGCACAAAATTCTGTCATTCCAGTATTTTGGTCTCTTTAATTGCTTTTTGGTTTCATTAAGCGACTTTCGAAGGAACTTGGGTAATTTTTACCAGCCATTTTCATCCATCGGGTCAAGATTTAAATTATTTTAATGACTACAATTTGATTATAATGAAGTGTCAGGAAATCATCTTACATGATCAAAGGATGCTAACAAGTCGAACAAATAAGCACAAATGCTTCTGAATAAGTATCAAAACAAGTATTGCTGATGGCAAAAGCAGGTATTGGTCTCATAGACTACGTGATATGACCCACGGTAAACCTGATTCGTAGGTAACTACACAAGTTTTACCCCTGCCATGCTTGTAGGTGAAAGATCAAGTCTAAACTGCGACATTCATTAAAATTTTTGTTCGTTCCCGTCTATTTTAATTAGTTCAGTTGTCAAATGATAAGACTGGAAGAGTATGTGTAAATTTCATGTGGAAAAGCCGGCGGAATTTTCCTCCTGTAAATGTGAGTACTATACTTTAGTAGGTGTAAAAAGCAACGAGTATTTAAGGGGTTAGGCTTATATTAACGGACTATTCGGGTAGCTAAGAAATAAACTTACCTCTATAGTCAGAATTGCATCCTGAATCCAAATTTAACATGCATTGCGTCGGAAATGAACTTTACCCCCATCCCTATATATACCAATTGTCTATACCAATTCAGGATATATGTTTGCATATTAGGGGGGGGGGAACGGAGTAAAACAATTCAAACTATTGATTAATAGAAGAAAAAAGGATTTATCCAAACAAAACTGCGTTTAATCTGTCTTCAATAAAGCGTACGATATAATTGTTACGTATTCATTCCACTTTGTCAGGATATAATTGTCTGAATACTGTATAAATACATCACGTCCTTGCCACTCAAGAAATGAGAGCAAAGAGTGCCATTTTGGGTGCCAAATGACACAAACTTACCGCTATAGTCAGAATTGCATCCTGAATCTAAATTTAACATTCATTTGTTTCAGGAATGAACTTATCCCCCCCCCAAATGTGCAAATATACACCCTGAATTGGTATATATAGGGGTGGGGGTAAAGTTCATTTCCGATGCAAATGCATGTTAAATTTGGATTCAGGATGCAATTCTGACTATAGAGGTAAGTTTATTTCTTAGCTACCTGAATAGTCCGTTAATATAAAGCTTACCCGATTTAAGTAACTATAGCGAAGAAATGTATTTTTGTTTTACAAAGCTATTGAATTCAGGCCTACGTTCCTTGAGACTGTGGGGGCGTGAGCAATAAAGTTCAGAATATAAATTTCACTTTCACTAAAACTGTTAAATATAATAGGTGCAATTGGCAAAGGCTGAATTTTTGAACAAGGGGGATTCAGTAGGGGTACTACCATTTCGAACAACCGTCACAAGCAACAAACGTCATAACATCCAACCGTCAGAACCACCAACCGTCACAACATCCAAAATTTTTTATAAGTTTATATAATAGTAATAAGTATATAATAGTTTGGAAACAAATTCCAGCTATATACCTGCACATCAGGGGGTTGGGGGGGGGGGGGGGGGGTAAAGCATAGCAAATATTAAATACATAACCTAACCTAACCTAGGTACCTTTCCCCCCTAAACCCCAAAAAACTAAAGTTTTAAAATTTTAGACGTTGTGACGGTTGGTGGTTCTGACGGATTTTTTTTGTCGATGTTATGTCGGATTTTGTGGATATTATGACGTTGGATGTCCTGACGGTTGGATGTTATGACGTCTTCCCGATTCAATACTGCAGAAAAATTCAATTTGTATCTATTCAAGAATAAAATTTTCCTCTTTTGGTGTATTTTGTTAACATCTGAGCATTTGTGGCAGTGGGAAAAGTCCCCTCGGACCTTCCAACTACCATGTGTTGTTTTTTTATTGCCCATCAACAGTCATATAACTCTTTCTTCGTTTTGTTAGTTATTATGTTTAGTTATCCTTTTTCCTATTCATTTTTTCTCGTCATCTTTTTTTCATTCTTTTTATTGTAGGCTATAGACTTCAATGTATTTATAAAACATAGGTTTGCTCTGATCAGGGGTGGATCCAGGGGGCCGGGGGGACTGTGCTCCCCCTGGATTTTTTTCAAAGAAATCTTTCAAATAAACCCCCTTTTTCAAATAAACTTCTCAATTTGGTCAATTGTTGACACCCTTGTCACATTGCCCCCCTCTCAAGGTTTTGCTCTAGACCCATCCTTGACTCTGATAAACCTAGTTTAATTCCCAGGAATGTATCAATTAGTGATGGGACAATGCGGAATGTTTTCTGATTCCGATTTGATCTTCAAGTTCCCAGAAGTATAGCTAGGTTTTCAACGCTTGGGGGCATTGTAAACTTTTGTTCGCACCCTCGTTAACCGATTAACGCCCCTTCCCCCTTCTAGGTGGATTTCCATAATTATTAATCAGAATATTTTGTTGTTTTAAATTGTGCAAACTTAAACATAGTACCCCTTAAAGAGTTATTAACTCACAACCAGTTTTGGTGAGTTGTTTTTTTTAATGTGTAAGTTAAAGCATAGTGCACCACTCCAATGCCTTGGGCCTCTAGTGAGGGTTTCTAACGCCTTACTCGGTTTTGGTCCATCTCCAAAACTGTTTAACAGAAAAAATAAAAATAAAATACTGTTTTAGCCGTGTTTTATAGAAGCTATAAAAACCTACATTTCTTAGTTTTATACAAACAGTAAATAGAACATAAACTTTGTCCGTTTACCAAAACCACAGTTTATATAATTATCCAGTAAGCTTATCACAGATCATTTCTGGTCTTCGTTCTCGGTGCGAACAAAAAGCTCCTCCCACTTCTTCGTGCAGTTATGGATCAGCGTGTTTGCGTCTATCAATGAGAAATGGTTACTAAGTGCATTATTCGTAATAGCGGGTTTCCACTTGTTTCCGATTGTTTCGCGTCTGACTTGTCTACCCGTGAAAAGATCTGATGCCGCCTATGTTTCTACGTTCTCTGGAGCACTCGCACCCCGGTCCGGGTTTTTATAATGGGTGAGATAGGGAATGATCATACTGGATAATTATATAAACTGTGACCAAAACTATGCGCAACGTTCGTAGTTAAATTCGACTCTTTAAGGAACTTGATTTTATGCAACTTAAAGGAAGAAATGAAGGCCTTGTTTACCTCTGCTATGGCAAAGTGGATATGCCGAATTGCCGACCGGTGAGAGGAAAGGGGGTGAAGGTAGGCGACATATACTCGTATTTGTGG
Organism: Artemia sinica; assembly: GCA_027921565.1. Lineage (NCBI taxonomy): Eukaryota > Metazoa > Arthropoda > Branchiopoda > Anostraca > Artemiidae > Artemia > Artemia sinica. Next base: position 33,972,220 of record CM051267.1, read on the forward strand.
CGAGTAAAGGTCCAAGCCTTTTGTTGATAAGGGCTGGAGGCCCGAGCTTCAAAATTTTCTTTTATGAAAATGTATTTTTGGCACTAAATGACAAAATTTGGACCTAATGTGGGAACAAAGATCCGAAAAAGCGGTGAGATGACAACCAAAAGTGCCACTTCGGCAACTTTCTTGTTGAGTAAAACTGGTTTCATAATGATGGATAGCGCAATAGCGCTGCCTAAGTAAAGAGCGATGTAGGCACAATGTTTTTTTTTTGGTTTCTTTAGACCAGGGCACATCGTTTAGAAGGAGTTGTCGTAGAAACTTCGAAAGGAGCTCATTCAATTGGAAATTGAAAGGGATAGTGTCATTTTAATAGTCAAAAGTCATTGGAAGGCAACCAGCAACCCCCCCCCCCAAGCCCATCATTTCCCCAAATACATCCAATCAAAATTTTGAGATAGCCATATTGTTCAGCGTGGTTGAAAAGTCCTGAAATTATGTCTTTGAGGATGACAACCCTCCCCCCCCTACAGCCCTAAGGGCAAGGGTTGTACGTTATGCCCTGTGGCATATAAGGTTTTGGAAGAAAGGATAGTCGTATAAGCCTTGAAAGGGGCTCATTGGATTGGTAATCAGAAGTTCTAGTGCCCTTTTTAATAGTCAAAGTTATCAGAGGGCAGCTATCCCCCCCCCCACACGCCGTATTTTTCCCAATGTATCTGATATAAATTTTGAGATAGCCATTCGTTCAAAAAATAGTCCAAAAATTATAGTAAAGTGCTGCCTAAGTAAAGAGCGATGTGGACACAATGAATTTTTTTTTGTTGTTTTTTTTTTGCTTTTTTTATACCAGGGCACTTTACTTAGAAGGAGTTGTCGTAGAAACTTCGAAAGGGGCCCATTTGATTGGAAATTGCAAGTTTTATTGCCCTTTGTTATAGTTGAAAGTGACTGGATGGCAACCAGCCCCTCCCCCAGCCCATCATTTCCCCACTTATACCCAATAAAATTTTTAGATGCCCGTTTTGTTCAGCGTAGTTGAATGGTCCAGTAATTATGGCTTTGAAGATTAAAAACCACCCAGAGCCCTTAGGGCAAGGGTTGTATGTTATGCCCCGGGGCGTATAAGGTTTTTATGAAAGGGTGGCTGCATAAATTTCGGTGTGCATGTAACTAAACCCCCGTGTATCTGAACCCCAAGCAACAGAACCCCTGTAACTGAACCCCCGTGTAACTGAACCACCGTGTAACTGAACCCCCGTATAACCAAACCCCCGTGCAACTGAACCCCCGTGCAACTGAACCCCCGTGCAACTGAACCCTCGTGCTACGGAACCGTCATGCAACTGAACCCCTTTAACTGAACCCTCGTGCAACTCAACCCCCGTGCAACTCAACCCCATTTAACTAATCCCCCAGGTAACTGAACCCCCATGTAACTGGACCCCCATGTAACTGAACCCCCGTGCAACTGAACCCCCGTGCAACTGAACCCCCGTGCAACTGAACCCTCGTGCTACTGAACCCTCGTGCAACTCAACCACCGTACTTAGATTGGGTAAAACACAATAGGGTTATGAACCATAGTTATTTAACTATGGCATAGTTATTTAACCTTTAAACTGTTTTAAATAAAATGCCCGTCCTAAAATTTAGATCGGATGTATTTGGGGGAAAAATAGGGTGGGGTGGAAGCCCTCCGATCACTTTTAACTCTGAAAAAGTGCACTGGAAATTTTGATTTCCAATCAAATGAGCCCCCCCCCCAAAGTTCATACAGATTGTTTTTCTATAAAAACCTTATGTGTTAGCAATGAGCAACTAGCTTAACTTAAAGCCCTTGCCCCAGATGGTGCTGGTGGGGTTGTTAACCCCAAAGGCATGGTTATTTGATCTTCAGACTATTTTGAACAAAATGTTTATTTTTATTTTGATCGGATGTATTTGGGGGGGGGGGGTGTCGGTAAAGAGGGAAGGGCTTATTGTACTGTGATTACCTTTGATTCTTTGAAATTGAACTTGAACTTTCAATTTCCAATCGAATGAGCCTCCTTCAAAGTTTTTACGATCATCCCTTCTATAAAAACCTTAAATTTTAACAATTGGTAACTTGCAATAACATACAGATTGCTGATACAGGTGTATCAGCAATTTTTTTGGAACAGATTAGCGTATCAAGATGAAACTTCTGGGGCATCTACCTGCTACTTCTGCTATTAATACTGCTACTACTACTACTAATTCAACACTATTATTACTTCTGCTGCTCCTACTACGACCTCTGCTACTATTAAACTAGAACTATTAAGGCTACGCATATCGAGTTGAAAATTTGACAGAATGAGGTATTTGAGGTGGAACTTGAACTAAATCAAAAGACACTATGTGCATGCAGATTTTCAAAATGGCATATCTCAAAGAGGGATTGGTGTATTAAGTTGAAACTTTCAGAGAGTGCTTAAAGGGAAAGTCAATTCACCAAAAGGAAATATGTGCACGCTCAGGCCTGGATTTACCACTAGGTCCCTAGGCCCTGACCTAGAAGCGCATAATGCTAACGGGAGCAATAAATTATCACTGAGTAATTTCTTCCTGACAAAAACTGGACTGATGTGATTTATCGTCGCCAGGTGCACTCTGCCGCCACGCTGCCTATTCACAGAAAAGTGACTTTAAAACAACACAGGAATTCCATGGTCACTTATAAACTGTCAGATGTCTCCCAAGAATGGTAGCTGAGAGTTCGGTATTACCTCTCTCTTTCATCACTTTTCGCTCATCAGTTGTGTTCTGTTAACACACAGTTACATGGTTACATGGTTACACACAGTTATAGTTACATGGGGGTTCAGTTACACGGGAGTTTAGTTAAATGGGGTTGAGTTTCACGGGGGTTGATTTGCACGAGGGTTCAGTAGCACGAGAGTTCAGTTGCACGGGGGCTCAGTTGCACGGGGGTTCAGTTACATGGGGGTTCAGTCACACGGGGGTTCAGTTACACGGGGGTTTAGTTAAATGGGGTTAAGTTGCACGGGGGTTGAGTTGCACGAGGGTTCAGTTAAAGGGGGTTCAGTTGCATGAGGGTTCAGTAGCCCGAGGGTTCAGTTGCACGGGGTTTAGTTGCACGGGGGCTCAGTTGCACGGGAGTTCGGTTATACGGGGGTACAGTTGTACGGGGGTTCAGTTACATGGGGGTTGAGTTACACGGGGGTTTAGTTAAATGGGGTTGAGTTGCACGGGGGCTGAGTTGCACGAGGGTTCAGTTAAAGGGGGTTCAGATGCATGAGGGTTCAGTAGCACTAGGGTTCAGTTGCACGGGGGTTCAGTTGCACGGGGGTTCAGTTGCATGGGGATTCGGTTATACGGTGGTTCAGTTGCACAGGGGTTCGGTTATACGGGGGTTCAGTTACAGGGGTTCAGTTGCTTTGGGTTCAGTTACACGGGGGTTCAGTTGCAATGGAACCATAAATTTCGGAGGGGGCTCATTGGATTGAAAGTTCTAGTCCCCTTTTAATAGTCAAAAGTGCTTGGAGGAAAACGAGTCCCCACCTCTCCTCGCCCATCGTTTCCCCAAACACATCCAATTAAAATTTTGAGATAGTCATGTTGTTAAGCATTTTTGAAAGGAATGACAACCACCCATGGCCCTAAGGGCAAGGGTTATAAGTTATATTAGTTGCCCATTGTTAATATTGTTAATATTTAAGGTTTTTTATGGAAAGGGTGGTCGTATAAACTTCGGATGTGGCACAATCAATTGAAAATTATAATTTCTAGTGTCCTTTTTAAGTGGTAAAAACGGATAGAGGGACAACTAGCCCCCCACGTCTTTTTTTCCCAAATGCAAGCGATAGAAATTTTGAGATAGCCATTTTGTTCAAAATAGTCTAAAGATCATATTAAAAGGCCTTTGAAGTTGAAATAGCTGCTCAGAACCTGGGGGAAAAGGTTATAAGTTATGCCCCAAAAGCATATAAGGTTTTTATGGAATGGGGGGGTCGCATAAACTTTGGGTAGGGCTCATTTGATTGGAAATTGGAAGTTATAGTGCTCTTTTTAAGAGCTAAAAGTAAATTGAAGGCAACCAGGTCCCCCACGACCATCATTTCCCAAAAAAAACATTCAATCAAAATTTTGAGAGGTCTTCTTTCTTCAGCATTGTTTAGGGATCCTATAATTATGCCTTTGGGGGCGTCAATCCCCTCACAGCCTCCAGAACAACGGGCTGTAAGTTAGGCATTTCGTTCACTGTTTACATATACTATATGTTATTGAGAGAAGTATGCATGTTTGACCATTACTTTCCAAAAAGACAAAGGGCATTTAGGGAACCTTTCAGAGAAGGTTGAGGGGAGTGTTCAACAAAATCAAAACACGTTATGTGTATACGGGCTGTCAAAAGGGCAAAACTCAGGAATGACTGAGTATATTAATTTAGAACTTTAAGGAAATGATAAGGGAGATGATCAGTTGACCAAAAAGGTAATATTTGTACATTACTACTACTACTACAACTACCACCACTACTACTGCTTCCACTACTACTACTACTACAACCACAGTACTGTATTTAAAATATTGAAAGGATATTTGAACTAAATCAAAAGACGCTATGTGCATTCACATTGTCAAAAAAGCGTATGTCAAGAATGGATTTATGTATTAAGTTGGAACTTACAGAAAATGCTCAAAGGGAAAGATCAGTTGACCACAAGGTCAATTGATACTTCAACTACTACCTCTATTGCAACTAATTGTAAGGCTAAGAACATTAAGAAGAGAATCCCAAAAGTATATAAATATACAGGTTATCAAAAGGGTATATCAGCAATGTCATAGTAACGGCTAATTGTATTAATTTGAAACTTCCAGGACTTAAATAGAATGATGTTCAAATCAAACAGTTCGTAATAACGTACTGTATGTAAGGAGCGACCCGGCTCAATAGTAACAGAAACTTAAAAAAAACAGAATTTTGATACCAATAGATACATCAAAAGAATCAAATTTTTATGCTGATTTCAAATATACAAGTTTCATCAAGTTTAGTCTTACCCTTAAATTGGCCTTATTTTCAAAAAAAAGAGGAAACACCCTAAAAGTCATAGAATCTTAATGAAAATCACGCCATCAGATTCAGAGTATCAGAGAACCCTACTGTAGAGGTTTCAAGTTCCTATCTGCAAAAATGTGGAATTTGTATTTTTTGCCAGAAGAAAGATCACGGATGCGTGTTTTTTTTTCCAGGAGTGATCGTATCGACCCATTGGTCCTAGAATATTGCAAGAGGGCTCATTCGAACGGAAATCAAAAGTTCTAGTGCCTTTTTTAAGTGACTGAAAAATCGAAGGGCAATTAGGCCCCCTCCCACGCTCATTTTTTCCTAGAATCACCTGATCAAAACTTTGAGATAACCATTTTGTTCAGCGTAGTAAAAAAATCTATTAAACTATGTCTTTGAGGATGACTTAATCCCCCACAGTCCCCGGAAGAAGGGCTGCAAGTTATGAACTTTGCCTATTGTTTACTTTAGTATTGGTTATTGGGAAGTATACAAACGTTTTCAGGGGAGACTTTTCCTGATGGGGGTCAGGGGTAGCGTGGGAGGATTTTTACATGGGGGAAGGGACATTTATATGAAGAGGGCACCGGATTTGATAGTATTATTTAAAAAACGATATCACCAGAGCCTTTTGGTGATTAAATAAAAAAACAAGTTGTTTCAACTGAAAGTAAGGAGCAACATTAAAGCTTAAAATGAACAGAAATTATTACGTATATGAGGGGGTTCGCCCCCTAGTCAATACATCGCTCTTTACGTTAAAGTTTTTTTTTCAGTACTTTCAAAAGAGTTATTTATTCTATTTAAACGGCCTTTGTGATTCTGGGGTTGAAGCTGCTCATTCTTCAAGAATTGGAACAAAATTCAAACTTTAGCGTAAACAGCGAGGTATTGACTAGGGGCCAACCCTCTCATGTACGTAATAATTTCTGTTCGTTTTAAGTTTTAATCTTGCTCCTTACTTTCAGTTGAAAAAACTTGTTTTTTTTATTTAATCGCCAGAAGGCTCTGGTGATAAAATATTTAATCACTCAGAGTATTTAATCACTCTGGCTGATACTTCGATCAACTGGTCTACCAGACAAATACTGTAAGTTGTTTGAAAAGCTTTATGAAGAGACCGTGAGTTGCCTCCAAGTCAACGTCAAATGGAGCATGACATTCGGCATTAAAACCGGTGTACGCCAAGGGTGTGCCGCCACCCTGGAACTGTTCAATTGCGTGATAGACCATGTCATGACACGAACAACAAATCACCTGCCCTTTGGTCTGCAGTTTGGAGATCGCGTTCTGACGGACGCTGACTTCGCAGATGATCTTGGTCTCGTTGCTGACTGGATCGACCAGTTGACTGACGCTCTGGAAGTCCTGCAGGAAGAGGCGGCAATAGTGGGACTGAAAATAAACTGCCTTAAGACGAAAATAATGGCAATTGAACCCCCAAGCCCAGTATCACCCCCTGAGAACATAACTGTTTGTGGAGCTCCTGTTGAGTTTGTAAAAAACTCACTTATCATGGCTCCATGCTGTCTAATGACGGCTCTATAGAGGAAGAGGTGTGCAGCCAAATTTCAAAAGCCTCGTCTATCGTTGGAAGGCTCCACAATCTCTGGAGAATGCCGCATATATCTAGGCGCACGAAGATGCGAATTTATATTGCATCCGTAAGCTCGGTCCTCCTCTATGCTGCGGAAACCTGGCCTCTCAAATCAACAATCCTCAGCACGATAGACTTCTTCCAGACGAAACAACTCCATTGGATTGAGGGACTCTGATGGGACGATTTTGTAAGCAACGCAAGGTTGCTCGCACTCCCCTCCCAAGTGCCATTCTCCGTCCAAACAGCGCAGCGTACTCTCAGTTGGTTCGGACACCTCCTTCGCATGTCGACGACAACCCCAGCCCGCATAGTCTACGATTTTGACGCTAAAGCTCATGGCTGGTCTCGCCCGAGGGGCAGACCTCAGACAAGGGGGAAAGATAGCCTCAACAAATTCCTGGAGATGGCTAACATTGCTGTCGAAGAGGCCCAACTAATAGCAGCAGATCGGTCAGCCTGGAGGAGCAGAGTTGCGACGCTCTCTACGCCGCCCCCAATGCAACAGAAGCCTTAAGTGAAGTAAGTCGAGTCAAAACCAAAAGGCAATACGTATAGTATTAATGCTACCACTACAGTTACTGTAACTAACGACATTAAGGGTATTAAGGTGAAACTTTTAGAGAACGTTTAGGGAGAGTTTCAATAAAACGAAAAAAAACTATGCATGCAGGTTTTCAATAGGGCATATAAGAAATATCATAGGCAATGCCACTCTATATAGAAATATCATTGAAACTTTTAAAAGATTGTGTAAAGCGCCTAAACCTCTAAAAACCGCCGTTTACGAGAAAAGTTTACGAGAAACTGTTCTTGACATATTCAAGCAAGTATCACTTTACATTAGAGATTCCAAATGAGTATACTAGTTGACTTTGAACCTTCCTTAATTTCCAATGATGGCAGGCAGGCACATGCAGAGGGGTTAAAGCCCTGCCTCAGGGGCGGATCCAGGGGGTGAGGGGACCCTAACGTAGTCTAAACTAGTGTAATTTATTTAACTAACGGAAGTTTGCATTAATTATACTTGCTCCTAATGCAAGTTTATCGGATCAATCTATTTTCCCCGTCCCCCCCCCCAAAAAAAAAAAAAAATAAAATAAATAATCCTGGATCCACCCCTGCCCTGCCCAGGCCCTTATAAAATATCAAGCTTTATCTAATTTATGGCCGACGGCAGGTAAGATGTTTCTATAAGACATCCGAAGTCTATTTGAAATGTATCAAAGAAAAGGGACTTGAGTAGATAAAATTAAAAACCATCCTACTTCCGTCAGTGGCCAGAGGATTCTAATTTTCCAACCTACGTAATAATTGGTAACTTATCAAAAAACTTGGAAGTTCGAATAAAAAATCAGTCTTAAATCTTACAAGAAATTGCCAGATTGATAAAGCACTTCAAGCAAGATTGGCAACACTAATTTAATTTTTATTTTTCTTCAAACATTAGATTACGATAATTTAGACAGGGGAGCCCTGGTACATAAAGAAGAAATTAACTATTATTACTGTTACGAAGGTCAATTCAAGTTCAGTCAGAGACTTCCCAAGAGTCCAGGATTTGGGTATACTTTATAATGAATGCAGACCTAGGCCACAAGTTTCTGATATTCCAGAAAAAAATGATGGTACAATCGTTTAAAGAACTGAGAAAATATTTTAGATTTTATGACCGGTGCTAGGTCTGTTCCCCCTGGAAAATTCTCCCCGCGGAAATCCTTCCCCCTGCGGAAAATTTCCTCCACGTGCAATATTGGGCAGCCACGGAGAAAGACTGACAAATAAACATAATGAAGAAAAAATGAACTTTGGAATATTCTGTCAATATTTGGCTGAGTTTTCGCAGCTCATTTCCGGACTCCTAATCCTCCCCCTTCCCATAGCAACATGTCAATGATCTTTTTAACCAAGAGAATAATTCCTGAAAATCTCACACCGCTGGAATGCCAAGTTCAGACATGCCCCCTCCCTTTTACTATTTTACTATAAAACCTATCTATAAAGAGTCGGCAGTTCGTATAATTTACGGCCCTTATCCCGGGGCTCTGGGGTTATCCCATCCTTGGATCCATATTTATTGATGTATTTAACTATTCTGAACAAAATTGGTGCCTCGAAACGTTGACCAGATGTCCTGTGGTGCTACATATCAAAAAGGCTCTAGAACGGGGGCGTGTTGCTCTCCAATCGCTTTTGACTTTTAGAAAAGGCGCTAGACCTCTCAATTTCAGATCGATTCCAAAGTTTCTAGGACATGAGGAGGGAGGGTCGCGGAGGGGGGAAGCCCCCTTTCTATACGGAATAAGTTCTGTTCGTTTTAGGGTTTAATGTTGTTCTTTACCTTCATATGATAATACTTGTTACTGTTTGTTTAATAGCAAAAAAGGTTATCATGTTTGGTCATGGTCGTCTTATCAGCTAAGAGCTTCTAGGGATCGTTCTCTAGGCAAAGATGACAAAATTTTTCTAATGGCATTTTTCTGGAAACGACACGAGTAGTAGAGTAAATCAAAAGACACTATATACGTCCGCCATTGCCCCTGAACTGCTTGAGAGATTGAGTTAAAATTCCCAAGGAGTGTTACATGTCAATTGGACCTCAAATTCTGAATTAAGGGAGGGAGCCAAGGTAAACCGAAAGGTCCTAAGTTTAACCAGTAATCGATATAAGAAGAGCGGAATCCCTCTTATTTTGAAAACCTAACTAGCCACGTGATGTTATTATATTTTAATTTATTTAACGTAGAGTCAAACACTAAGTCAAAACCGGAAAATCTAGAGTTGAAAGAACTCCATTTTTTAGGCTTACTTTCCATAAACACGACGCCGCCGTCCCTGGTGCCTCTATAACCACGACGAAACCTTCCCCAGTGCCTCCATAACCAATATGGCACCCTCCCCGAGGGTCTGTGCATTCTCTACTAGTTCAAGGTGCTGACAACAGGTGTTATACTAAAAGACGTTTACTCATTTTATTGATGTGATGATCGAGACAGAACCTCTACCTCCCCTTGCTCCCTAAAACTCATACTATATTTATCTAAAGGCTCAATGAGAGTTAGGATATTTTTGCATTCAAATGCACACTCTGAGGCATCTTTAACTCCCCCAATTCTCCCCTCTTCTACAAAATGGTCCACCAGCCCTTCTTCATAATAGCTTATGCACCATTTGTACATCATTGTACATGATTTTATGAAATATGAAGCAAATTTAGTTTATTGAAACGAAGGTTTAAAATAAATATCAGAAAATTTTCCCCGTAGCAATAAAGGAGGCATCACCCCGCAGCACCCCTATTCAGACTTAGTCTAAGTGAAGGAATATAATAGACTAATTCCTGCTCCTCCCCCCATACAACTTCTTATATTTATCTGAAGTCTCATGGAGATTTAGACAATTTGAGCACTGAAATTCGCTCTTTTCGGCATCTGGCATCCCCCCGCCAGCACAATGACCCACCATCCTTTTCATAATACCTGATGTACAATTGTGCATTTCCCTTTGTTTTTTTTATTTATGTTTAATTTTCCTTTGCCTATTCAATTTTAAATTTGGGGAGAATTTTCCGGGATGAATCTTCGGGGGTGGACAATTTTCTGGGGGGATGCACCGGACTCCGACTTAACTATCACAGAGAAGAGCAGGGCTGCCGCCCCTTCAGTGCCTCTATTGGCTAGAATAGGATTTGCATTCAAATGAAAACGATATTTGTTTCGAACATTGTGTTATTTTTGTTTTTGTTTTATTTTATTTGTTATTATTATTATTTGACATGACGTTTACAAAAAAAAAATTATAATATCAATCAAGGTTATAGGAACAGAAAATGCTTTTAGAATAATTGTATTAGTGACTTTCATCTTAAGGCAAATCAAATAAAAAAACAAGTTTTTGCAACTGAAAGTAAGGAGCAATATTAAAACTTAAAACGAGCAGAAATTATTGCGTATATGAGGTGGGTTGTCCCATCGTCTATACCTCACTCTTCACGCCAAAGGTTTTTAGTACTTTTTAAAAAGCTTCTTATCATGGTTGCAGCAGTAGCTGCAACCTAGTAAAGAGCGAACCACTGCCCATAGCAACTAAAAGTTAAAAAACACGTTTTGAAAAGAAACTGCAACCTAACACTGATTCAGGAATGGTAACTATTATTTCGGTTCGTCTTAAAAGTAAAAGTTTATTGGGAAAAGACATTTATTGTGATTTTGAAAAAATGCCTGAAACCCCTCGAAAATGGCGTCAGATCAAAATGAAAAGTGTACCATTGGGATCAGCATTGTCAAAAACCTTGAAAAGGAACTACAGTCCCCCTCCTTGAACAACAAGGAAAATCACTTTTTTGCATCAGTAGCACTGACCTGTCTCCCATTTTTTTCCTTTTTTCAGCAGGGCTAGCAGGCTGCCAGAACAACGTAGAGAGATGCTTAATGGCTCATTCAAAAGCTATTTCTCATATCTACGTGGTTTTTATAAATTTCGCCATCTGCAAGAGCCATATGGCACTAAAATGGCCATTTCTCAAAGGGTGGCGCTAACAGGCTACCAGAAGATCGTAGACAGATTTTGTATAGCTCATATCTACGTTCTTCCTATAAATTTCACCATCTTCAAGTTCCAAATGGCACTGGAAACGGCACGTTTGGCATCATGTCTCAAGTGGAAAAGCTGGGGGTATTGGGCTATCAGAAGTTTTTAGAGTGACGTTTAATGGCTCATTTGAAAGCTATTGCTCATATTAGCTGATGGGAAATTGCTACAATCCACAATTTATAAACGATGAAATATTCAGGCTTGATAGAAAATAGATATTTCTGTGTAAATAGAATTGTGAAGCCTGACTATTGAATATTTTTTTGACACATCAATATGACACTATTTTCCATCCTCTCTAGAAAGGGCTAAATCAGTGGCAATTCTAGGCCTGGGCAGGGTGGTAGCTGCTCCCTCGGTTTTTTTGACATATGAAGTTATTTTTATATTTTTTTACACTTTTATTAAGGCTCCTTACCCCCCCCCCCCCCCGATTATCATGTCTAAAACGACTCCCGAGCTAAATTAAAGTAAAATTTAAAAGAAAGAAAAAATATGCTAAATCTTTGTGCTTTAGGATTGGGAATTTTCAATAAGAGAAGTTAATATTTTCTTCTGAAACTGTACAGGGTAACAGGGCGATCCTTATATTTTATGATTTGGCTCATTTGATACTTTGAGAGTAGCGTTTTTTCTTTAACGTGTTCAGCTGACTGAAACATCTATCTTCTGCTCGCGCGCTTCCTATAAAAATAAAAAAACAATATACTGTATAAAAAAGAAAGCAGCGTTTGAGTTGGTTTTCTTTTTATAGAAAAAAGTCTATACAGTTAGTTCTAGGTGTATTAGGCTATTGGATGGAATTTTTTAATCACTTGTTATGTTCGTCAGATATATAAATCAATGGTTATGAAGTGTAATTTAATGCTGCATTTTTATCTCAGTTTTATCTGGAGAGAGAATAAGCCAGATGACGAAAACCTATGATGACATAGAGGCAGTCACTAAACTTTTAGAAGAGGTAAGACATAGGCCTAGGCTATTAATTTATTGCTTTTGTAGGCACATCCACTTTACATGTGCATCCAATCTCTTGGGGTAATGTTGATATTAACAGACCATTTAGGTAGCTGAGAAGTAAACTTACCTCTGTAGTCAGAATTGCATCTTGAATCTAAATTTAACATGAATTTGCATTGGAAATGAAATTTACCCCCACCCCTATATAGCCTATTAAGGTGATACTTAATTTTTCACTTTAGAATTATAAGCCTCCCACCCTGCTATATTTGTCTGCATCAAAAGTTAACAACATGGGCAAACAAATTTCCAAATTGGTCAATAGGCTAGGGTAAAAGACCTCTTTTTGGGAAAGACCACTTTTCTTTGGCATTTTGGAAAAATAGCAATGGGTTTTTGGACAGCCTCTTTTTCACTACAGTATGACACAATGCAAGTGTAGACCCAATCATCTCTCACTAGAGCCAGCCCAGTGGGAGTAATTTGTCATCATAAATCCAATTTGTGGTCTCTGTTTTGACAAGCAAGTGAAATGAAAAAAATATATATTTTATATTTGTGATTTATAGAATAAAAATCAAGAAATAAAAGTTAGATTTTTAGAATCAGAAGACAATCAGCTTTCTATTAATATGGGAATAATACTGAAACACTAAAAAGATATTTACATCAAAATAGGGTAATTGGTATTTCCAAAAAGAGGTCTTTCTAGGTAAGTCAATAAACTAATCATTTTCAATGAATGATCTTAAATAATTTTAGTAATTTTAATCTTGCTGCATAGCTTGGATTTTTAGCTATTCATTGGCCTATACAAACCTTTTCAACTCTAATTTGATAACAAGATATGAGGTCTTAAGTTTTACATAATTTTGTTCAATTGGATACTGGTCTTTTACCCTATTTAGGGTAGCCCATGTTCAATTCAAGTGAAGTTTAGCATACAATTGCTATACTTCTGCTTGGACAATGTTTAATGCAATTTCGGATGCACTTAGGAAATTCATTCAGCAAACAAAATTTAATGAGGACATATTAGCCTAGGCCTAGATATAATCAATAGGCTACTAAACTCATCCAATCATTAGTTTGTTAAAACAGTCATAATGACTGGTTAAAATATATCACTGGTATAGAAAATATCAAATGTATCTTTTGGTAATTGATAAAAATTACACACTACAAAGCCATGCTAGGCCTGGGCTATCAGACATTGTGGCTTGCCCTTGAAGGACTGTTGACTTGTGGGAATCAGGAAAACATTTACAATGCTCTTTAACTACTTGTAGAGCAAATTGCATCTGGTCTTCATTTTTTGTTAGCAGCAAATTGTAGTCCTGCACAAGGGCAGCTCCATGTTTGGCTGTGTCATTCACTACTTGTAATTCTCTGATGATTGCTTCAGCCTTCACATAGGATTCATTATTCACCCAGGTCTCAGGATCTGTAGACAAGAAACTACCTGGAATGGAAAGGATATAGAAGAAGTTCCTTGTATTGTGTGTAACAACATCCTATTCTTGTTGGTGACTATAGTTTTGTCCACAGTGATGCACTTTGGTGGGTCCTCTATTCCTTCATGGCAGAGTACTTTGACCATTGCTCTTTTTCAGCTGCATCAACACCCCTGTCAAAAAAATACCAGTCCTATCAGTTCTTTGCTAAGATACCACAGCTGCCCACACAGTTTCTTCAGTACACCAGTTGCTGCTGGCAATCCACAAGTGAGAAGACTTTTCAGAAGCATTAAATCATTGGCTGGTGCTGCTGTTGGCATAGGAGAAAGGAATCACAATGTAATACTACTTCCTACACCAAAAGCACAGAAGTTGCCCAGGCCAGTGATTTCACAATCTGTCAGCTTGAAGCCAGAATCTCTGAACATGTATATTTTCAATGCATAAATCAGTCGTGCCATAAAACAAGCATAATGAAGGGCTCCTGGTTTCCTGAACATCACACCACAAACCAGAAGGCCACCAATTAACAACAGGGAAAGTTCAAGGAGCTCATGGTATTTTTCACATTGTTGACAAATACCCAGCTGATCAGCCACTGGTGTCTGCATGCAAGATGCAGACCACTTCTACCAAGATGCTGTTCAAACAAAGTACAGGCACCATTCATTCAGCCAGTGTTGCTTGATGTTGTATCAAAGCTGAGAGCCTTGATGTTGTCTACAATGCCCCAGTCAGACACTGTGTCCATCATTGCATCTGCCATGGCTTTACCAGTACCTGAAGCCAGCTTTGGGATACAAAGCAGTTGTTCTTTTTGAGATCCAGAAACAATTATTGGCAGTCAGTCAACTTTTTCATCTCCAGTGAGGTATTCCATAAGCTTTCCATCACAGTGAAGAACCACTGATTTCAAATCAGACCAACTGAGATGAAAATATGACATGATGCTTCTGATGGTAACATCTTATAGATGATCTGTATGGGTGCCCATATGAGGGGGCATGGGGGGTGGCTCCTGCCCCCCCCCTGGCTGAATGATGCTGCCTTATTTTTATATATTTGTTCCAAGATTTCTATCATATAGCATTAAAAGTGCCAATTAGACAAGGTTTGCCCCCCCCCCTGGAATCCAGCTTATGGGTGTCCATGATGATCTGTTAATACTGAAATCCTGAACATTGTGACCTGTCACTTGAATTATTAGGGCAATGATCTGAACTGCTTGCCTGTCACTTGTCTTTGTGGAGTCTAGAGATGACAGGAGTGCAGGAATTAAAATGTTAGTTCCTCCATGTTTTTGTTTTGGTGTACATGGTTGTTTGGGGTTTCACTGCAAATTCTTTGTAATAGTTCCATGTCTGCATCATTATTACTAGAAGCCAAATCAGAAGACTCCAATAACACAGTTCAATCCAGATTTGCTATGTCAAGTTGCTGTTTTGTCTTCAAGTGAAACTGGCTTTTTTGTTTATTTTCCTGTACTTTCTCTTTTTTTTGTCAGTGACATGTCAACCCCTTGCCTTCATTTTTCCTGCTGGCCAACAAGAATTGCTTTTCTTCCTCAATTCTGATGAGCTGTAATGGTTCCTGGTGAGCTATGTCAAATCATTGAAAGCTTCCTTAAATTCTTCCTCATTGGCTATCTGAGTTGCTGTCCTTCTTGCTTTGTTTTTCTTTGCCCTACCCATCTCTGCACTTAAAACTTCAAGTTGGGCAACTGCATGATTGCTCTGGTGCATGAGTATTCTGGCTTTCTCCCAGAACATTTGAACATCCTTAATTACTGATCCTGCTTCCTCATGTTTAGTCTTGGCTACTTTCAGCTTTGCAGAATAGAGCCTGAGAACATCACCAATCAAAGGCAATTTTGAACCATATAGATCTTCCAAAACTGAACCAAGCAGGTACACTTCCTGTTTACTGTGTGTGGACGTAGAAATTGCCATGACCAACAGTAAAACAACACATTTTATGTGAAAATGCACAGACACCTAATTGATTTTTAATATATTACCCTGAATCCCTTCACTTATCTCTTTATATAACATATAACACCTGTTTTGTGTTAGAATTCACAATAAATACACAATTAATGAATAAATATATGCCATGAACCAAGGATTTTCTTTATATACACCCAATTTACTTAGTGCTAACAAGCACTTAGTTTGAGCACTTAGTGCTAACTTTCAGCAGTCATTAGAATCCAAAGTAGGACAGATCATCAATGCTGAAAAAGACCAAGAGTCACAGAAAAACAACATTGTTGCATACAGTATTGACACTTCCATTGATGACACTAACACTCTCAAGCAGTTTTTATCAACCAAGTATGGAATCAATTGCAGTCCCTTAACTAATGTCCATCGCCTAAAGCAGAATATACAGTCTAGCAATCCAACCTGGAATATGGCACCACCCCTTTTGTTTACTGTGTCATCCTTTCAAATTAAAAAACAGATCTTGAAAGAGTCTTTCTCAAGGAAAGGAGCAGTACAGTTCTGCCATGATTGATTGAAACAAGATCAAGAGAGATATAAAGCACTTGTTGCAGAGCTTAAGGACAGAATAGCTGGTGGTGAACAAAACCTCACAATCAGTGACCTCTGTATTGTGTAAAAAAAACCGAAAAGCGGAGGGGAAGTCCCTCCTCCAAACCCAATGCAGATGTAGAATTCCAAGTTGTGAACTGTGTAAATAATGTAAATATGGGTGTTACTGAACATGTTAGTGCTTTTTCTACAGAAAGACTCTCATCCATGACTAGTGACAGCTCATTGGAGAGCAAAACAAGCTCTGGAAGCTACTACACTGCTAACTCAAAGGCGCCAGCAACCACTTTAGGCAAAACAGATGAGGACTTGGGTCAGCCGGGCAACAGGACCAATGACCAGAGTAAGCAACACCAAAAACGAGTAAGTACAGATTTTTATGCTCTAATTACTAATGTCAACCAACTTCCTAACAAATTGAACAAGCTGAAATCCGTGATTTATTCCAAAAATTATGATCTTGTCCTATTGACTGAGGTTTGTCCCAAGTCCAGTAGAAACAGGCTCGAAGATTCCCATGTTAAGATTCCAGGGTATGGTGTCATGTCAAACCTACAGTCTTCAGAATGCAGGCATGGTACATTGGCGCTATTCAAGACATGTTATAGTATATGATCATTATGTCTCCCAGGTAACTCAAAATTTGTTGAATCTGTATGGTTCGACCTATGTGATGACGGTGGTGGAGTAATAACCAGAGTAGGCTGTATTTACAGAAGCCCATCTGCCTCAGATTGCCAAGAAACCGAGCGGACAATAACAACAATGCTGCATAAAGCAACTATGAATTACACGGGGAACCTTTTTATAGCTGGTGATTTCAACTTCCCTGACCTCATATGGAAGGAGGGATATCCGTATATACCTGTACTTACGAACAGAAGCAACAGCACGAATCTATTCACAGACTGCCTTCACGACCTTAATCTCTACCAGATTGTCAAACAAGCTACTAGAGGCCGACTTTTCCAGAGACCAACTCTACTGGACCTAGTGTTCTTACGGGATAAAGACCAGCTTCAGAACATAAATTACTTACCTCTTCTAGGAAAGAGCGATCATCTAATCCTAGAAGTGAATCTGTCATTTCGTAAGATAAAAATGATTACATAAAGAAAACTTATGTAGACTACAGGGCGATCAGAAAAGAGCTGGAAGGCATAGTTTGGTCACCTTTACTTCAAGGGGACGTCGACCAACAATGGGCTAACCTAAAGGACGAGCTACTTACACTTAAAAAAAAAACACACGTCAGTAAAACTCACGCCAAAGCCCAAAACACTGCTTTTCATGACCCCCAAGATACGCAAGGAAAGAAACAGGAGGGGACGGTACTGGAGAAAGTACAATAAAGGAGGGAAGGAAGAACACTACCAAAAGTTTGCGAATGCTCGAAACAAACTAAGAAGCCTAACTAAACAACTTTATGCATGGTACGAGTCCAAGCTAGCTGATGATAGTAAGAATAACCAGAAGAAGTTCTGGAAGTACGTATCAAGTAAGGACCACAGCAGACGGTCAGTAAAAGCACTCAGTACAGATGATAGCAGGGAAGTGACCAACTTGAAGGACATCACCAAACTCCTCAACAGGCAGTTTGCATTGGTTTTCACCAATGAACCAGATGGTCCTCTTCCTCATAGCCCATCATACGACATCCCTAACCTGATGCCACCTATTCTACTCTCCCCCCCCCCTGTCGTCCAAAAGCGACTTGAAGCGCTAGACGTCAATAAGTCCATCAGTCCTGATAACTTGCACCCAAGACTATTGAAGGAGCTTGCCAAAGAAATTGCTCAACCACTATGCAATATATTCCAACTGTTGCTTGACTCAAAAAAGGTACCCAAAGACTGGAAGCTGACCCATGTCACCCCAATATTCAAGAAAGGTGACCGTACCAAAGCCAAAAACTACAGACCCATCAGTCTGACCTCAGCGGTGGCAAAAACCCTTGAGCGGATTGTGAATGCTGATATTTTGACACATCTCCGTAGTAATAATATACTTTCCCCCGACCAGCACGGATTTCTGCCAGGAAAATCGGTTGAGACCAATCTCCTTGAGACATACAGCACCATAACAGATCACCTGGAGAAAGGAATCCCTATGGACCTGATTTTACTGGACCTAGCCAAGGCTTTCAACAAGGTACCACACAACCGTCTCAGATTGAAACTTTCAGCAGCAGGTACCCACTCGGACGTGGTCGATTGGGTCATGGACTTTCTGACTGGTCAGAGTCAGCAGGTTCGACTCTTCACAACTAATGGCGATAAGGTCTTCTCTGAACCATGTGATGTTGTAAGCGGAGTCCCCCAAGGTACTGTCTTGGGCCCTACCCTATTCCTTATATACATCAATGATATTATGATGTGAACAGAAAACAACGTCACTCTATGCTGACGACTCCAAGCTGTTTGGGCCTGCAAACCAACAAAGTCTGCAGTGTGACCTTCATAAAATCCAAACATGGGCACAAGACTGGCTACTTGAATTCAACACATTGAAGTGCAGTGTCCTTCACTTTGGAAGCAACAACCCCCATCACCAGTACAACATGTCCGATCCCAATTCACTGGCTAGCTTAGTACTAAAGACAAGTCCCGAAGAAAGAGATCTAGGAGTGCTGATAGATGAACAACTGAAGTTCCACGGCCACTGGCAACAAGCAGTTTCAAAAGCAAATTCAAGCCTTGGTCTCCTCAAACGCACTATAACCAGCCGCTCCCGTACAGTCTTTCTAAGGCTCTATAAGGCTATAGTTAGACCCGTTTCGGATTTTGGTACGTGTCTCACCTCCCCTTCTTATAAGAATGATACCAGTCTAATCGAAGGAGTTCAGAGATGTGCCACGAAGTGCATAGCTGGCCTACGAGATCTCCCATACAACAAGAGACTGGAACGCATGCAGCTGCCAACACTCGTGTTCAGACGCCGCCGTGGTGATATGATGCTGACCTATATGATAACGCACAACCAAATAACCCCCTCTTTACCAAACATTCAAGTCAGCACCATACAAGAGGACACTCACATAAGCTGTCAAAACGTTTTGTCAAAACACAAACGTGGCAACACTTCTTCTCCGAGCGTGTTGTCAACGATTGGAATAGCCTTCAAGCTGAAACGGCGACTGCACCTACGGCTGCGTCCTTCAAGTCCAGACTTGACAAGGAATGGAATAACATGCCATGGAAATATGAGTGGGACTGTCCGTCCCACTCAACTACTGACTGATGCCAACTTTATCATAATGAGTGTGCTGATGCCGCTTGTCATACCCAACCATCTCGCATACTCGATCCGAAGTTGCTGTTGTGCGGTGGTGTCAGCTCTATACAACTGAGAATGGTCTTTACAGGCCATACCTACCTCGTGGCCACCGCTACCGAGTGGGCTTAAATTGCATCTCTCCAGCAGACCTCTCCTATGGCGTGTCACTGGGCCCTAACACAGTGACGAATTTTTGCCATCATTGACCTGGAGCACAACAGATCCAGTATGGACCTTAATTTGCTCCGAAGTGCGAATTAAGGTAATAATCAAAATTCAGGTGCCTTGAGCATACCCCAAACATGAAGTTATCCTAATAATGAATGACACTTTTTTTTCTATCATAGAAGAATAGTTTAGGATGGTGGGAGGCAGGAAAAACAAAAAGATATTTTTTTTTATGTATACATAAGGACCACCCCACTATATACCAATCCAGTTGTGGTAAAATTCTACTTTAGCTACTTTTGGCTATCTTGGAAAGGGGTTAGGCTAGGAAAATGAAACTTTCATGGATGGGTCTACAGGCTAAAGTATGTTCTGGGAAGGTATTTTGAAGTACTTAGGCTACCTCCACTCCTTATCCCTCTAGAGGGTCCTGAAATCTGCCTACGTGACAGATCTCTATACCTATTGAAATTTTGACAAAACAACATTTTACCTTAATTTTCAGTTATCAGTTTCTTTTTCTCTGGCTTTAGTTCTGAAAATGCAATTCCTGTTATTTGAGTTGAATTTTAAGCCATATCAATGTTTTTTTTTTTCAAAATTTATGCTAGGAAATGTATTTCCTTATCTATAAAACCTTATAAATTGGGATTAAGCAAAGTTGTGAAGCTGAAAACAATTTTGTTGTACTTCATTTAAGCAGAAGATCTATTTTGTAAGGTTTCACTTTTATTGCACAAAGATTTTTAAATGTCATCAAAGGTCAGGACCCTATAGAGAGAGAAGGAGTGGAGGTAGGTACTTCAAAATAGCTTCTGAGGACATACTTTAGCCTGTAGACCCATCCCTGAAAGTCTCATTTTCCTAACCTAACCCTTTTCCAAGATGGCCAAGAGCAGCTAAAGTAGACTTTTACCTCAGTGTATATATTTGCACATTATTTGGAACTGGAAGTAAAGTTCAAACTTACCTCTATATTGGATCTTGAATCCAAATTCACCATTCATTTGCATCAGAAATAAACTTTACCTCCACCCCCCTAATCTGCAAATATATACCCTGAATTGGTATAAATAGGGGTAGGGGTAAAGTTAATTTCCAATGTAAATGAATGATAAGTTTGGATTCAGGATGCATTCTGACTAGACCTCGGCGCCGCACCGATGAGGGAAGACCGGCGGTGGTGGGGCCAAAAACAGCGCGCCGTGCCGCTGTTTGATAAGATGTTGGCGGCGTGCCGCCGGCGCGATCAATGTTGACCGCAAACATTAATGTTTTCATCAGTCTTTCTCAAATCACAGCTTAAATTTACAACAGATTCGAGCCTATTCATGAGTTCAAAACTTCACAAGTTGCTGGCTGGAAACTGGTCTTCTTTGTTATTCATCAAGAGAAGTAGAAATTTGATAGAAACGAAATGGCTGTGGCGTTTCAGAACCCTTGCATAATAGTTGAAGTATCTATTAGCTATGTATTCTTAACATAAATAATTATTAAAATTAGTAATTTTTTTCATTGAGCATTACTGCATACAAAACTTCAAATACTGTATCACAAAATTTTTAAAGTTTTTTTTGGCTTCTTTATAGAATTTGTCATGTAGGCTAAGGCTGAACTGCTGCTTTTTTTATTGCTTTTGGCTGCTCTTTTGGATATTATTCATTTTTTCTTTTGGGGATTCATTCCAAATTATAAACTCATAAATACCTAATATCAGCTAAATTATAAATTGCATCTAAAAGGAGTAAATTTATCAAATTGAAAAATACATGATGAACACTTCAAATGAGGACACTTTAACTACACTGAAACAAAAAACACTTAATGGTTTATTTGGTATGAAGAAAAATGAAGTACCAACTATTTTCTTAGGTAAAAAAAAGCTCATCCATTTTAATTGTAATTAAATGAAATAATATGCAGACTGAAGTAGCTACAAGAAGATGTTTAGATTTTCTTCCTAGTTTGTCACTTTTAATCCAAGCAAAATGTTAGGAGACTTAGTATCAGTTATTGAGTTTAAGCTTTGATTTTCAAAGACTCGTCTTTGATCCCCACCCAGGCTCAAAGCTTCTGCTATGGTCATGTCAATGGAAATCTCCAAAGAGTTTCTTTTTAAAATAGCTTTTAAGCGTAGTTAGGGGTATTTAGCCTTTTTTGCTTTTCTTCAAAGCTTTGAAAAAAGTGTTCTAATCTTCCAAATGTTACATTTGTTATGTTTGTGTATTTTTTGGTCATCATTTGTGGGGTGATCGAATTTTTTAAACCACTGTAGATACATAAGAACGTTGCAACATCTAGTACCCTGAGGTCATAAGACTGTCAAAGACTCCTCCTTGAACCTCCCAAATTGAAAGCTTTTATTATGACCTGGCCTTTTAATGTAACTTGGGCACTGGACCAAGGGCGCCATTGTCACTCAAGCACAACGTTAAGTGGGGATGTCGATATCACTTTCGTCACACCAATTCGTTTTAATGTGAATCTGCCTAGTATTTATGAATGAATGTTTTCAAAGTAAAATCATTTCATCAATAAGAAAAAAAAACGGGTTGGATGCATGTGTCCCTTTCCCTTTGGACTATAAAATTATACAAGTGCTGTATCAAGTATAACTCACGAAAATCTTGTTAATTTTTGTTAACTTTCAACTTTTTAGCATTCCTGCTTTCAATAAAAAAAAAAAATCAAGATACTATGACTTAAATATAAAAACTCCCTATGCCCCCCCCCTCTGGATACCACCTTGATAGGATACTGTTTGTGCTTTAAATAACAAAAAATAATTAACTTATTGGCATCCCTGCTTTCAAAAAAGAAATCAAGGTATTATCATTTAAATATGATAGTTCCCTACCCCCCCCCTCTCTGGATACCACCTTGATAGGATGCCGTCTCTGCTTTAAATTTTAAAAAATTACCTTTTTGGCATCCCTGCTTTCAATAAAAAAAAAATTGAGATATTATCATTTAAATGTAATACCTCCATAGCCCCCCCCCCCTCTGGATACCACCTTGATAGGATACCATCTCAGCTTTACATTAAAAAATAATTTACTTAATAATTAACTAGGTCACTACATGGTTTAAACAAACACGCAAAATAACGTTAAACTGCTTAGTGTACCTTGAAAAAAGAATTGAAGGTATGTGTAAAGGGGTACAACAACAAAAATGTCCAAATGATTCAGATATACCTGAAATTATGGAAAACTGAATCATAGATTCACTGTGGGATTCAATAAAATCCAAAGGATCTAATTAAAAGGGAGCACACACAAAAGCCAAATCAGGCCAGCAGCCTATGAGAAATTTCAAAATACCCAAGACACTGAACAAGTCCCAATGGGGGGCCCTGGGTCTATCAAAATATTCCAATGGTTTCCCAGGGAATTTGATATCATTTTCTTCCGTCTCCACTTTAAATGAAAAAAATAATTATCTTTTTGGTAGCCCTGCTTTCAATAAAAAATGAAGTATTATCATTTAAAAATGATAGCCCTCCTATCCCCCCCCCCTATAGGCAATAATTTAGAATTTTTTTATGAAACATATTTTTGGGATAACTTCCGTTTCAATCTTTAATTCCCCAACCTTGTACATAGCTTAGTCTATAGCTAAATTTTGTCTCAATAGAAGGTTTTTTTTTGGGGGGAGGGGGGGTAATTTTTTTTCAGAAAGAAGATTATATTTTATTAAATCTTTTCTAAAAACAGCAAAAGAAAAAAAAAAATTCTGTGAACTTACAATTCAGCTGTAGAAACAATATGTCAGCTATCAATTTCAAAATCCAACTGAAGGCTGAAGCTGTATAGTAGTGAATACATGATATAATTCTATTCAACTTGAAAACAAAATTCTTGACTACAAATGATGTAAGAAATAGCAATTGGGAAACTGCATTCGAAATGATTTAAACTCATTTCATAAAGATGATACTTCTTCTGTCAACATATGAAGAACTGTGTATATTGCAATATTTGCAATTGCATATTGCATCTGTCTGTTTTTTATGCAAAGTAAAAAAAGAGACGAAAATTAACAAACAAGAGAGTAGTGAAGACTTATGGTATGCAAAGTAATATTTGGCAGGGAAAGTCACTGGTGATAAATTGCTAGGGGTGGCACCATGATTTTGTGATTTTCGGGGATTTGGGGAACCAAATTTTTTTCGGGGTGACGCATAGATTTTCGGGGAAATACCCGAAAATTTGGAGATAGTGCAAGCCCTGCTTGATTTCTAAGCAGGAAAATCGAAATACTAAATCACACAAGAAAGAAAAACTCCAACTTTGTGGTTGACGCAATAAAGAATTGCCGCGAAATTAATTTAAAGTCAACCGAACGCCACCGCCTCTGCCGGCGGCGTAGCGACACTTCGGTGGTGGTCGACCGGGCTTCTCGTCGGCGGCGTTTGGTCGATCCGGCGACACGGCGCCGAGGTCTAATTCTGACTATAGAGGCAAATTTGTTTCTTAGCTACCTGAATAGTCTGTTAATATAAATGTTACCCCTCTTTTGATCACTCTCACTTTATTTAGAAATTACTGTAATTGATCCTATTGCCATAGTATATTCCCTTTAAACTTTTTTTTTTAATGAACTTGAAATAAAAGTAAACAGTCCTCTCCAACCATCATCACTTATCTTGTTTTCTTTTTTGAAGTGTAGATTGCTAGTTTTTAGTTGGATTACACAATTTGTCATGGTTCACCTTGTTGATGCATAACAAATTTGGAAGTTATCAAAGCAGAGGCACAAGGGTATGTGCATCTCTAGATCTGGTGGCATTTGGGCTCAAGCATTAATTTTATTCCAACATTAGAGATGGTACCAAGTGCATTTCTGGCCTTGGTGAGAAACCATATGGTGAAAGGCTATCTAACCTAAAACTCCCAACTTTGACCTTCTGACGCAAGCGGAGTGACATGCTATTCACATATAAATTTGCCAACCAATCCTAAAATAAGCTCTTTAACCAGTTACCTAACAAAAGACAAACACAAGGTCATTCTAAGAAGCTTTATAAGCCCCAAGTTAAAAGTATAATCAAATAAAATTTCTTTAGCCAAAGGGTCATTTATGATTGGAACTGTTTAAGTGAGGAGACAGTGTCTTCAACATCGGCTGAAGTTTTTAAAAGGAGACTTGACAAAGAATGGGAAGCCAAACCTTCAAGATACAACTGGAGCTGTCCATCACCAGTGTCTCATAAATGGTGATTGACTTATGTGTATATACAACAGAGGTGTGCTAGGATGCCCTTGCCGCTTGGCATACCCAACCAACTTGCATACTCTATCAGAAATTGACATTGTGCAGTGGTGTCTACTCTAAACTACAGAAGCATGGTCCTCTTGGTCATACCTATCTGTGGTCACCATTACCAAGTGGGCTTAAATTGCATCTATCCTAGCACACTTTTAGTCAGAAGGCGTGTCACTGGGCTGCAAACACAGTCACAACCCTGTTCTTTTTATATTTTGTGTAAAATGTTTTTAACTGCCATCTCAACAATGGAACCGAACAGATCCAACATTGGACGTTATTTCGCTTCGAAATGTGAATTAAGGTAATTAAGGTAACATCAAATTGTTGTGGTCTATCTGCTTGCTCATTTTTGGGCACAACTTTACAAAAACATTAGAATAGCTCATCTAGGATGTGGGAAACCTGCTGAACACTATTAGATTACCAACAATACTTTCAAGTCCAGTGCCCATCTTAACTGTGGTTCATGAAGATACGATGAGCAGGTTTCACTGCTCCAAGGCTTATTCAAATAATACTTCTAGGGAAATCTATTGTGTGTTTGTTGTCTACTGCAACCCATGGCCTGATTATCATCATCATTGACTGGTGTTCACAGGACTTGTCCTTATTGCTGGCAAGTGCAATTTAAGGTAATGGCTTTCTGGTTGACAAAATCCTGATGTCCTTTTAACTTGTCCTGCTTCTTTTGACTGTTTGCCACATATCCTACAACATCACATATAAAAATTTCAATTCCTTCTGGCATCTTTTTAATTGACCTATCAGTATTAAACACTATTTATGTTATACATAGCAGTTTGAACAGCTCATAAAAAGACAGCCATTTCAAAAGCTGATTTTTACTATTAGTTTTTAGATTACTCTCCTCTAAAAGACATCCAGAAAATACCAATACACAAAGTTAAGGTTCAGCTGTAGCCAGATGGCAGGTACTTATGTAGTGGAGGGCTTTCAGACTAACCTAAAATCCCTGAAAAATATTTGATTTGTTTGTGCTAACCTAACAGAAATCTCTGTTGATACTAAGCTATTAACATATTTCTTGTCAGAGGCCAATGCAGCTAAAAGCATATTTTCATAATTTACCTTTTCTCAGTCATAATGACAGTATGGGCTGTATCCAGAACAAATTCATGGGTATGTTTCAGGCTGGCGCAAAATGTTTTTACAAAAATGAGAAATGTCTCACATCTAACAGAAATGGGAAACATCTAAAAATGTTTTAGAGTTACAAGACAGACATTGCAAAATTTGTGTTCTGGTGGTTGCTTTTGTGTCATCTTCCTGCAAGGAGGTAGTATACTCACTTTTCCAATTCCATGAGCAATAGTTGTTTTTATATTTATGTAAATTGATAATTTAATTCTACTACTACTAATACTAACAACCCACCTCAGCACTAAGCTGCATTTAAATATTTCCTTGCAACATCTTCCCCCCCCCCATTTGGGGACAACCTGCTTTTTGTTTGGCCCAAGACAGTTGGCCAACAAGGACTATCTTTGGCAATCTCTGATCCTTCATCTGCAGATCTTGTCCTAGCCATCTCATTTGGTTCTCCACTTGCTATTTTTTTTCTTCTTAAATGAAAACACTGTAAAGGTGACCAGGCAACTGGTGCAAGGTACAGATTACAGAGAAAGTATCAGCAAGCATTTATGTTCTTTGACTTGAGTAATTTAATTTGAAACTTTCTTGGTTTTGTAAAAAATCATTTGATCAACCAAGTTTTCTGTAAAGGCATAATAGCAGAACCTTTTCTGCAAAAAAAAAAAAAAAAATGGTAATTTGCTGTTCAGTTTCTTTGGTGTGACTGCCTATAGTCAGAAGTTTTTCAGTGCTGCCATTACCAGACTTCATCTCAATTTCAGTACTTGCTTCTACATGTTCCTTGGTCAACTCTGATTTGCCACAATACACATACTTCAAACAGAACTTACAGTAGGGTGCAGAGGTTTTTATTTTTTTTTTTTTTTTACTTGTTTCACATTCTTTTTTTTATCTAATTTTATAGCATAAGAGGTAACTGAAGCGACTCGTCATTAAACATTTAGTTGTATGTTGTCTTTTGGAAATTGTGTCCTGGACCCAGCTTTCTTTTTGGAGAAGTTGCCAGGAGGTGAATGTCAGAAACATTGTCATGTTCATCATCCAGTTGTCTTTTGAGAGAAAAGTAAGGAAGAAAAGATTAGCTTTATTGTAAAATACAATTGCAATATATAAACTTGACTATATGTTGCTCCATTATAGAGGAGGGGGTGTATAAAGTCAAACAAAAAAAAAACTTTAGAAGCAAATTAAATAAGTATATAAGATTGCTTTAAAGTAGTTTTCATAATCTTGTAAGATTTTTTTATGAAGCATAGAAACCCTAAGGGATTACCTTTAGAAAATTCATTTAATGATATAGGCTATTTCTTTTCTTCCTGACTGATTTATGTTCTTGCCTTTAAGTAAACTTAATCACTGATAAGCCTGATAGGCTTGGTGCATTACCATTTTTAAGAAGGTATTGTCCAATGGGCAATTATTTACCATATCAGTTTGAGTGAATATTAAGATAGTAGTGTCCAATAAGCAACAATTTGCTCAAATTAGAACATATATGACCTAATTTATCACTTCAACCAAGGTTGTTGGGTGTGGAGGTAATGGTCCCTAGCATCCTGAGCTTTGGGCTGTGGTTCTTCTCATGTAATATTGATATTGCATTTTAACAAGATTAATCTAAGCCATTCATACTTTTTGGCTACATTTATTTCCGAATATGCTTGATCACTTATGTATTGAAATTTTTTGCATGTTACAAATCCAAATACAGCACCAGATGCCTTTGTAAAAAAAAAACTGCTCATGTAACACATGCACTGGTGACACTACTTAGGTCACCAGTGTATGTGTTATGTAAGCTGTTTGTTTACAAAGGCAGCTGGCGCTTTATTTGGATAGACAACATATAGATTTGCAGATAACCATGGTAAAAAGAAGTCACCAGTAGATTGAAAAAAAAAATCCAAAGTGCACCTATATAGGTCACATGCTCCTATTCTACAATTATTGGATAGACTAACCAATATTCTCGCATTTCAGCAGTTTACACCAATCAAAGGCATTGCTTAAAAATAAACTAAACACTAGGCCGCCTAAATTAGTAAATGACCAGTGAATGATGATGATGGTTGATTATACTTCCACACTTTAGTTTTTTTTCTAAATACCCATGCTGATCTTCACAACATAAACCAGTGCTGCAGTTGGAGCATAAGGTTTCTGAAGAATGAGCAAGGGGAGTCGATGAGCATTTTTCAGCTTTCATTCAAAAAATCAAACTTTCCCTGAATCCCTAGACACAAAATTAGTATCCCTAAAAAAAGTGGTTTCCCTCTAGAATAGGGAGTAATCCTTAGAAGTGGAAGCCCAGGATGGCTAGAACACATTCTGTAGATGAAGTATGACAGATTGTCCTTATTGGCCAACCCTCTAGGGCCAAACAAAAAGCAGGTAGTCCCTGAATTGAGTGGAAGGATGTCGTAGGGAAAGACTTAAGGGAAATGGGAAGTTCTTGGGGGAGTGAAAAGAGGGGCTGGAGGCGCATGGGAGGGGCTTTGAATAGATTGGAATGGAAGAGAAGTGTGTGCAGCTGTGTTGGCCTCATACAGTTTGGTGCTGCAGTGAGTTGTTAGTAATAGTAGTACTACTATACAACTTGCTATATATTTTTCTATTAAGGGTGGAGGGGGGGGGGTAAAGCAAAACAAAGCACATTTAGGAATGATAAGTAGGTAGTTGAGAAAGGTTTAAGTTAGTTTCAGAATTTTATAGTGTTTTCTGATGGAGAGTAGTATCACTAAACTGATACCAAGATTAAACCTGTATATATGGAAATCTTCGTACAAGACTCCTTTTTTTTATCAAAAGACTCTAGCCTAGTAGCAAGATTAGCTATTGAAAATTGTTGTTAATAGTGACTGAAAAATTAGTTAGCCTATTTGAAAATTGACCATTATTCTATTGTTATAATCTATTTCTCTCAATAAGCTAACTTAGCATTAATGATTTGGCTTCAGTTGTGATTTATCAAGGTTTTTCAAAAATACCTTTCGTTTCTTACAGGCATTGATTACAAGATAAAAAACAAAAGTCAAGACCTAAAGTTTTGTTAAAGTTATGAGCATAAGAATTTGAGTTTGACATTTAAAACTACTTGCCAGAAATACTTTCTACTAGACGGGTAAGACTCCTAGTAATTGGACAGTGACTAATCGGACAAATATTGTGTTTGAAATATTAGGGATATATATGGGACCAGCAGGGTGTAGGCTGGGGTGAATTGTCAGAAAACTGATCATGATATTTGGATAGAAGGGGGGCATTTGCCCCCTTCTAGATTTTTTTTTGTCCTCGCCCCCCAAAAAAATTAAAAAAAAATATATTTGCCTCCACCCTCTACATTTGTGTGAATTGACATTACTGGCAGGTTCCTAATCTTGGACATGGTATATATAGTTGGGACTAGGCTAGTCAGGGTTTGCTAACCAAGTGTAAAATAATCTAATTTCTTGGTGGCGCAATATAGATACGAGTATTACTAAGATTTAACCTGTGTAGTGATTTAGCTCCCCAACCACTGTTTATTTGACCCTAGCTTAAATTCATTTTCCAAGTGTAGCAAATTCTTGTCTTCTTATAAATAATAGTCTAACCACTTTTTGCTAGTTGCAAATATTAGATAGAAAGCCAGTTACATCAAATGGGGTGAAAGGGGGACATTTGCTGGGGGTTAAACTGAAGCAGTATATCTTTTGAAGTGACATAAGTAAGTATTTATGACTATTTTAAATTAGTCTTGGACTTTTTGGATTAGTTTCAAAAACCTCTCTGCAAAAGCTACCTCCTACATATTTGGGCATACCTGGCAATCTTTTAAGGTTGGGTGACTACTAGGGTGGTCCTTATTATTCAAAGTAGGATTTCTTCAGCAGGCAGCTCCTAATCTTGTTTTTATTGTTAAAATACCACAGAATCCCAAAAAAGAGCCTAATATATTGACATTAAGAGGTCCCTACCAGAGGTTAAAATTTTTGGTTAGTGCATGCTCATTGCTCAATGTTGCATGTCTTGCACAGTTTTCAACTTTTCAACAGTCAACACTACACTATAGTACAGCATGGTAGCTATCTGAACTGCTGGACTTATGTACTTATTTATCTGTAGGCTTCCCACAATGCATTTCAACACAAGACGCCATTTTTGTTGTATGCAATGTGAGTGAAAATGCAAATTTCAAGTTTTTATTAGTTTTCTGAACTACAATATATTAATTATGCTTCACACCGATACAGGTAGTCTTATTAATCTGATACTTTGTTGCAGACACACTGACACAGCAATGAGTGACAGCATGGACTGCATGGTTTGTACAAGTAACAGTACTGATGCAATATTAAAACCAACTACAAGAAGTGAAACAGACATATGGCTTATCGGGCAATTGTCAGACACTCTGATTTCAACAAAACTACCGTCAAAGAAGGTCATGGCGCTATTCTATCTCTACAAGCAAGTGACAAACAAGACAGTCTGCGAAGCGGCACATTCCGCAGCCAATGACGTTCTTGCAGGTTGGGCAAAGGCACACATTCCAACGAGGCTCAAGAAACATGTGGTAGACAAATTCAGTGTCCCTTTAAGGAGTATGACAACCTGAAGAGAAATAAAGAGAACAAATCTAAGCGTTCTGAGACACTGAAAAAGAAGGAAGAAGAGTGGAAAGTGGGCCTGGACGTTTTGTTTGACATCGCCCACGCTAACGCAATGGAGATGATACGTATTCAAGAAGACTGTGAGTTTCTGTTAGCGCAGCGGGAACCAGGACACCATGGAAAGATGGGCAGTGTCGACAAGGTCTTAGAAAGAAAAAGAGCATCATCTCAGAAAAGGAAAGAGTACCATGACATAAGAATTGAGAAGGAGAGGCAAGAAAGAAAAACAAGAAAAAAGAGAGTGACACTGGAATCATCATCTGACAGCGACACTGACAGCAAAAAAGGTCAAGAAATTAAAGACCCCGAAACAAAAGATATAAAACCGTCAACTTCAGCAAAACATAAAAAAAGAGGATGAGTAAGCACATTGGATGATAAAATGTCAGCCTGTCTGGATGTGGCTAAAGTTAGTGACAGAAGTGCTGCAATACTTCTTGTCCTGACTCTGCACCACCTTGGTCATGATCCTGTTGAATACAATGTCAATTGCTCTTCAATTCGCAGAGACAGGATGAAGAGGCGCCGGATAATAGCCGAAAATCTACGACAGGAGTTTAAACCAACAGTTCCTCTAACTATTCACTGGGATGGAAAACTCTCAGAGGATATCTGCAGCAGACATATTGTCAATCGCCTTCCAATTTTGGTCTCCGGAGCAGTTGTAGATCAGCTTCTTGGTGTTCCAAAGCTAGCCTCGGGAACTGGCCAAGTTTCTGCGGCAGCAGTTTTTGAAGCAGCTGTGGCTTGGAACATTACAGATAATGTAAAGTGCATGTGTTTTGACACCACATCTGTCAATTCCGGTCCAAGAAATGGTACTTGTAACCTTCTGGAACAAAAACTTGACAAGGACATGCTTTGGTTTGCTTGTCGACATCATATCTTAGAAATAGTCTTACAAGCAGTGGTTCTTGATTGCCTTGGTCCTAGGAAAGGCCCAGAGATAACAAGTTTCAACCGATGTATGAACACCTGGCAGTTTATTAACAGAGCAGACTCCAGACTGCTTCATCAGAAGAGTGCGTGTTTGCAGCTGTTTCACATGTCGTCACAGATACCATAGCTTTTGCTGAGATGCAGACACTAGCGTATCAAACTCGTGATGATAGCCGTGAACTTTTAGACTTGACAATCATATTCCTCGGTGGCACGCCATCTAAGGGAATCTCGTTCAGAGCTCCAGCTGGGCTGCATCAAGCAAGGTGGATGGCAAAAGCCATCTGTGCGCTAAAGATCTGGATGTTCAGAAGTCAGTTCAAACTCACGAAAAAGCAGGAAAAGGCTCTTGCTGATATTTGTCAGTTCACTGTGATCATCTACGTGAAAGTATGGTTTCAGGCATCGTCAGCACCATCAGCTCCTCGCATTGGCATCCAAATTCTCAGGGACATCTACAGCTACAAGACCATATCAGAATCGATATTAAAAACTGCCATAAACAAAATTATAAAACACCTATGGTACTTATAAGAGGAATTGGTGGCCGTCACCTTCTTTGACGACGACGTGTCAAATGACACCAAACATCATATGGTTACGGCTCTGCAAACATCAGGAGCAGAGCACCCTCTGAAGAGAATAACAGTGTACTCGTTGACACTGGGGAAGAAGAAGTTAGAAAAATTTGTCACGCAGAATACAACAGATTCTTCAGCATTACCGGACTGCCTTCATCATTCCTAACTAAGAGCATATATTTGTGGTCAGTTGACGAGGACTACCAGGCAGTTAAAAATAGAGTGCACAGCATGAGGGTAATCAATGAAATTGCCGAACGTGGTGTTGCACTGATGGATGACTATAACAATCTGCACACAACGTCTGAAGAACAGAAACAGTTTCTGTTGCTAGTTGTCAAGGAGTACCGACAGCGTTACTGTGATCGAACCAAAAAGACACTGATGAACCAGTCTGAAGCCCCTATGTGAACTGTGTAGTTTAACAATTTAAGTGACTGGACACTATTACTATTGCTGGACACTATTGCTAATCACTTATTTTCTGTTTTGTGTACAGCAACTCAACAGTCATGTTTGATATTATTTAACTAAACGGCATTATTGTGCGTTTTTTTTTTTTTATCGAAGTTCACTTATACATTCCTAATGGTTATGGTAGGAACCTCTGAAATTGAAAATAATGCTAAAATATTTGTTTATTATTCAATTATAATCAGAATGGAATCATTTCAGACCGTGACCCATAAAAAAGAGTAAAAAAAAAAAAATCCAATTTGCTAAGAACCACCCTAATGACTACATA
This sequence comes from Artemia sinica, assembly GCA_027921565.1. NCBI lineage: Eukaryota > Metazoa > Arthropoda > Branchiopoda > Anostraca > Artemiidae > Artemia > Artemia sinica. The sequence continues at coordinate 34,005,174 of CM051267.1, forward strand.
ATTCCATAGTTTTAGTGACTACATTAGGAAAATAATGACAAATAAAGATTTGATTATCGTAGAAATGATGTTTCAAAACATTAGGGAAGCTTGTATGACAGTCATATTAACATGAGTGAAAATTCATGTCTTGAGGAACCCAAATATGCATCTTTTGCTCTGAAATTCCTTATCCGAGGTCAGTTTTTGAGGTGCTAACCAAGAGACTTACAATTTGTTTTCTTCCTAAACTAATAAATTGGAAGTGTTAGATTGTTGCTCTGGAGTTTTAGTTTCCAAAAATATGTCAAGGACTTAATAGCAGACCTATATGACCAAGGTTATCACAATTTGTGATATTTCTCAATTACAAATTTTAATCATTGAGGGAAATTCATGTTTCACTATAGTAGTTTTGTATATTGCGAATTGATTTGGAGTGCATAAAGATGTCATTATTTGTTTTACAGTTTTTTGAAAAGATGACTATTATAGTTCTTTAGAACATTGTCATTAGTATGCTTCAAGTTTTAACCACCTTTGGTCAATTACTCATCAGCCAGTGATTCTGCCCTAAGATTTTCAGAGCAGTAGGCTTTCTGGTGCCATTTACTGCCCTAGGATCTTTTTGAAGATTGCAGCTATTACGAAAGACATGCCAGAATGTATCTGATGAAGAATTGTTTCTCTCTTATGAGGGCTAATCTCTCAAACAACTCAAATACCAATACTGGCTGCACATCATTTTGCTTTGTTTTTGCTCTGTGCTGATGCAGAATCATTTTTTTTTGTGTTTATAAAACCTGTATGATAATTAAAGAAACAACATCTGGTGTGTTGAGTGGGGGAGGGGGATAGCAGTCCTGTTACTCAAGGGGTCCTAGAAGGTCTTAATATGGGTCTTAGTTCATTTCTTCATGCCTTCTCCACTTGTCGGGCTTGACAAATTCTGTGAAGATGAGTCTGTACCTTTCCTTCATGCACACACTGGGGATAGGAGGTCCCTCCTGGAATAAGCAATAAATTTGTGTTTTTTTGTGATTTGTGGCAATATCTTCGAGAAAAAAAATCTCGCCCTTAAAAGCAGAATATTATGCATACATATCATTTTAGACTCTTAACACTAAAATATTGTACTCAAAGCTAAAACGTATATTCCAAAATACATGCAAGAAATAATACTAAAGAATAAAGTTGCCAAACTAAGGAATAAATTATCTTAAAAATGACAACTCTCTAGCTATTATTAAAAACAATATATGCAAAAAATGATATGGGATAAATGGATATCTCATTAAACAAACTGCTCAGTTCTCTTAAGGGGTATTTCTTTCTTTCTTGCATGTTGAATGGGGAAGTTCTCCTATTAGAACATAAAGCTAGAAAAAAATGTTAGCACTGACAACCATAGAAACCCTTGAACTATATAATTTTACTTTATTAGGTTTAAATCTGTCCTCCTTTTCCTTTGTCTGTAGACAATTTCTTGGGCTATTTGCAGCCAACCTGTTTAAACTAGTATTAAAACATAGTTTTGGCAAGCTTTTCTATGTTTTTTAGACAGACCTAACCTTGCCATCCAACCCCAAGATGTTGCAACCAACTAAAAACACATTCCGGTTTCTAAAATCGTACTGTTTAGTATTCACAATATCATATGTCACACAACCCATCATATTGTCTGATCGTTGCACAATTTGTTGTTTTCTTTACTTTTTTTCTAATGATTATCAATTTTTCATGTCAGCCTTTTCCATGACACGTACATATAATTAAGATAAGATTTTTCAAATGAACTGCAAGTTCTTTTAAAATAGTACAAAAAACATAATTTATTATATTAAAGCACTTTCTCTAAAAACAATTGTAGGCTATTTTTAAAAATAAAATTGGAAGCCAAATAAAATATGCATGCGAGAATTTAATTAATATTCAGAGCTGAAACAGAGGGAGAAAGAATATTAGAAAAGCTAAACTGCAGTAAAGTCTAAGCCTGCTAGATTTACCTTCTGTCTCAAAACAAATTGAAGATATGTGTTTGATATTTCACTTTTTACAACGGTTGCTTGGTCCATTTCATGAGATTGTTTCTTGATCGTTAATTAGATTATTGAATGCTACGCTATACATTGCAATTTAGATTGTGACAATTTGCATATAAAGTAGGACTCAAGATTATGAACAAAAGAGCAACCATATTTGGTTGCTCTTTTCTTCTGTAATGGGAAGTCAGAAAACCTAGAATATGCAAAGTAGTATAAATAACTTCTATTTATTTTTTTGCTTATTTAGTAATACACCCTGACAAGCTTAGTGTTTGGTGTGGTTTTGATTGATTTTTATCTTTGTTGTGAGATAAATTACTGTACTACAGCAAAAAACGCAGTAAAACCAAAGTCCTTGCATCAATCATTTTGTTGCATAAGTGTAGCTATAGCCAATAATTTCAGTTAACAAATGCCGCATGGTAACTGTGTTGTAATGATTATCTGTATAGTTGTGTTGACTGTAAAATAGTAAGTAATTCACTTTAATTAATTTTAGAAAGAGAAGGATCTAGAGCTAGCAGCTTTAATTGGTCAGAGTCTTTTGTGCAAAAATAAGACTCTAGAAGAGAAACTGACATCATTAGATTGCGAACTTTCAGCTGCAAATGAAGCTGTTACCCAACTTAAGCATGATTTAACACTGAAAACAGAACTACTTCAGTTATACACTCATGACATTGAAGACTCTGGTTCTGATGGAGGTTGGTATTCTTCTTAAAAATTAGATATTGGTAAAATGTCCTAGTTGTTTTGTAGGGAAATCGCAGCCCTTTACTTCCCAGGCTTGAAGGCAATCGTGGGTATTCAGAAAAAAAGTATATGGGCCAGTGGGTCATAGGTTTTCAGTAAAAGATTATTGCATATAACTGTTGTCACAATATTATTTTTTTTTTCTAAATTAAAGAGCACCAGTTACAATATGCAAATAGGAATGGGCATTCTAGGCCATTGAAGGTTTGGCCCAGAATAAGGAGATATGGTGCTTCAAAAAGCCTGCGTTTAAGCTAAAATATCCAATTTATCCTCTATTTTAGTACGTCTTTTTTCTTTCACAATTTTCTAGGGAGTGTCTCCCAAACTCCTCCCTGAGGAAGGCGTTATCCCCACTAGTGTGAGTGGTTAATTACTCCCTGGACGCTCATGAAGAGGAGCTAATTGTCCCTGAATGTAGCATTATGTTTGAGAATGTATTCAAACTAAGTATTTTGAGTTTTAAGAAAAATACGGTTAACTGAATTCCACTTACCTACATCAAAGGTGCCTTTCTAAAACTGACATTGCTAGCCTGGTGTAAGGTAAGATAAATAAAAAAAAAAATCCCCCTCCCCCCAAAAGATTGAGAGAGAAAATTCTGATTTTTAACTTAATATTGTTTTAAGGGCCTCTAACTTGAAAAAAACATAGGCCATTGGCATTCATCAATTACTCCTATTAAAGGAGTTACAAAAATTTTGAAAGACCATGATTACACTGAGGTCTGCCTGTTAGGAAGAAGTTAAGAAGGGAATGGGGTAAGAAGACTTTTCCAGAGGATTTCGAATTTTTTGGTCCATCTTTTTTGGTCAGACTCTAATCAAGCGTTACTAATCCAACCTCCCCCATCCTACATATCTCTCCTGAAATGCGGGTATATGGACACAGAAAAGAACAACGCCAACAATGTATGTTTATTTAAATAGGCCAAATCTTTATTAGTATCCTACTCTGCAAAAATGTAGAATGGATGTACAGGTACCAGCATATCTATAAAAGTAGATTTATATTGAGATTTGCTTTCACTAAATGCCCTAGTTACCTTGTTTATAATTTATCGAGTGTGTTGGAAAAGTGGTTTTGAATTAAGGCGTGTAAAAGACGTGAGAAATTTAATTTATTTTTGTTGATTCAGAAAATAGCGATAAATATATATTTAGTCATTTAAAATCCAAGTAGAAAAAAAGTCAGCTAAAAAATCACTTTTAAAAGTTTGTACAATCAGAAGCGACAGTCTAGTGCTGCTTTTGTGAAGAGCCATGTGTCTTCAATATATTGACTTACTTGTCTTAAGTCCCGTCCGTCCTTGAAGGTCGTTTTGGGTATCTTCTTTCGCCAGTCTCTTGATATAACTCCTGTATGCGCTTCTATCTTCTGCCAGGCGGTAAGCTAAGCGACGAGAAGTTGTCCTATCCATTTGTTCTATGTGCCATCAAAGCTGCTGTAGTTTTATTCGAAGATGATTAATTTGACCTTGAGATTATGGAGAAGCTTCATGTTGGAAATTCTATCATAAATGATACCGGCAATACGTCGTAGTGATTTTGTTTCCCAGGCAAAATCAGGCATATATTATTTCTTCTTTTATTTTTTCCCCCGCCACTTCGTATGGAAGGGATAGTCTAGAAACTTAGGAGGAGGGCTCTTTTTATTAAAAATTCAAAGTTCTAGTGTCCTTTTTAGGAGTCGGAAGCAAGGGGAGGGTAACCAGTCCACCTGACATATCCTTTTTACTACTCGGCCCTCCTCCGTAATCCCCGAGACATCCTTCAGATGGTCATTTTTTTTAGAAAAGTCAATAGATCCAATAAATATGTCTCTAGGGATGACAAGGGCCAAATATAGTGCAAAATATCAATTATTTACAAATAGGTTTTGTAATGGAAAATGGAGTTTTTTTTTATATTGGGTGTTCGAAGCTTTCAGGGATTGTTCTACAGGCCAAGAGGATCATATATTTTGTTGTCCGAAGGGGCAGGGTGTCAGGAGCCCTGGAGAGGAGTCAACGAACTTTTTGTCCCTGATCAGTTTTAAACCACAGCCACAAGTCCTGGGACCAAGAACGACCTAATGTATAAAAAGAATACTTTTGGGACGTGGGCCCCTAATAACGGGGCCCAAGAAAAGGTTTTTTTTTCTGATTGGCTCAAAACTTATGTCATTAAGTCTACAGACTAAGAAAGGCCACTCCGAAATGAAAAATAGATTTTTTTTTTTTTTTTTTTTTTTTTTTTTTTTTTTTTTTTTTTTTTTTTTTTTTTTTTTTTTGATTAGCTTGAAATTAAAGTCCCAGAGTCAAGGAGACCATAGTGTAAAAAAGTGATTTTAGCTTAGACGCAGCCCTCCCCCTCAAAAAGGGCTAAAGAGGACTCCGAGAATGGGGCACTTAAAACTGGCCAAAATATTGTTTTAGTTGGGACCTGAAAATCCGGACTCTCTAAAAATATGGCCTGGAAGTGGTCTAAAAATCCTTCCTGATTGGCATGAAACTTTTAAAGATCGTTATCTGGACTAAGGGGGATAGTTACCTGAGCTAAGGGTCAAACCATCTTGCTGGGAGGGAGACATGTGCTAGGGGGTCCTAAAATGGGCTAAAAACTTATGGAAAAAAAAATTGAAACAAACTATTAGTTCTCCTGAAAACGGACCAAAAACTTTTTCCACCAAAAACCTTAAAACACACATCCGTAAGCTACTGGGCCAAGTGAACCCTAATGTACAGAAAGATTGAGATTGGAAAGCCACAAATAGGTATTGCCTGATCGGCTGAGACACATCGGCTGGTATTGCCGGAAAGCCACAAATAGGTATTGCCTGATCGACTGCAAAGTTGCATGTTGATAGTACCGAGAGAACCTTAATGACAATGAAAAACTTTGAAAAAATGAGCATATGTCGATTCCTAATGGCAGAAAATAAGTAGAATATTTTTATATATCTCTCCTATAGACCGTCACCTGGCATTGTATATCACATGTATGATCAAATGTGATTTATTTTTAAAATATGCTTTAGATTAGCTTTTTTAAAAAAAGCTATAAAATTCTTCACTCGTGAAAAAATAGAAAAAGTTCAGGCTGTAATAATCTAATTACCGCACTAAACTTGTTCTTTACTCCAAGTCCTAAGTCAAACTAATCAAAAATTAGCAAAATATTAAGCAGACTTGCTTGAGACAGAATTTCATCTAAAGAAAAGAACCGTGGTTTATAAAGACGAAAACTTGAAAGCAGTTTTGGCTTTATCGATTCCTGACGCCCAAAAATGGGTTCTAAATGTTCTCGTCTCTTATAGGCTTGAAACTTCAAGACACATATAGAGGGCTAGATAGACATAATCAAAACAAAGTATTTTGAAATTTGGTTGTATACATTTGTGATACCTGAACCTGGGCCAACAAACTTCGTTTTTTTCTGATTTGAACTTCAACATCGTTGAGTTATTGACCTCAATGAACCATAAAACTATTAAAAAACAGTTTGTTGTATTGATTTGTGCCGCCCAAAATAGGACAAATTCTGTTTTTCTCTGACCGGCTTGCAACATGCTGGGTATATATACCAGGCAAAACGAATCTAAGAGGAGCAACAATTCAAAAATTGATTTACTGATTCTTGACACCCCGCAATGGAGGGAAAATAATTTTCCTCCAATGGGTATAAAAATTTGAGGGTAGGTAGACTGGGCCAAGGGGACCTTAGGATAATGAGGACAACGAATTTTGGAAGAAAGTTTGGTTGTAATCATTCATTGCGGGATTTTTTTTTCTGATACACTTGAAAATTTCATGGAAGAGGAAATCTTCCATAAAATTTTCCAAAAAAAAAAAAAAATTACGGAAACAAATCTGGTTGTTTCGATTCGAGACGTACGATTTTTTATTTCTTTTTAAAGACAACAAGACATGCCTCTTTTTTATAAAGGACCTTTACATGTATTCATTTTAATTTCAACAAAACAGAAGACGAAAAGGTTTCTTTCAATAAAATGGTGGATTATGCCCAAAATTTTGATTAAAATCCAATATTTTAGTTCTTGAGCAGAAAAACTGAAAAAAAGAACATTACGTATTCGTACAATTAACCTATAATAAAACCAGACTAATAAAAAAACGAACAGAAGTTAATTTAAGAAGACAATTTCCATAAAGAAGTTTTTAAATGATTGAAGCACAAAACGGGCAGAAATGAAGTCGTATAATGATTAAAATGAGCAAAAGCAATGAAACACAAAATGAAAAAAAAATTAAAATGAATAGTCTCAAAGCGTAAAGATAAAAGATGGATGAATAGATGAATTCTAAAACGAATACAAATTAAAATGGATTATCATATCAAACTGAAAACGAACCAAAATTACAACAAATAAAAGTAGAGCTACCGCCGCCCTAAACCTTCTAAAGACCAGAGCGTCATTTGCGCTTTACTAAACGCAAGCATATTTTGAACAGTCTCTCTTTTATTATTATAACAATGAAATATCAAAAATTGCTGAGACTTCCAGGAATTGATGTCAACAAATTTTAATCAATGAAGTTAATTTTCTTTGTCTACTATGCAGTAAATTTTTCTTCATACTTCTTTACTTTAAACCAGGAAAATATTTTTTCCTCTCTTTTCTTTCCTCTGAATCTAATTCAGATGTATTTAATATTCAGTTGTTAATTATTTATTGATTCTCTATCCCAATTTACAGCTTCTGTAAGCTATAACATTTTGCTTCAAAAAATACCTATGATCATTTTAAAGGTTTGATTGGGTATCAGTTTTCTACAAGTTGGTATGAAAAAGTATAAAGCAAAACGGTTTTGAAAGTGTCCTTTTAAAATATTAAGGTATTGAAGTCACCGTACGTGCAATCTGGATTTTTTGTTGTTAAGGTCTGGACAAAATAAAAACCGCATTTTTCAAAATACTCAGGATCTTCGTTAAAGCACAAATGATACCCAAACCTTTTAGTAGATTGGAGAAGGGGAGTCCCACTCTTTAACTTTGATTAGCCTTGTGGTTTTCTTTTGTGTTGTCACTGCTCAAATCGTTTAGTAAAGCCCAAATGACGCTCTGGCATTTAGAGGGTTTAGGTGGATGGTAGGCCTACTTTTGTCTGTTGCAATTCCTCTTTGTTTTAAAGTTACTTGATTATTAGTTTTAATTTCTATTCTTTTCAGAATTCATCTATTCATCCATAAAAATATCTGGTATCTTGGTTTTATGTGATTATTCATTTTAATTTATGTTTGTTTTGGGTTTTGTCAATTAATTAATAATAATTTCTGTTCGTTTAAAGTTTGAAATGTTATATGACATAATTCCCACTCGTTTAAGTTTCAATATGGTTTTTTACTTTTCATTGAAAAACCTATTTTTTGCAAAACGTTTTAAAAAATATAAATTATGATATAAAAGACTTATTTTGCTAAGAATCTTAACATATTTGTTAAGCTTATTTGTTAAGAATCTTAACATATTAGTTTCCCTCTGATATACCTTTTTATGAGGAAGGCCATTGTGTAAACCACTACATTATTTCAATTTGCTTGCCTGTCTTTGGACCAGCAGTGCTTAAGTTTTTATTTAAAGAATGAAGTTTTTTTTCTAATTTTTACAAAGAAGGGTCTCACCTGTAAATCTAGCAAAATATCAATGCTTACCATTTTGTAGATCTTTTTGGGGGAAATTTTGTTTCTAGGATAATATTTATCACAGCATTCGTTGATTGGCGCTGTCCCCAAGTTTAATTTAATATTAATATTTAGTTATTCCTGCTTAATGACTCGTTTATAATTAAGACCAAAGATCACGGGAAAGTCAATATCGCATATGATACGAGGAAAATCAATATCGCATATGAAAAAAACAAAATAACAACCAACGCCATCTTCCTTACACACTGAAATCATGAAGTAAATTATAGAAACCTGTATAAAGATATTCTTTTTTTTGTTACTTCTGTTTTTGATCCAAAGCTATAAGTGCCAATTTTACTAAAATGGCTAATAAAAAGATTTGTATAGGTTTTTAAAAACTAGCCAGTATTATGCATACTAACCTATTCAAATCTAATTTGTAACCAATAAAATCATTTCAAAACAGAAGAATTTTCTCACTTTGAGAAAATTTAAGGTTGTATCCATTTACCTTTAGTTATTTTGACCTTTACATTTGGTTATTTGACACAATTTTTGACCAATCAAAGTCAAGCCTATTTTCATTTTTTTAATTCTTCTTGATAAGGCTGAATTTGTCAGTGGCGCTTAGTTTTTATTCCTATTAAACCCATGCTAACGCCCATGTTTCCAGTCTGTCTGTTTTCTGTTTGACGAAGGCTTTCCAGTCTTAAGACGTATCATTTTTTTTTGTATCAGATTATTTTCATTTTAGGCACACCATTGGGTCTTCGTTCACTAACACTTGATTTATTGCAAAGAAAAATATCAGGACTTGAGGCGGATAACAAAAAACTCCGAGTTGAAGCTTCACAACTAGCAAACGAAACTGATGACACCGAAGAAAAAGAACAACATTTGTTGCAAGATATCTTTAATCAGTTAAGTAAGTACTTTAATTAGTCACTAGTGACGAAATCAAATTGAGGCCTATAATTGGCTCATTCAGGCTCTTCTGCAAAAAATTTGTTGAATGGAATCGCTGGAGGCTCTCTTTCAAGATAAAATCAGTTTGAGTGGTATTTTGACCGCTTGGAATTTTAGGGAAGGAGTCCAGGCCATATCCCCCCCTTGAGTATAAGTTTTTAAACCTTAATTTTCGATTCAGTACTATTAAATTAGGAATCCTTCCAGAATCTTGTGCTTTGTTTATCTACTAGAAGGGGCAGTCAGATGGAAGCTAGTATCCTGGCTGTTCTTTGGGGTTTCTTGACACAACTGGGGGTTTTGTACACCTGACCTCCTTGGTGAGGAAGCTAGATTCTAGTCATCAGGCTATCTACCTGAAGGGGTTGTCGAATCTTGGCAATACTTGGTGGGATCAGGGCCCGGTGTGACCTTTATGGGGGAAAGAAGGGGACAGATCCCTATATTCTTAACGTTAGAATATCTAGCGGATGGAATATCGGATCTCAACTAAACTTATTTGGAAGTAAGAGTTAGTTTCCAACCTGTGTCTTGTGAATTTCCTGTTCTGACCTTGGAGGGAAGGGAAGCTAAATGGTTTGGTGATGTCAACTAGAACGAATTGTCAGACTTCAGCCGATCTCCTCATTCCTAAATTATGCTGGTTTCCACGGTTTGCCTTTTTGGTGTTAAAATACGATCTGACCTCTCGAGGCTACATTCACGTCAAAAGAACAACCAGAATTGATTGTTCGTTCTCACCAAACCGGATGAGGGATAGTAACCAATTTTAATCTTTGTTTTTTTGTGGGGGGGGGGGGATTCAGACCCTATCTGATTTATACATGTTGGAAGGGGATTAGGGGTTAGTAGGTTTTCGATTATTAGGGTGTCTACCAAAGGGGCTGTTGGATTTCAGTTACTGTTAGAAGTAATGTCCTAGAACCCTTTTCAGAGCTCAGGATCGATTTGATCTCTTGGAAAAGGGAGCAAGGGGCAGGAACGAGGCTCTAAATCATTGTCATGAGCAGATCTACCATAGAGGAAGTCGAATACACACAAAAATTTTTTACGGACTAAGTGTTAGGCCAATAGTTGAGCCTTGTAAGATGTGCCCCTGGTTTGATCTCTAGGGGGGGGGGGGTACCATTTTTTTTTGTTTGGCCTAATTTCTAGGTGGGCTGGCGAGATTGATAAACTTGCGTATTTTATTTCACATATGTTTTTCTTCGAGAATTATAGAAAGGAACTATCAAATTACTAAATATTGGATTTTTTTTTATGCAGTTTTCAACTTTTGTCTTTCCCACCGAGCACAGATTTTTGCTATATGTTGTTGCTTATTAAATAATAGAACTAATATGTGTCAAATAAAATTCTCTTAGGGTGAAAACTTGCTTTCTTCTGTAAATTCCCAAGCTGTATTTATTTTAGGGACACGCCTTTGTTGACTAGCAATTAAATTTTATGATTGAAGATTGACACATGTAAAATCATGGTATTTCTCCCCCATAAAAAAAAGATAAAAAGGCAGATAAGTTAGTTATGGCTTTTAATTGCTAGATCCACTAGATTCAGTCACTAGGTTATGCTAACAAAGTTGTTTACTTGTCTAAAGTATGCACTTAGGATATAAAAATACTATATCCCTAGAAAATTTCTGTTAGATAGTCTATTAGAGGTAAAAAAAAAAAAAAATTGGGCGTTCCAGATTTGATTGGGATGAAAAAAAGGCACCCAAACGTTTTTGGGATTCTAAAAATATTCTGAAAGCGTACTGTGGTTATTTTAATATAAATGACTCTGTCCCCAATCGGTTTGTTTTTCCCAAACTTTTAGTTACTAATGCGGAAAGTCTTAATTTTGAAAAGCTTATAAATCAGTAGAGCTTAAACACGTATACAAAAAAACACAAATGAGTACAGCTTGAACACAAAGCTTACTTGAAAAATAAAAAGGATGCCCTCTATTAGTTGCAGGCAAAACATCAATCATTCAGCTATAAATTTTTTAGGGGTGGTTTTACCAAAAGAACATCTTCTTGGGATATCATGTAAGATAAGGGTTTAAAAGCCATAACTAACTTATCTGCCTTTTTATCTTTTTTTTATGGGGAGAAATACCATGATTTTACATTTGCCAAGCCAAAATTTGGGTGGTCTGAAAGTATACCCCTCCTTGCCCCGAGGATCATCCCTGGCTGCAGGTTTGACTGGCTGGTTGCTCATATCAATCCATATTTATGAATGTAACGCTTTTGCTATTTATGAATAGTTCATGAGTGCAACCTGTTGAATACCTGAATTCTTAGAATATTGTGATGTTTTTTGATAAGGTGATATTTTTTGACAAAAATAAACTTTAATTATTGCTTATTAAATGACCCATGTGAAAGGTCATGACATTTCTTCAATACCTTGTCGCAAGTTGAGCAGATTATGCACGGGAGGTATAGACTGGTGTGGTTTGGAAATTTTGACGAAAAGAATGAATGAATTATTTTTTATTACCCGTCATATATACAGAAAAAAAGATGGATTATACAAAAAAATAAAGAAAAGGAAAACTAAATCAGCTGTAAAATACTGGTATGCATACAGTAAGATAAGAACAACGTGAATAAGAACATCTTCCACTGATGTACAGGCAGTGGGCTTATAAAACTGCGAGTCCCCTCCACGGAAGGGCTCCATTATCCCAAAACGTCAAGCAAGATAAGAATTTAATGTGCTGGGTGCAGGTTTTACTGATGGTAAAGTACAAGCAAATGTTTAACTCTCTGTTTGAACTGTGGCAAGACATGAAACCTTAATCAAGTATATAATAAGTAATCATATAATATAATAATAATCATAAATAAAAATAAATAAAAGAATATAATAAGTAATCATAAATTAACGTGATTTGTAGCTTTAGAGCATAACCTGTGTGCATTGACAGTGACTTGTAAGCTTTATCAACAAAGCTTACTCTATGCCTAGAAGTCAAGATTGTTTATTTCGTGAAATAAACACGAAATATGAAGAGAACGCAAAACTTTGTCAGCCATTGTCTATTAAAATTGCATTTATTTCTTTTGTTTAAAGAGAGAAAAATAAGTTAGATTGAGATATAGCTAGATTGCTCCTCTCTCTTCAAAAGAACTAATATGCATATTGATTGTTGTTTAAAACGGGCTTTGAGTATTGGACAAAATGAAGATTTTTTCTTCATAATATATAAAAATAATCATAAATAATCATAATAATCCATTCTGAAAAACGGTAAGAAAAACGTGAAAAACGAGGATGGATGGATGCTTCATGATAATCAGAAATAAAAATAAATAAAAGAATATAATAAGTAATCATAAATTAACGTGATTTGTAGCTTTGGAAAATAACCTGTGTGCATTGACAGTGACTTGTAAGCTTTATCAACAAAGCTTACTCTATGCCTAGAAGTCAAGATTGTTAAGCCAGATTTTTTTTCAGGTGAAGCGAACAGTCAAGTAAAGTTGTTAACAGATGAAATAAACGCGAAATATGAAGAGAACGCAAAACAACAGGATGAAATTTCAGCTCTTGTCGCCCAAGTGTCTGAATTCAAGACGAGGTCGAAAAATCTCAGTGCTGAAAATGAGGAGCTTATCATGCAGCTGACTGTTGCTAGGGAATGCCAAAATGAGCTTGCCACGGAATTAGCTGACTTGAAAGGTTTTAACATAAAGTTATATAGTAGAATATACAAGTGCCTTTGTATCAATATCAAGTTATAATAACTGGGAATCCTATGGTGGATTTTAAAATGACGACGAAAAAAAAAGAGGGCACATCGTGCTACCCTCGCAAAAAAATTATTTTCCTTGTTGTTCAAGGTGGGGGTTGTAAGTTTCCTGGATTTGGTTTTCGGCAATGATGATTCCAAATTCCAAGGATATTCTTTTGTTCCGATCTGACGCATTTTCGAGGGATTTCGGACAAGGCCTTATATCCAGGGGGGAGTTCTGGGTTTTACCCCCCTCCCCTGAACTTTTTGTCTGACTCGTAAAAACGTAAAAATATGCATATAGATAGGTTTTTGATGCGTTTCTTAATGTTTTTCTGTACCGCCCCTCCCCCTCTAGGTTTCAGGCTATTTTCCGAAATTCCCATAAGTTTATTTTTGCAATAAACTTTTACTATATGGGCTAATCGAAGTAATAGTTACCATTCTTGAATCAGCTACAAATGGTAATTTTTTCACTAGGCAGCTTCTTAAACCACGTTTTAAATTTTTAGTTACTGTGGGCCGTGGTTCGTTCTTTACCAAGTTGCAGCTAACGCTGCAACCATGATTTTGCAGGGTTGTCACATGAAGGTATTTGGGATAGCTACAACATTGCTGCTATGAGAAATATGTGAATATAAGGCTCCACCATTAATGTGATAAATTTATTAACAAATGGAGGATTCCAAAACTGAATTTTTCAAGAAGGATTTGTTACGGTCTGCCTGTGTCTAGCAACAGTGAGATACCCTTGTTTAGATAGCAAAGGGTAATTGCACGACATTTTCTAAAGCTTGTTCTTTATTGGGAAAAGGCATATTTGTAAAATGGGATTCTTTAACAGTATTTTCGCTCTGCATTATATGATGTTTTTTTTTCCTTCTTTGACACCCAGTTGTTATCCCAAAAGCGTGACATGAGTTGGCAGATAACATTTTCCTTTAGAATTTAGGTTCTACTTAATAGTCCAGGAAGGGAACGGTTTGACCGTAAACAAATTGCAAGAGAAAAGATTCTTTGACTACCCATAAAAAAAAAAATGTGCTGTTTCTGAATATGCAGTTTGCTCATCTATCTGTTTCACAAATATATTTTTTTTTTAGGTTGAGGTTGATTTTGTGGGGGTGAATCTCGTGTTTCATACATAGGCGTACAACAACAAAATTGATGTCTAGAATAGTGTAACAGGTCACTGTGCTTACGAAAATCACCTTTATTTGAACGTTAAATTAAAACTTGGGTTTTTTTAGGTTGAGGTTGATTTTAAGAAGGGGAAATTCGTGCTTCCATATAAAGGCGTACTACAACATAATTTATGTCTAGAATAGAGTATTAGATCACGGTGATTATGAAAATCACGTTTAGCCTATATGAACGTAAAACTAAAAATTAGGTTTTTTGAGGTTGAGATTGATTTTGAGGAGGTGAATTCGTTTTTACATACAAAGGCGCACAACAACAAAATTGATGTCTAGAATAGGGTACTAGGTCACGGTGATTATGAAAATCACCTTTATTTGAACGTAAAATTAAAACTTCCACTTAAATATTCCATTAATGATAAACCACGCTTAATCTGAAAGAAACCGGTCTTAAAATGTAGAATGACAACTATCACCCAGTTCGATGTTTTATCTAACGATTAAAACATTCTCGACTTTATCAGTTATATAATATACAAATGTGATAAAAAATTGAAATATCAATATCCATATATCTTCGTTATCTTCCAGATCATCAGCTCCGAGAAACTCAGTTGTAACACAGTTGGCAAAACTTGTTCCCTTGCAAGGTCCACAGGCCCAGGTGCATTTCATGCCATTTCTTTTGCAAGTGCATCGCATATTTGACCAGTCGGTTTTGCAGTTACAGTGAAAAACTGCAAGAATAGAGTTGGGGGCAGCTGGGAGTTCACCAAAAATAAGGCAATATAGTCCATTCTGAATTACCCAATCGAACTGGGTAGGGTCGAGATTACATCCCAGGGCTTTCCATGATCCAACTTGCAAATAAACTCGAAATGAGTGGAAGCTGCAAGCATCACTGGTGGGAGGGAGTACTTTATACTCAACATACGAAGCAGATGCTGTAACTTTCTCGATGAATTTGAGGTGACGCAACTGATTGAGGGTTGAAATTGAGCCGGGGCACTTATATAAAAGCATCATTCTGCTTTCTCCCCAGCTGCTGAAATGTCGTGCTTGATGGATAATGGATCCATAAAAACTTTAGAGGATTCATAAAACTCATTGTTTTTTATCAGAAGCTGTAGTCCCGCTGACTTCTCAATGCCATAGATACGAGAAGTTGAATCGCACCCAAGGAAGGCGTGGACATGCAGGATTGTGCTACATCTACGAGATCCAAGTTTGAGTTTTGTGGCATTTATATCCCAAATTCTATTCTTTGAGATTCCAGCTCGAGGCTCAGAGTAAAATTAGATCGCTTGGCTACCTGTCTGTGCGTGATAACACAGGAGTATGAGCAGATCTGTGTCGTCTCTAACCAGAACAGTAGGCATTAAATAAGCAGATCGAACTGCAGTTAAAACAATGAGAAGATCAGCGTCATCTTCTGCCTGGTATACCTGACACCCAGCTTTGGTCAGGTACTCACTGGTCATGGCTATGATTGCCTGCTTATTCTTGAAGTTGCTTAGGAACACTTCTTTCTTTGTAGAACAAACCATATTCCTGTTAAAATTGATCTGCGGGTACGATCGTGACCCTTGTCGTCTCAAATGGGTGATGACTTTGATTGAAGGTGCTTGGTTGTATCAGTCGAAAACCACCGAAGTCCTTTGCAACCCGTATTTCCGTGTAACGTAGTCAACGTACTTCTGGCAGATACTATCATAAGTTGAGTTATTGTCTCAAGGGATTTGCTGAAGCAGTGCCCCACCATCGAGAACTATATGCTTGTCACTGAAATCTTTGATGAAGTCTTCAGTTTTTGGCTGCTCCTCTACAACTAGACGCCACATCGCGTCGGTAGGGCCAGGCTTATCGGCTAATCGTGGAAGTCCATTTGCTTCAAAAAGTGACGGAGGTGGCGAGCACAATTCATACTCAAAGCATGACTCCAAATTATCATCGCTATTTCCAGCAATTGTCACCAGCTGCTGAAACAGAAGTGCTGGATCAACGGCAACTGACTGTCCATTAATAACTGGTGCAGCTTTATGAGCAAGCGTTACGGCCACCAACTTTTTCTCGAATGTGTACGTGTTGATGTTTCCCCTGTCATGCTATCCATGATTTCTTGTCCGACAGATCTAGCTGTGTCGACGTTGACTTTTTCATCAGCCGTAACTCCAAAAGTAATGTTTCGCAAGCTCGGGTCTTCTGCGCAAGGGGTAATCTCATCAAGAAAGCAAACAAACTTGCTAGTGTCATGGTTATCGTGTTCAATTCTCGACTCTGTAACTTCTTTGTTCTGTTCCCTTGTCTCGTATTGGACCTTAGCAAAATTTGGCATCGACAAATTAATTGTACTACAAGTTGGTGCTGAAAGTAACCAAGTCAGCCTCTGAAACTCATGCATGCCGCTTCCCGTTGTAAGACCACCGTTAGTTTTCAACGAGCGCTTGAGGACCTGCTCAATGACCAAATCTGACGACAGACACGCCCAAAATTTTTCGAATCTGCGGATAACGTATCTTCCGTTCTGAAAATTGCCAAACACGTCGGGATTCATAGTTTCCAGCTGTTTCTTATTCTGCAGGTGCACCCTGGCAGACTTTGCATATAGGAAGTGGTTGGACGCTGCAAAATATGGCAACATAGTTTCAACTGCCTGAAGATGAAGATCCCAGTTCCCTGTACGCTCTGCTTGGATAAACTTCATCAGTATGTCTATCATTTCCATATATTGTTTCCAAAGTTTTGCCGTGCGCGTCCTTTCCGAAAAAAACTGTTTAAGAAAAAAAAATTTCTTGGCGATTTCTGCCAGGGACAGATTTTCCTTTACACTTTGTATGTCTGTGTGGCCTTCCAATGCACCAAGATAAACAGTACAGAACTCCATAAGCTCATCAGAGGCACTGAATATTTTTTCCATGTCTGCTGAATCAGCACCATCTTCAGTGCTGTAAAGCTCAGTGAAGAGAAGTGTGTTCAGTGCCCAGTCAATCATTATGTTTCCTCGTATAGCTCTGGAATAAGCTTGCCCAGAAGTGATGTGTTGAACAGCATTTGGCGCATATATTATTTTCAAAGTCTCTTGAAGTCCAGAGCCTTCCATAATATGCCAAACAGCCCCAAGGTAACTCATGAGTCTGTGGAAACCACCCAGCCGAAGGACAATTTTTTTGATAGGACTTGCATCAGTCTCGGCAGCAATAATTGTAAGAGCTCTCCAGTAAAGTGGCTGATCAAAGGTCAGTACTGGAGTCACACCGTATCTGGAATACTGTTGGCAAACAAAGCTGAGTGTGGAGTCGATACAAATGGGATCACTTGGTCTCATATCTATCATGGGCATGAAGAGAATGGAGGCTTTCCCTGCATAAGAGTCTGACTGCGTGTCAGGATACAGCTCGTTCATAGCTCCATCCCAGCTAGGCAAGGGTGCAGGAAAAAGTCTGGACATCTTCCACAGCAAGTCGCAATATTTTGAGGGATCCAGAATCGAAACTCGTGGTAGCGGATCGTAAAGAAGGTTAGGTTGTCGTAGTGTCTGTCTGAGATACTTAATGGGAATTCGGTTCAGTTCAGGTGTCTGCCTAGACATAACAAACTTTCTCCTCTCTAGTACTGTCGAAGACCTCAATAGTGGAGTCACAGAAACAATTATGCCCATGCCGTGAAAACTGTCGCTACCATCAAGGGTTCGGACGTTGGGGTCTACGTTATCGGCTATGTGCTGCATGCAAAAAGTTCCTTCCAGTACTTCTATGTTTGTGCTGTTAGAAACCGCAGCGTTACGCTCGAAGAGCTTTGTCAAGGAGGCACACTTGTGCCTCTATAAAGAGGCGACCCACCACAATGTTAAGCGATTTCAGGTCCTAGAGGTCGCAGAGAGACGGCGGTGATCGCATTTTGTAGCCCAAGCTCAAACTAAGAAACTTGCAAAATTTCATCCTCCTCCGACTTTATCTTCATGGGGTAAACTGGGCCGGAAGTTTGGACCCTCCCACCACAGCCCCCCTTTAACGTTGTCCGATTGGGCTGAAATTTAGAGGTTAAGCTTTCCTAGGGCCCGGGAGCTTATCCTCGAAATTTCAGCTCAATCCGATCACTCCTTCCCTGTTTTCAAAAAACCAAATATAGCCACTTAAAATTCATCATTTCTTTTTTTTTCTTAGCCACGCCTACAGGCCACAGTTGGCAACGGATCCGGTTGAATGAGGACTCATTCGAAGCAGAATTCGACCTGTTAGGGCCTTTTGATATTTTCAGACCGAAAAAATTATCCCCCGAATTTACATTTACGAAAAACCTTAGTTTTTTTTCAAATAATACAGATAAACAGGTTAGACATGCTTTGTTATGAAAATATCTGCGCGTCAATTTTCATAACAAAGCATGTCTAACCTGTTTATGTGTATTATTTGAAAAAAAACTACGTTTTCTAAAGAGTTAAAGAGGCTGAGTTACAAGGTCAACCCTTAAAACGTACAGGGATTAGGAGGCACAGTTGGGGGGGGGGGGGGCTGTTAAAGAGGCTGAGTCACAAGTTCGAACCTTAAAACGTACAGGGATTAGGAGGCACCCTGTACGACGTGATTTGAGTATTCAGGAATTAAAAGCCTTAACACAAGAATGTTCAAGAGCGGGGAGTTTGGGGGGCGGCAGCCCCCCAACTTTAATTCCTGACACGATCAGCTAACAGTTAGTCAAGCAATAATAAGTAATAAACTGTACAAAAACGTGCAGAAATTATTTGAAAAAAAACTACGTTTTCTAAAGAGTTAAAGTGGCTGAGTTACAAGGTCGAACCTTAAAACGTACAGGGATTAGGAGGCACAGTTGGGGGGCTGCCGCCCCCCAAACCCCCCGCTTTCGCAGCCTTTAAATAACAAAAAAAAAAAAAATTTAAACTGAAAGTAAGGAGCGACATTAAATCTTAAAACGAACAGAAATTATTCCGTATATGAAAGAGGCTGTGCCCTCCTCATCGCCTCGCTCTTTACGCTAAAGTTTTTATTGTTTAAAAAAAGAGTTGTGAGAAAGTCAAACTTTAGCGTAAAGAGCGAGGCGTTGAGGAGGGCACAGCCTCTTTCATATACGGAATAATTTCTGTTCGTTTTAAGATTTAATGTCGCTCCTTACTTTCAGTTTAAATTTTTTTTTTTTTGTTATTTAAAGGCTGCGAAAGCGGGGGGTTTGGGGGGCGGCAGCCCCCCAACTGTGCCTCCTAATCCCTGTACGTTTTAAGGTTCGACCTTGTAACTCAGCCTCTTTAACTCTTTAGAAAACGTAGTTTTTTTCAAATAATCTCGTAATATGATGAGCTGAAACCCATAGCACTGAGCATGTCAATTAGAAAGCGGCTGCTAAACTTATGATGCAACTGGAAAGCTAATCCAATCTGAAGAGGTTGTCTAATTGCCTTTGGCCGACAGGCCTGTAGCATGCACTGACCTATTGCCGCAACCTTCCTCTCTTTTTTGTCTCCTACGAACAGAGTGTTGAGAAAAAGCCGCAAAGATGGGGGTAGGTATTCGAGATTGTCTGTTATCTCTCCGAGGGTTTCAGAATTAGGATACACATCCATTTGTTGTTTAATACCTTTGGCATCACTTTTGATTATAGCTGCAGCAGCTCGGACGATAGCTTCCTCCTCCAGTTCCAAATCGACATTTTTCGGCTTTAAGTAATACTCGCTGAGAATGGCATGAGAATGTGGCTCTTAGAGTAATGACGTCCTGTCTGCCGTTTATTTCTGCAAATACGACGCTTTCACCAAATCTCTCTTGCACCTTCTTTTTCATGTAATGTATACCATATCCAGGATCCTCAGAATCGCCCATGAGCTCGTTCATCATGCTAACAAGATCATTTAGTGTTAGTTGTTCATCATCGTTAGCCTGGAAAAACTCGACGACTTTCTCGAACGCCTGGTTCTGATTCAAGTTCTGTGGTCGTCCAGATTTTCGTTTTCCGGATTGTGAAGGAATTCCGCTGTACATCTTGGGGATGTTACGCTCCGTTAGAAAGTTTGAGTGGCAGGACTTGGGGTACACTACATCAGCAGCGTTTAGATCCGCAGTGGCAGCAAGTATTCTGCTCATCACTGCTCCTGACCAGTCATCATTTCTGTTTCCACAAACCACTCTTAGTGTATTTTCAAAGTCTCTCCTTCTAACCTTGAAACTTCCTTCTTCTTCGTCGTTCTGTCAAAGATAACTGGCGTAGAGCAAAAGACATAATCAAATTTGAAGTTGAAGTTACCAGTTAAACGGGAAGATACTCGCCTCTGACTTTTTTTTCACCTGCGCTAACGATGACAAGTACTGCTCAACGGATTTCTTGTTTGTGAAGCTAGACCTACATGACTTATGGACAGGATCCTCAATAAAAGCCGTGACATCTTCCCGCTTCCTTGATCGACTAGCTTCATTCACCGAGTCTGTGCCTTTCTTTACCAAAACGACCTTTCCCCACTCTTCCACTATTTTTCCTTTGCAAATGATACAATTCATTTCGACAATTTAAAGCTTAAGAGTAGTCTGCCATACATCCATCGTTCAACCTAAAAAGATATAGCTAAATTTCATCTGGTTTAGTGTTTCTAAGATCGAGAGAGAGAGAGAGAGAGAGAGAGAGAGAGAGAGAGAGAGAGAGAGAGAGAGAGAGAGAGAGAGAGAGAGAGAGAGAGAGAGAGAGAGAGAGAGAGAGAGAGAGAGAGAGAGGAGGGGGGCGTGTGTGATCAGCAAGGTCAGCCAAACTGAAATGACGTAAGCCATAGGAAACGAAAATAAACCAGAACAACAATTCCAAGATTATTGCGGCTTTAGAAATTGATTATCATCAAGCGTTTTCAAAAGTGCCGTTTTACCAATTTTGACGAACGGGAATTAAAAGTCACCGCCGTGCAAGGGCCTTGCCCACTGGGACTGCAAGCTCCCTAAAATAGAATCCATCACAGCTGGCGTCCATAGGGCTTTATCATATTTTTTCTATACCCAAATGTTTTATTACATATCAGAAAAAACTCTTGCAGTCTTTACTCTGACCATACTACGCTGTAATCTGCTATCACTAATAAAAAACCCGACTTCTTACCTTTTTTGAAAAAAAATGAAACAGCAGAACTTCACCGTCAGCTAAACAACTCTCACTGACTGAACGCAACTTTGACCTGTTAGCCATTAATCGACTGGCCAGATAAGGCGAAACACCATGGAACAGGTTTTATCACTGTAGTGATTGATTTAGAATCGCTCGGTGGATTTTTTACATGCTGGGATTTTGAGGTCCCGTCAGTCGTAAAAGGGTTATGAAACTGATGGAATATTTAGATGAAAGTTCTAATTTTACATTCAAATAAAGGGGATTTTCATAATCACGATGATCTAGTACCCTGTTCTAGACATTGATTTTGTTGTTGTACGCCTTTATATGAAAACACGAATTTTACATCCTCAAAATCAACCTCAACCTCAAAAAACATAATTTTTAGTTTTACGTTCAAATAAAAGTGATTTTCATAATCACCATGATCTAGTACCCTGTTCTAGACATTAATTTTGTTGTTGTACGCCTTTATATGAAAACACGAATTTTACATCCTCAAAATCAACATCAACCAAAAAAAAATCATAATTTTTAGTTTTACGTTAAAATAAAAGTGATTTTCATAATCACTAGATCTAGTACCTAATTCTAGACACCAATCTTGTTGTTGTACGCCTTTATATGGAAAAACGACTGGATGATAGTTGTCATTCTACATTTTAATACCGGTTTCTTCCAGATTAAGTGTGGTTTATCACTGATGGAATATTTAAGAGAAAGTTTTAATTTTACGTTCAAATAAAAGTGATTTTCCTAATCACCGTGATCTAGTACCCTATTCTAGACAGCAATTTTGTTGTTGTGTGCCTTTATATGTAAAAACGAATTCACCTCAAAAAACCTAATTTTTAGTTTTATGTTCATATAGGCTAAAGGTGATTTTCATAATCACCGTGATCTAATACCCTATTCTAGACATAAATTTTGTTGTAGTACGCCTTTATATGGAATCACAAATTTCACCTTCTTAAAATCAACCTCAACCTAAAAAAAAACAACTAAGTTTTAATTTTACGTTCGAATAAAAGTGATTTTCGTAAGCACCGTGACCTGTTACACTATTCTAGACATGGATTTTGTTATTGTACGCCTATATATGAAACACGGGATTCGCCCCCACAAAATCAACCTCAACCTCAAAAAAACATATTTGTGAAACAGATAGATGAGCAAACTTTGTATATTTGGAATCAGCACATTTTTTGAGTCGGGTAGTCAAAGAATCTTTTCTCTTGCAATTTGTTTACGGTTAGGCCCTTTTTATTTACCCACTTCCTGGACTATTAAGAGCGATTCGCAATGAGGTTTTGATATTATCGAGATTTAGACTAGATTAATACTATTTAGACGAGATTAATACTATTTGAGCCAATAAGATTTCTGAACGGCTGAAAAATTATAGAAAAATTTCTAATTGACTCAAATTAGCGCTAGCGAAATCCCGGTAATAGTAAAATATCATTGTGAGTGGGCCTTTACGTTCTTATTTAACATGATCTTTGGGTTTCATTTAAAATTGTGTAATATAAATTGGGAAACTGAAATAAAAATAAATCAAAAATTGTTATCACTATATAGTGTCGCGTTATATGCATGGTTGTCATGCTTAGTAAAACTTTACTAGATCTAGTAAAAATTGGTATGGAATTTAATAAAAAAGTAAATCTTTGTAGTGGCAACCCTGGTCAGACTTCCTTGCAAAGAGCGGTTGGAGCTGGGAAAAACCTGACATATTTGGTTCCTTAGTTTGTTTTTGTAATATTGAACTAATTTTGAAATTTACTATTAATGAGCAGTTGGAAGTAGATAAGATTAAGATTGATAAGTTTTACCTTAAGTCTGTAAACAATCCTTAATTTTTTTTCTTTTTTCGAGCATGAAATAAAGTGCTCGAGTTCTTATTTATTTGCTGTTATTTTTAATGTATTTTATTCATTTTTCTGTAAATTGTTGCTTTGTTTCATTTATTGGTGTTTTTTTTTGTAACTTTATTTACATATTTTTTGTCCCTCGATTTTAAAGAAAATAAATTCATAATTTTAGAAAGTAAAATAATAAATAATAAATTATCCGACAAGTTTTAAAGCATAGTTTTTAAGTGGCTATAAAACTCATTTCATGTCTGATCAATAACCTTCTTCTCAAAAGAAAGGACAAATTGAATCAAATCTTAGGTTTATATTAGCAGCAAAATTATAGTAACAAACTATATATTAAAATAATCATATTTAATAATTAAAAATTTTCAATTTTATAATTTAAATTTTTTTTTTTTTTTTTTTTTGCTCAGCCAGGAACCTGAAATGAGAAACGAGTGGCAAATTACAAGTTTTTCAGCTATTACAAAAGTAAGAAGAATTATCAGTTCCGAACCAGCATTGAGTTTTTTGTCTGTTAACTCTGTCATTCACAAAAAACAAAAGTTTAGCGGTAAACAGAAATGTGTTTTCTGTGAAAGCAATGCTTTGATTTAGTCTTGTGAATGACCATTTAAACACCTCAATACGAATATCAGACTCTCTCTCTGTTAAGTGATGCAATACATGTAAATTGTAAGAGTGAATTTTTCGCTATTTAAATTTGATTGAAGGTTGATTTTCTACCTAACTTTGTAGATGTCCTGTGGGTGGTTTTTTAAGGCGTCTGTGCATTTTAACCATAACGGGGCTACCCAGAATGTGGTTCTTTGGTGATGCTGTCTATTCCCCTTAAATTCTAGTCACCTCTGTCCAAGGCCATACCCGGGGGGG
The DNA here is from genome assembly GCA_027921565.1 of Artemia sinica. NCBI lineage: Eukaryota > Metazoa > Arthropoda > Branchiopoda > Anostraca > Artemiidae > Artemia > Artemia sinica. Next base: position 34,029,262 of record CM051267.1, read on the forward strand.
GGGGGGGTGTAGGGGGGTTTAAACCCCTCCCGAAAGGTTTTTTGACTCCCCCCCCCCCCCGAAAAAAAGTCTTTGAGTAAAACCCCTCAAAAAAAAAATCCTGGGTACGGTCTTGCCTCTGTCCCTGTCGAGAAACTAACTGTAATTCTCCATGGATATTGCATATGAAATTCATTTGCTATCCTTCGATATGATCATCCTTCACGTCCACTGAAAAGCACAATCTCAACTCTTCTTTTGTTGCAGAGCCGTAATTAATCTGTAACTGCACAGAAAACGAAAATAATTAAACAAAAAATTTTTAATTAAGGGAAAATGTGGATGCATCCTATGTATACAGGCTTTACGGACACCCTTAGCTATATAATAATTTTTTCTACGTTCAAACTGTCAAAAGCAATGAAAAGAAAACATCATAGCTTCACTTTCATCAATTGAAATATTTTCTTCTTTTCAATAGATTTATGCATGCTTAAAGCTAATGACCTTTAAAACTCTGAATCTAGGTAACAACTAATAAAAATTAAGGTGAGAAGAAAATATAAACATCCATTTTTAGCCAAATGTTGTCGATCTATTTAAATTCAATGGCGGGTAAACACTTTAGTCCAATCATTTTGTGGCACTGGCAACGCGAGTTTTTTATGTGACCACGCATAATTATTAAAGGCATGTTCTATTAAAAAAAATATCTACAGTTTCTTCCTCATTTTTCTACTTTTTATTAAGAAATGATGTTAACTTTAGTTGATTAAAGAGGAATTTACTGCTGTAGCAAGTTGTTGTTATTCCTTACCTTGAATTGACAAGGAAGGAATCATTCTTTAATAAATCAAGAAAATTTTTGTATTTTTCTTTAAAATAAACTTAACTTCTTTATAGAGAGGGTTCCACATACTAGGCCCCGAAAATCCAGTAGGGCAGCCGGCCCTGGTTCCTTTTCGCTGTGGGACGATGAAATCACTTGCATGACGCGTTTCATAATGACGAGAAGACTTATCCTCGCTAAAAAAAAATGACGAGAAACCTCAGGACTTGTATTCCTGTTGCTGAACTTCATTTTTTACGACAAGTTGTAGTGTTATGCATACTTCCAACATACCCACCAATAAGATATATAGCTTTATTTTGAGGAACACGAATACGTCAAAATTCACATAAAAATTACTTGCCCATACATTCAGCCATACGAAATATATGGGTGAATCAAAGCCTAGTATAAAACCAATAAGACTCTTGAGGAGCAAAAAAGTGAGTGAGGAATGTGAGAGAATAAATTGAAAGTGAGGAATGAATTGGAGTGATGATTTCTTAAAGTACCAAGGACATCACAATTAAAACATTTCTTGCCCCCTGGCCCAGTGGGGGTTCTAGCCTCTCTTGCGCCTGGGCAAAATCTTTTATTACCACCATCCCCCCTCTCTGTCTCGAAAAATGTTTTGGCCCAAGTTTAACACAGTTCTAATTTATTATGATGAAGATATGGGAAAAGGGAAAATGTCGGATTTAATTTGCTTATACTTACTGTCAACTGCGCCCTCTACTTTATTATAATAAAATAAAATTTCAAAAATAAAAACATGTGTATAACGTTAGACTATTTATTTGAGGTTTGGGCCCCTGAAATTTCTGTGCCCAGGGCAAGTGTCCCTCTGTCCCTCCCCCTCTTTGCCCTGGCCCAATTTTAGGTTTATTCATACCTGAAAACCGGGATTTTCTGCGATTTTCTTTTGGTTGTTATACAGTTATTGAGATTTTTTCGTTGCGTGAATTCTCTCCAGTGTTGTCACACTGAATCGTAAAAGTAAACAAGCAGAAGCTTTTCTTGTTTAAAAAAAGCCCGACGAAACAGTTATAACACCCAATTTATGTGCAAGTGCTTGTCGATTAATAGGGCGGTGCTGTGTAATGTTCAACAGGTCTTTTGAACAAATATAGGCTAGTGGAAATATGTAAAAATTACATAATAAAAGTGATATTGATTGAATCAAAAGGAAATAAATATTACGCATATTGATGTGTCAATAGTCAACTAAAGGGGAAAATATGACAGAATAGAATAGCTTAATTGGTCTTCCTAAAAAGATGCTTTTGTAGGTAAGTCACTTAACTAATGATTCAAATGTCAAGTAATTCTGAAAATACCCATATTAATACATTGCTTAGATTCATGACTGTGTTTTTCTTTTGCTGTAGCAATGAGGAAAGTTATAGTTTCTAGAGCTCTAAGATGATATATTTTTTCGCTCATGATTTTTCACACACATTCCTTATTTTCAAACTTGGCGCCCGCTAAGCGTAAAACTACAGAGCTGCATATGGAATTTTTTTCCATTAAAGATGAGTTCTAGGGTTTTCATAGAGGTATGGTCGTGTAAGCTTCTAATTAGCCAATTTAAGGGATCAGATTTCTTTTTTAATGTCCTTGGTACTAAAACTGGCCTTAAGGATGGTTGAAAAAAGTAGTCGCCATATCATACGTATCTTAATAGCCTGCCATAAAATTAGACTTTGGTTTAAAAGGGGTCCATTTTTCTATATAACTTTCATTCTTATGGATCTAGATTATTTTAATTTATATTATTTGTCGATTCTCGATTATTATTTCATTTTTCGTCAATCTAACAAGTGAACCGCATATATGCTATAAATAAAACACTGTTATTAGTTTTTCTTCCTTAAACAGGAAATAATAACAATGATAATAATAATATCATAAATAATAATAATAACAAAATAAATAACTTTTTTTCCTTTTTCTTCTTTAGAAAGATACGCAGAGGTACTTGACCTTCTTCGAGAACTTCAAGAACACCTGAAACGTCAGGGTAAAAAATCACTCCCGACAGTGCGGCTTGGTGGTATAGGCATGCCTTCACTTAATCCCTCTCCACTACCCCCTACATTGTGTGGACCTGATTCCCTTGCTGCTGAGTTGGCATTTTCGAGTTTAGACTCCGAAAGCAGTGTAGATAGCGGAATTTCTGCGCGGTCTAGAAAAGGGTATGTATTCTGCTGTGAAATATTTATACTTTGCGAATTCTGTCATTTGAAGATGCTTGTCTAGATCAAGAGAAAAAAAACGCAAGTATATAGCAAGAAATCAAAATGAAAAATACACAAAAAAGTTCAGTAGATTTTTATTGTTGAAGAAGAATTCGAAAAAGAAGAGAACTTAAACCGAACTTTAAGGTTTTAATAAAACAAAAAGCATGAAATTTTAATAAAGGTAGACATAGAGGTGGAATTTGATGCGTCTTCGTCATCACAAAAAGAAACACAAAAGATACACACTTCTTCAAAAGATAAAGAAGAAGAAGAAGAAGAAAAGAGTTAATAAGGACAGAATCACCTCTAATAGGGGTGGAAATCACCGAATAATTTATGAAGTATCAGGATAGCCCGCTATTAAAAGCTGAAATCTTTTTTACGTTATACTCGTCAACAACGACGGTGATTCACCTACTGATCATTGTGAATAACTTGTGTTATTTACAATGAGAGCAAGTTGATACCTTATACTTAATCTTGATTTCTCACTCTTAACAAACGTGTAAAATTAACTTGTTTTTAGCCTTTGATAAATGACCTTGTTGGTTTTCAATCAGAAGTTTCATTTCATTCAAAAAATGATCTCTGTTAGATTTTCAAAAGCCACATTCCTAAATTAAGATGATTTCCCCCCCCCCCAAATCACTAATATCAAGAATTAAAGAGATGTTTAGTTTAGGATATTCATTCTGTCTTCCTAGAATATGCAAAGAAATTGTTTAGAACTACTTCATTCATTGATCATACAAATTAATTATTCATTCATTTATTAATCATACAACAAACGTTTGCTTCAGTGACGATGCACTTAGGGATAACAGTAAAAAAATGTTTTGCGTTTTGCCTGGGGGAGGTGGCTATTTCACTGCACACGCTTTTTATATAACCTTCAATGGATAAGCAGTATTGCCAGACATTTGATGTTTTTGGGTCACTAAAAATAACAGAATTCAGAGTGTAACTTAGATTTTCAGAATTTTGGCGGAAAGGGGAAATAAAGCTCTTGTGCTTTTTTGGGGGGAAGATTTTTTGGTCGACGGTGGAAATAAGAACCGAAAGTATGTAATTTATTGTAAAAGAAGATCATTTTTCTTCATCATTACGCACTGGTATAGAAGAGGAAAGTGGATTTACAACATTTTCTAGAATTTTTTTGTTATAAATACAACATGTTTGCAGCGATCACTGCAGCCTAGTAAAGAACGAAGTTCAGCCCATAGTAACCAAAATTTCAAAATGCTTTTTGGAAAAATGTATTATAAACAACCTTGCTAATGTGACTTGTTTAAATCAGAGTTACACTGACATTAAAATCTGATGTAAGTTCAATTGATCTATAAGCAAATAGGGCCATAATCCGTGTAAGGATCAAGACTATATATCAACAAGTGAAAATGACATCATTTTTATGCAATCCTGAAAAGGCTTATGCCAGCTTTGCCTCTCACTCAGACTATCTGTCTTGGCTTTGTCTCCAATGGGCCCAATAGCTTGATCAAAAATTCAAAAATCCATTTTTTCTAGTTTTCGCTCTTACGTTGTTTTTTTTCTCCTCCCCCTCCCAAAACAATGCTGCGTGTGCTTGGCGCCAATTCATATCATTATTTGACCATAATGGGTTGTTAGTCAAGAATTAACACTAGCAATACTAAGTAAAGAAGTCTAAACTAATTTTAGTAAAGGTGCCTGCATTTAGAGGGGAGGACTTTCAGCTCCCTATCCCCGCCAAATTAAGGAAAAATATACAAAAAGTAAAACATTTTATAATATTTAGATAAATATAAGGCTCTTCTGAGACCCCCCTTCTTTTAAAGTCTTTGCAGTTATACGTTTTTCTTCTCCACACTTGCAAAAAATTTGTGAGGATGCCGTGTACCTGATGACCTCTACTTCATCTCTTCCAACTGTGTACTCAATCAGACCCCAATGACATCTATCATATTTTGGTGTTATCTAGTCATATCTAGTAAGCACAGTCATATCATAAGCAGCGCGCTAGTGCTGCCTAAGTAAAGAACGATGTGGGCACAATGTTTTTTTTTTTTTTTTTTTTTTTTTTTTTTTTTTTTTTTTTTTTTTTTTTTTTTTTTCGTACCCGGGCACTTCGTATCGAAACTTCGAAAAGGGCTCATTCGATTGGAAATTGGAGTGGCTAGTGCCCTTTTTAATAATCAGACCCCAATAACATCTATCATATTTTGGTGTTGCAACTAAGTCATATTTAGTAAGCACAGAAATAAGCTATTTAAGTTTTGGTAAAAGATTCAAAACGTCAACTGGTATATATCAAAATGTTTCCTCTTCCTCTTGGACATTATTGGTCCAAAGTGCTCATCTTGGGGACCCGATTTGGTTACCAGTAAGGATTAGTGGGAGGAGTACACGTGGCCCTCATCAAGGTTTGGCCCTCAACCTCTCTCGAATTTATAATCTTATAAGTCCTCTGGCCCTAACCAGGAAATAAGCTACAGAAATAAGTTAGTATAGTCTTGGTAAAAGAATAAAAACATCAACTTGTATTATTATGTCAAAATATTTCCTCTTCCTTTTGGGCATTATCGGTCTAAAGTGATGATATTTAGAAATCTAAGTCTAGCTAAACACATGTGTGAACGGGGCCTAAGAGTTGGTTAAAGACCAAAGTAAGAGCCATTTCCCCTGCCTTTTTTTCTTCCTCCTGATACAATGGATTTTTTTTTTCCAGGCCGCATTTACAGCGTCTTTTTGACACAGTTCGATGCGTGAACAAGGCCCAGGAAGCATCCCTTCGATCACCTTTCAATTCAGGCTTATCATCATCAGTCCTATCTAGTCCTCGTCTAGTGACCGGTAAGTCGTATGTCAAAGTACAGTATGGCGTGTGCGGGGCCGTATCCAGGATTTTGTTTGGGGTGGGGGGGTGGTGGCGTAAAAAAATTAAAAAACGCATCAAAAACGTGTTTATATTTATTTTTGTTTCGTTTTTACGAGTCGGACAAACATTTCGTGGGGTTGGAACTTCTTGGGAGGGTTCAAAGAGGGAGGCTTTGAATAGATCGGGATGGAGAGGGAGCGTGCGTAGCTGTGATGGCCTCAGGTGGCTTCATGTTGCAGTGAGCTGTTAGTAGTAGTAGTATTTACTGTATTTTCTATTTTTTTTGTGTCTTTTTTGGCCTTTACTCCTTTTCGCTGCTTAAATCTTATTTTCAAATAAAGTTTAAATAAGGCTCATCAGACGTTCTATCTGATGAACAACTAATATTAAGAATATCTTATCTATCTTATTTTACTTTTTAAAGATGAAAATCAGAGAATTAGGAAATGTGGTCGCGCAAGCCCACCTTCTCTTTTTGTAGTGGACATTAGCCACAAGGAGAACAGCCTTTTCCTTTCAAATGGTTTAAAATAATTTGTTTTTTCAGTAGTTCAAAGAGTATGGGTAATTTACAAGAGTGGAAACTGACGCTAGTGTCAATAAAAAAACGAAAAAAAAAAACTCAAGGTCATCTAGCGTTTGGCGACACCTGCCATTTTTATCAGTGTAAAAATTATAATAATTAATTTGATTTGTGTAGTTGGTAAAATTAGTTTAGTAATAAGTGCCTGATCTCAGTTCCTGACAGAAAAATGATTATGAAACTGAAAAGAATTCCAATGTCGCCAAACGCTAGATGGCACTGATTTTTTTGCCAACACTAGTGCCAGTCCCCACTCTTGGAAGTTCCCAGTACTCTTTGACCTGTAACGTATTGTTAAAGCATCACACCTTAAAGAATCATAATTTTCAGGTTTTCCTTCAATAAGCACCCAGTTAGTTACCCCCGAAATCAAATTGGAAGACATAAATGCGAACGACCCCGTGGACGAAAACACTTCCATTATTGAAGACTATCCGTAAGTAGCTTTAAAATAAGGACAATTATCACAATAACTTTGTGGGTAAATATAGGGGTCTCCAAGCTAATAACATGCTTTATCTCTATTCTTTGTCTCCCTTTGAATCTTTCGCGGCCGAGAAAAGAATTTATAATCCCTTGGCAATTCTGCTTTTGATATACTCTGGGCAGGTAGTATCTTGCAGGGTGGTATATACAAGGGACAGAAGGCTTTTTCCCTCTTTTTAAAACTTGTTTTAAATTTTTAAAAATTTCGTCGTTTTTGATGTGTTTTTTAAAGTTTTTAGTCCCCCCCCCCCCGAACAAAAATCCTAGCTACGGCCTTGTCCTAACCCTTTCTTTTATATACCTAGTTATGGAATTAGGCCTTAACAAAGACAAATTTAAACGAATGTTTTGTAATGTGTTTCCCCTATACAAAAAATGTAGATGTTTAAAACAGTAAAATCACTTTTTTTTTCTCCCTTTATTTTCAATAGAAGCCTGGCTGCCAAGTGCTGAGTGGTAGGCATAAGAAAAGCTCCAAAGTAAAGGCTTATGCGCATTTGTCCCTTCAAGATTATCTTGTCTGATTTTTCCGTTGGTAGATCTTTTTTTATGATTCGTTTTTTTTTGTATAACTTTTTTTGGTATAACTTTTTTTGTATTTTCGTGTTGTACCTAAATCATCTTAAGCCCCTTCAATAAAGTTTTAAATTAAGCAACCGTGGCCGAGTGGTTAAGGCGTTGGACTTGAAATCCAATGGGGTTTCCCCGCGTAGGTTCGAATCCTGCCGGTTGCGAATTTTTTAGCCATCAGAATGCTGATAACTTGAAATATTCTAATTTAATTTTAGGTATATAGTCGATAAGTTAAAAACAATTAGACTTTCACTTTTTATTTATAGTATACGCAATGTGATAGTTCATATGCGTAGATTATCTCATGAACATTTAACTAGTGGATTTAGGGCACATTTTTACCAGCATTTTCTCGGAAAAATACAAACCTGAATGCGTTGAAATTTCCAACGCATATGAGGGCAAATTGTCAGGAATAAACTGAATAGCTAATTGTTAAAAGATCAGCTGCCTTGAAAAACTGATTATTTCGGTGAGATTTTGCTGCTGATTATTTCGTAGCTAAGAAGTTCAAGAGCAGCAGATAGATCAAAATTCGTCTATGAGTTGTTATGATTAACTCTCAAAACTCATATGTTGAAACTCATCTTATGTAAGATAAGGTAAGAGTGGTTGCAATTTTTTCGCATCATGCCTGCGATTTTCTAAGTGTTTTTCTGCACTGTCCCGAAAATTAAATGCGTAATTCGAATTGCGTTTTTCGCCACTCGCAAATTGTGACCCTGAAATTGGGCCCATTTTCGAGCATGACAAACCGATGAAGCCAAAACAAGTTCCAACTTTGCTTTCTGCATAGAAGTCCACCTAACCAAGAAATTGATGAATGTCATTATTAAGTTGATTGGACAGGTGAAACATAAGATGAGAACCACGCATGTTCTGACACCACATCCCCTTCCTTCCAAATACAAAATATGAAGTCCCCTGTGTCCTCTCCCCCCGATACCCGAAAAATTTCAACTTGATTATCATCTGTCGTTCCCAGGATGTTACAGATATACCATTTGGATGTATAAGTTTTTTCAATTTTCGTCTGCCCCTCATCCAAGTCAAAATTTAAAGTCCACTTAAAATTACCACCCCCTGAAAATTCCCACTCGATCACTTTGGCGGTTCTTGAGGAAATGCAAACACACTATTTTGATGGAATGAATCTATGTGATTTTTTATGGTCTACATCACTAATTCGCCGGGAATAGGTTCTAGTCCAACAGGGGCTCCAACAGCCAAAAATTTCAAACAGATTTGAAACCTTATCTTTAGGTCTTTTAACTCTGCCCCTACCCCCGAGTCACAATTCAAGGTTCACTTGACCTCCCCCCCCCCCCACACACACAAGACACCAAATTCATTCATTTTAAGAAATCTCCGTGCCTATTTTTTTCTCGAGGTTATGATGTATCTTATATTGCTAATACAGCCGGACATCTTAAGGCCGTTTCGATAGACAACCTGAATTCTCAATTTGAGAATCCGATAATCAAATTCAATTTCTTATTCAGAATCTGATCATGAATTTTGATTTCGATTCACAATCCGACAATTAGATCCTTGTTTGGATTGCAAAATCAACAACCTTATTTTGATGAAGGGACGTGGATTTTGGATTCCCACATTGTAAGAAAAATTCAAAAGCTTAAAATATGTACACAGAAGGTCACGTAGAGCTAGTAAAATGGGTAATGATCCGTTCCCATAATATTTTATTCTCGGAATTCTCAGTCCTATTTTACCGACATCTAGAGCCTAGTAACAGAAAGTCTTGGGTTTTGCAACAAATTATTGCTGTTTCTACCTTATAAGTTTTTCAACCATTTTACACAAGCTTTCTGATTACTTAAAGTATTGTTGTAAAATTACCGTAAAATAAAAACTCTGTAAGAGAAATTGGTAACATTAGTAAAGTAAGGTAAAATTGGTAAAATAAGGTAAAATTGGCAAAATAAGGTACTCCCTAGGAAACACAGGGTAAAATTAGTTTTTTAGAGTTGCCCTGTAGCTACAAGACCAGCTGAACATTTCTTTTCAAACATCCCTTACAACTTTTCTTGAAATTGTTTAATGATTCTGATTTTCCTGGGCTTACGAAATTCTTCAGCTGAGTTATAGTTAATTCGAAAGATTAGTTTTCCTGCTTTTTTTGAACACTGTAAGACAGCTGGCGCAAAAGTCCTTGACGATATATCTGCCCCTATCATTTTAGATTCTTTTTTGTCCGCTGAGACATTACCCTCATTTTTCTCGGCTATTTGGTTTTATAATTTTTTTTCTTGTTTCTCATGTGTCAATCCTTCATCTAGCCCTTTCAGTGTTTAACAGTTCACAGAACTAATGTAATTTATTTCAGCCAGTATTTCACCATTTTAAAATTATAATTACCTGTAATATAATACACTTTATTGTTCTGATAACAAGAGACCTAAGTCTGACAGATCGCCTTTTAAACCGGGGAACACAGCTGTACACGACACAAAATCATATTCAATCCTGTTTCTGTCAGCCTCTTCGCGCTTTTGTGCTCTGAAAATTGCAAGGCATCGTAAAATATGTAAAATACCAGTTTTACGGAAGATCCGTAAAATTACGGTATAATAACGAATTTTACCGTTTCCAATTTTGCCAGCTACAACACTACTTTTAAGGTATATTGTTTTTGGAAATCCTGCCTTCTCGGTGGTAACCAACCATATACAAAATTCCCTTTTTATAAGTACAAAAAAAATATCCCAGGTCACGGGGCAAAAAAAGGCAAAAAAAAACAAAACAGAAACGTTTGTTCCGATTGGCCCAAAACTTATATATTCAAGTCCTCGTAGTAAGAAGACCCCAATGCAGAAGGAAAAAAAAATTGAAAAAAAGCTTTCCCACGAAACAGGACCCAGTAAAGGGACAGGAAAGGGCAGAAAAAATTCCCTGGGCCCTTCGTATCGAAAGGGGTCTTTGTAGAAACATAGGAGGGGGGCTCATTTGACTTGAACTGAAAGTTCTAGTACCCTTTGTAAAGGACTGAAAGGAATTTTAGGGCAACCAGCCTCCCTCCCGTGGTCTTTTCTGCATCCTCGCCGTAACCCACCTGATTCTGGAATAACCCACCTGATTTTTGAATTTTGACAGTTACTTTGCTCAACAACCTCGAAAGGTCTAAGTAGTTCACCTCCAGGGTCGAAATAAACCCCAAATCCTCAGGGCAATGGCCCTGAGTTGTTTAAATTACCAACTGTTCACAGACACGTTATAATAGAAAAGTTGGCGATGTTTGGTCTTGGTTTTCTGATCAGCTCTTACGTGTTGTTCGCTAGACCAAGGCTCACAAACCTTCCAAAAATATGCCCCGGAGACGGAACGTGTACCAGGTTCAATCAAAAGGTGCTATGTGCACTAGTGTTCAAATTATGTTCAATATTTTGCGAATGGCTATGGGGACCAAGTTCAAATTTTCTAAGAGTCTTAGGGGCGGGTTAAGAGGACCTAAAATTTTGACACAGGGGACGAGGCAAAGGTAAATTGAAAACTATTGTGTGATTACTATATCTTGAGAACGAGTTCAAGGTTAGAAGTTAAAGGTATTGCTTGGGAAAGGAAGGAGAAGGACAGAGCAAGGGCAATTAAAATTTTTGTGCTGAGAAGGTAGGGAGTAGGGGCCGTAAATTGTTTTTTCTTCGATCCAACTAAATATTTTTGCACTATAAGCCTCTATGAGACCTACAATCTATTCATGGTGAAGCAGCGAGGACTTAAATCAAAATGTGTTGCCAGGTGATCCAAACAGCGTTTCTAGAATATCCTGGGAACAGATGCTCGATTATGGAGCTATTAAGTTTATCTTTGCAAGTATTTGAAAAAACAAAAAAAAAACAACAACGAATTAATCGATTTATAAATTCACCTCTAGACAAAGAACAACCATATTTTTTATCTGAAAAGGATATTTGGCGAGTTATTTTAAAGGTTTCCTCGTGTCATGTAGTTAAGCTGGCTTGATTTTTAGTGAATATTTATGGTTTTTATCCTTCGATCTGTTTAAACTGTTTCATTCATCTCTTGACCAAGTTAGCATTTGGTAAATGCAGAAGCATACATAAGAAAAATTGCTATTTTTCAGATGAGTTGGTGGAAGTTTTCCTGCCAGTTAAAGGGGTGGGGTAAATTTATCGTCTTCGAAAGAGTAAAAAGCTTTATACTCGCTTAAAGAATTCTTTAGATAGGCAGTTAGTTGTTTTTTTTTGGAGGGGGGATAGGGGGAAGGTGATGATCTTCCCTAGTTTCAACTAGCTACCCCAGTTTAAGTGATTCTTGCCACCCTGGCGCAGTTAAGTTCTTATACTGTCTGTAAAAATCTGGGTTTTACTGGTTTTCCTCTGAATGGCATCGCCGCTTTTGGATTAGGCATTTGAAGCAAATAGTCAAATTTTAACCCATTACTTCTTTTGATTCTAGTAAAAGTGAAAAAAATATAAAAATATTTAAGAAACCAAGATACGACGGTGATTTTTGAGTTAGGAAAAAAGCGAAGCGTAAAGACAAAGCAGATATTTCGGCAAGGACCTCTGCCAAGCCGTCATCAGTGCTAAAAAAAAAAGCAGCAATAAAATACTATCCTTTTGAAGTGAATTCTATCTTGCTAGAGAAAAATCCAAGAATCTTAGAACATATTTACATTTAGATTTTATTCTGTCAATCATCAGATTAAAGAAATTTCGATAATTTCCTATGTGGTTTATGAGTTATGTTGTTTGCATGATTTATGAGTATGGACAATCTTCTTAAGTTTATTTTAGGATGTATTGCTCTTGAATTGACCAAAAGAAAATTATTTAGTCTTTGATTGCAAACTTCTTTGATATTAATCCTTATATTTTGAGAATATCCTTGTGACTGTATGAAATGAAAATTTCTTTAATCTGATGATAGAAATCCAATCCAAAAGATCCAATGCCTGGGGATAGAAATCCAATCCCTAATCCAAAATTGGCGATGCCATTTAGACTCAATCATTTGCTTTGACGCCAAATCATAATAAAAAAAAAACTAAAAGGTGACTCATCAGATTGGCTTCTGAAAGGCTCATTTGTGCTACTGGAATTTATGTGTTTTTTTTTTTAACTTTTTAAGAAGTATTAAAAGATATCTCCAGAAGGGAGGCCTACAGAACGTGTGTTCCGAAATTTCTAAAATTTCATTTTGTTGCTTTTTTTCAAAGTTCTCAAAAGGGGGACTTCGACTAATATCTGGAAAAATCCCAAGTGTGTTCATAATAATTGTAAGTCTGATAAAACTGCTGATTTCTAGGAGTACTTCCCGTCCAGGTATACCTGGTACTCCTGGCTCATTTGATCTCACTGTGGCCCTAAGAAGGCTGGATCAAATCACAACTACTCCGTCAGCCTTTGCCCCGCCTAGATCTCTCTCCTTAACAACTGTAACAGATACCAGCTGTAGATGGCGAACTCCTGATACTATTATGTCGACAGGCTGTAGTAGTTCAATCCTAAGTGACTCTTCTTGGGGATTACCTGAAAAATTAAAGGTATAATACTTTTGATTCATGTCGGGTTTGTGTTGTAGGCTTCAGTTATCTCCCTCGGAATTTAGTCGAATAAAGATTCAAAATGGAATTAGAAGGCCTTTATTTACACTTATTATTATTAAATTTGTCTAGCCAAAAAATGTTAACGAACAGAAATGCGTGTTGTTACTTTTTCAAAAAGGATAATAACTTATCGCCCCTATGCATGTTTTGCGCGTCCTTGCTTTTTGGCAGTGTATCTTTGAATTGCTGCAATTGACACGTATATTTAAATAGTTTTCCTACCGTAAATACTACTGCTACTGCTACTATTGACAGCTCATCCCACCACCAAGCTGCCTAACGCCAACCCAATTGTGCACGCTCCTCTTCGTCCTTACTTCTTACAGAACTTCACAGTGGCCCAAATGTCTTAAATTTATTTTTGTTTCTACACCTAGAAAATGGGATAAAACTGCATTTTACATGCATGTTATTGTTTTATATAGGGTCATTCAAGAGAGTAGCTAAAACCACTCTTCGATAACTCCCCTGGAAAACATCTAGCATATCTTTCTCAACCTTTTTAATGGCCATATTTCAGAGCCGTTTTGGCCGCTGTCATTACTGTGGCTTCTAGTATCCTAATATTTGATTAAAACTTACCTTCCTATTCTTCCAAATAATTTAAGTGCAGAAATACTTTTACATTTCCCTTCATATTTACCATCTTTACTAATAATACCACCTAGGAAAGGGAAACTGTCAACTCGGTTAATTTTATCGTGAACTAACATTGCCTCCTCATCCTCATTTTTATTGCTTACTCAAACGAATTAATCTTGCAGTCTGAACTTCCAAAACCACCAAAAATTCATTTCTTTTGCTAAATTTGTAGACATTCAAATCATACGGATAATGTAAATCTAGGCAAGTTTTATCTTCCTGTTTAATACCTTGTTCTTCCATAGCCTTTGCCGTACTCCTTAAGCTTAGTTCACATGTGTCCTTAGCTGGACATCAATTTCCAGCCATCATCACTATGGACCAATCAGGGCTCTTTATGAAAGGGGAAAAAAGCTTGTGATTGGAGGAAAATGATTACACCTAGACATTGATGTCTAGCTGAGTGTGCATGTGAATTGGACTTTAGGACAGAGTCCTTCGAACTATCGATAGAATAATTCGCTATATCTGTTAACTTCAGCTCAGTCATAGTTGACCTCGAACACCTGAAGCTATTCTCTACAAAGCGAAGTTGTTGTCTTATTACACAATACCTTTCATTAAAATTAAGGTGATTTTGTCCATAGTTTCGGCAACTCTGCCATGTTTTGCCTCACCACTGGAGGATCGAGTCAATTCTGACGAGTCATAATGTCTTGGCTTGGCATTACTGGTAAGCTTAAGCTAACAGATGAGAAGATTGTGGTGGTTGGAACACCATATTTTTCATTTTTTTTATACATGATTAAAAAAAAGGCTACCTCCACCATCATATACAATAAAAAAATTACGAACCCCTCCTCTCTCTCTCTCTCTCTTTCCCTCTCTCGTGCTCCTTTCTTTCTTTGATCCATTCGTCAAAAATAAAAACCTTCCAGAATGGCTGGTACCCTAGGTAGCTTTAAATTTGAACTGATTGGTAGTACACAAGCGGAAAACCCCAGTGCTCCTAAGCTCTTGACATCCTGGATGCTGCCCAGGCCGTTAGTACCTTGTGTTGGCACTTATTCCAACTATCCTAAAAGCTCCTATATATCAAGTATACTAATCATTGAGAGATATCATGTCAGTACGAATATAGATTTTTTTTTTCTTTGACGACCCATATTTAGAAGCGATTGGATGGTGCAAGGAGCCGTCATTGTGTAAAATGGCGATACTTGCCCATATAACAAACACATCGTTGAAGTAACGCTAGATATGTAAAAAGTAGTAATTTGCATGCCACTGTTCATTGCACTTAAATAAAGAAGAAAATACAAGAATCAATGTAATCTATTTTGAGAAGGAAGAGCAATAGCTTTGTCAGTACTTGTCGTTTGGGGTCAATTTGTTTGGGCTGTTTGCTGGCAACTATGCACTGTGTCAAACTTGGGATTGTTCTGAATATGTGTGCGTCACTCATTGTAATTTGCTTGCGGGATACTCTTGTTATGGTTAAATATAAAGATATGACCTAGCCATAGACAAACAACAAGATTTGGAACTGGAACAAATCCTATTTTAGAAACTGTCAACACCATTTTGTGTTTCATGGGGAAGCAAGGGGATAATAACAGGGTATAACATTAGTTGAAATAGTGAAATGGATCATATTGAGCTAGTAACACACAATAGACGTCTTCAACAAGTAATAATTCAAGAAAATAAGCGACAAATGTTTTGAGTTCAGATTTACTGTTTCAATTAACCACGACAAGTGCTTCCTTTGCATTTCTATTAGCCGTTACAAACACACTTGGTTCACGCTGATGCTTTGTTTTATCGCAAAATGGCTCGTGCCTAACGGATGCAATAAAATTGCAGAAGTGTTCACATGGAAACGGTTCATTGTAGCCGCTGAAGCGCAGAAACTAGTAGTGATATGTTTAAATAGCATAGGAATAATAATAGGCTAAATCAAATGCTAGAATCCAAGAAAAATATTCAAAAGGATTGCCTGTATTAGGTCAGGCTAGCTATGCTTTATTAATCACATAATTCTTACCTTCTGTATTCATTTTTCTGGGGATTTCCTCCTAGGCCTTGAGGATTAAATTCTTCTTTGAATGGTCATCATATCTTTGTCAATTATTGATGGACGATTTGTGGCAAATATGATTAGTTCCATAGTGTTTTCCATTGCATGAATCAACAAGTTCAAAATAGTTCAATTCAAAATAACAGTTGCGTTTCTGAACGGCTCAGTTGGTATATTTCATCGCGGTCGTTAAACTATTATGACGCATAAACTTGCAGTAAAAATTGGATGAAATTTGATGGATTACCCTAAAACGGCGTGAAAACGCAGCAGTGTGAAGCAAGGGTTAGCGTCAACCAATTATGGCAAAATTAAGCTGAAAAATTTCCGGTCATATTCGTATCCTGGGAAGGGCGCTTAGAGTTCCTGGAAGTTCTATGACTTTTAACCCCGTTATTTCCTATAATTCTGATACAAATTGCTTGTTTTTGTTTTTAAGGACCTCCCTCCCCCCCCCCAGCCCCAATAAATTTCTTCACATGTATATAGTCCGAGTATAATCTTTTTTTAAGTGTTTACAATGTTGCAACCAAATAAAGAAACTGCTGGACCTTGTTAAAAAGAACTTTCCTTGGATTGCTTTTTGTTTGTTCTTGTTCTTTTTTCTTAAAAAAAAAAAAAAAAAAAAAAAAAAAAAAAAAAAAAAAAAAAAAAAAAAAAAAAAAATATATATCTGTCGGGTCAGACTCATTTCGGGTTGTCTAGTTTTATTTTTTTATTTATCTTTTTTATATTTTAGTTGACATCGATATATTTATAAACGTTTTCATTTTTTTTTTCCTTGTATGTATTATTTATTTATGACCACCATTAAAAGTGCTAAAATTTTTATTTTCCATCTTAAAAGACTTTCTTTTTTTTATGTAATATTTATATTTGTGACTGCAGTAAAAGTGCCAAAATGAATCTTTTCTACTCAAAAATACAAGAAAAGTTTTTTGATGTTCAAGACGTGTACACGAAAACCGTGGTAAATGACTCATCTCTAATCATGGGTGCATCCAGAAGTTGGTTCTATAGGGTGGGAGGGATTTAATGTTTGTGGTTATTATTAAATCTGTCTAGAAAAAATAAAACTAAATTAATTATAAACGCATAATTGGTTTATAATTGGGTAACAAAATATTTATTTAATGGCCTTCAGACGTGATCAAGGAGGCACACTTGTGCCTCTATAAAGAGGCGACCCACAACAATGTTAAGCGATTTCAGGTCCTAGAGGTCGCAGAGAGACGGCGGTAATTGCATTTTGTAGCCCAAGCTCAAACTAAGAAACTTGCAAAATTTCATCCTCCTCCGACTTTATCTTCATGGGGTAAACTGGGCCGGAAGTTTGGACCCTCCCACCACAGCCCCCCTT
Source organism: Artemia sinica (assembly GCA_027921565.1). NCBI lineage: Eukaryota > Metazoa > Arthropoda > Branchiopoda > Anostraca > Artemiidae > Artemia > Artemia sinica. Next base: position 34,046,421 of record CM051267.1, read on the forward strand.
TAACGTTGTCCGATTGGGCTGAAATTTAGAGGTTAAGCTTTCCTAGGGCCCGGGAGCTTATCCTCGAAATTTCAGCTCAATCCGATCACTCCTTCCCTGTTTTCAAAAAACCAAATATAGCCACTTAAAATTCATCTCTTTTTTTTTTTGTTAGCCACGCCTACAGGCCACAGTTGGCAACGGATCCGGTTGAATGAGGACTCATTCGAAGCAGAATTCGACCTGTTAGGGCCTTTTGATATTTTCAGACCGAAAAAATTATCCCCCGAATTTACATTTACGAAAAACCTCGTTTTCCTATATTAGCCCATGTTAATTTTTCCCTCCACAACCCCCCCTTTAACGTTGTCTGATCGGGCTGAAATTTAGAGGATAAGCTTTCCTGGGGCCTGGGAGCTTATCGTCGAAATTTCAGCTCAATCTGATCACTCCTTCCCTGTTTTCCAAAAACCACATATCAAGATTTTTGGGAATTTGCTTGCGTCGAAAATACCTTCTATTTGCTAAACAACAATTACTATTGTGTTTGTATAGTCCAGCGGCTGAGACTTCAGACTTTCACGCGGAAAACTCGGGTTCGATTCACCATCAGAGCAACTTTTTTATATACTTTGAAAAGAAACTCAGTTTCTTTTTTAAATTATTTGAAAAAAATTACGTTTTCTAAAGAGTTAAAGAGGCTGAGTTACAAGGTCAACCCTTAAAACGTAAAGGGATTAGGAGGCACAGTTGGGGGGGCTGTTAAAGAGGCTGAGTCACAAGTTCGAACCTTAAAACGTACAGGGATTAGGAGGCACCCTGTACGACGTGATTTGAGTATTCAGGAATTAAAAGCCTTAACATAAGAATGTTCAAGAGCGGGGGGTTTGGGGGGCGGCAGCCCCCCAACTTTAACTCCTGACACGATCAGCTAACAGTTAGTCAAGCAATAATAAGTAATAAACTGTACAAAAACGTGCAGAAATTATTTGAAAAAAACTACGTTTTCTAAAGAGTTAAAGAGGCTGAGTTACAAGGTCGAACCTTAAAACGTACAGGGATTAGGAGGCACAGTTGGGGGGCTGCCGCCCCCCAAACCCCCCGCTTTCGCAGCCTTTAAATATAAAAAAAAATTTCTTTAAACTGAAAGTAAGGAGCGACATTAAAACTTAAAAAGAACAGAAATTATTCCGTATATGAAAGAGGCTGTGCCCTCCTCAACGCCTCGCTCTTTACGCTAAAGTTTGACTTTCTCACAACTCTTTTTTAAACAATAAAAACTTTAGCGTAAAGAGCGAGGCGTTGAGGAGGGCACAGCCTCTTTCATATACGGAATAATTTCTGTTCTTTTTAAGTTTTAATGTCGCTCCTTACTTTCAGTTTAAAGAAATTTTTTTTTTATATTTAAAGGCTGCGAAAGCGGGGGGTTTGGGGGGCGGCAGCCCCCCAACTGTGCCTCCTAATCCCTGTACGTTTTAAGGTTCGACCTTGTAACTCAGCCTCTTTAACTCTTTAGAAAACGTAGTTTTTTTCAAATAATTGTATTTTAGAAGCAAGTTTAATCACTTCGGACTACTGTTAAAGTTGATTTTACGACAACATTGGTGAAAATAACCTTACTATATGGGACAATGGTACGACTTACGGAGACTTAGTCTGAAGTGGTTCCTAGACTATTTGTCAAATATTGTTACATTAAACAGTGGCTTCATTTGCTAAAAGTGCTAGGAGGTGAAAGCTATGCCGTTTTAGTTGGTATTTTAAGGGATGCGTAAATCATTTCCTGTAGCTTGCTATATGAGCTTGATTACATACTAGACAAAGCAGTGCCCGAAAAGTGATTATTTACCCTAGCAAGCTGACCTCTTCCTGGGGGTCAGCCTCTGTCCCTGATTCATTATCCTAAAAAGGACCAATCAAATAGTTCAACTTTTTCACTTGTCCTTCAATCGCTTTAAGTCGATCCTGCAAACGAAAATTTTCTTCCCTTCTTCGTTCGAATTCTCTTTTTTTAGATTCGTTTTTTTTTTCGTTTAAAAGTGAGCCTGAATAGTTCATTCTTTTTAAACTTTTTATTATATAAATTTTTTTTCTAAAAATCTAGTTATATAATTGGTTATCTTGGTAACCCTCAACTCTGCAAACAATCGTGGAACGTTATACAGGAGGAACCTGAAGCCATTTACAGAGAGAATATTTCTCATTATACAATCACTAGGCTTAACAAAATTTGTAACAAATTTTAAATATAGTTTTGGGAAAGTCTACTCCGTTTTTTTTTCTCACGACTGGGGGGTCAGTTTGAACATACTCACATAATCGCTGCAGATATTTCAAAAAAAAAAATAATTTCGCCTTTTTTTTCTAGAAAGAAGACGATGATATGATACATAATTCAGCCTTTAAACTTAACGATAGTTTTCTTTTTATACTTATTTCAAAATCTTTTTGATAAAAACTTTCGACATTACTGAAACAGTTTAATCCGCTACTTTAAAGAGAAAGGAAAGAAAAAATTATGCGGCTCTTCTTTCATAGCTCTTTTGGTTCCATTGTAAGGGGTTGTGGAAACGCAAAAGGCGTTAAGTGACATTTTCTAAAATGTTCAGGAGAAGCAGAAAACTGTTTTGGGAACTCTGCCTCTATATCTCTCCCGAGCTCCAATCGTGCCTTTCTGGTCATCTCATGGTGGACCTTATGTGACAGTTTTCATGTTTGTGGAAGAGCCGTGCACTTAACGCTTTTCGGTCTGCAAAACAGATCGAAATTTGGTTATAAAATGTTTTGAGTTTATTATAGAATTAAGTATGTCTCGAGAACGAAAAGGGGCACGTGCATTCTGATTAAACCAATCAAGCAGGCGTGCCGGATTTTATTAGAATCAATGTATAAGTAATTATTGACTAATATGTCACATAACGCCTTTCGTATTTCCACAGACGCAAGTAACAACTTGTGGAAAAGTCTATTCATTTAACGATTAACCTTTTAGCTGCCCTTTATTACAACCCTAGTATCATCCATTAGCCGTTTCAGATCGTTAAGCCAATGGAAGGCTCTGTAACACTAGGCCATTGGTCTCGGTTGGCCCAGCCTCATATTGGGAGTATTTTGGAGGAACAAGAAGGCGTGACTACGAAATGCTCAAACCCGGTGTTAGATAATATTTTTACGTATGACGAATACACGCTTTCAGATATTGAAGAAGACGAGGCAAGTTCTTACTTTTAGATCGACTAGGACTATATCTTCTTTTCCTCTTCTTCTTCTTAGTAGAGCTGCAGGTAGTATTATGATTCTGCTTACAAGGTAAGAGTCACTAAAATTTGAAGACACCGATTATTGAAGAGGTTTCTAATGTTCAGGGGTCAGATGTTTCTCAACTCCATGGTTTTGTTTCACAGTTCAATAATAATACAAAAAAAACGCAGGCAAGTACGCAAGGGTATGAAGGAGTAGCTGGGTTCTCTCCTCTGGAAAAACCTGTGCGTTTTTAAGATTGTCTTCATAATTTCCTCCTTGTTCGTTTAATTGGCCTTTTCTTTTTATTTTTTCCTTTTTTTTGTCTGTGGCCCCGTCTGAAACGCTAGTCCTCTTTTGGTAGTTGCTTGTGTACATGCATGTTATTCTTTGTAAAAAAAAAAGAACTGTCAGCAAGCTCAATAACTTAAAAACTGTATGAAAACATTTTTTTAAATAAAAAAAAACTTTTAAAAGTATCATTTCCTTACCGAATATTCAAGGCTAGTTATTAAACGAAATTTTTCTTGGAGAGACTTGAACCTAAAATTTAAACCAAAAAAGTAAAGTCATCTAAGCCTGTTATAAAATGTAGAGTCTGAAAAACTAGTCAGACTCCTTTATGCAGCAAACTAGTGCAAAAATTGTTACTAGAGATCAATTCAGAAAAAATCTCCTGAAACTAGTCGCAATTTCCTTGAATTATTAATTCTTGAGCTTGAATTGAAAATATCTTTAGTAAATAAGTGGAAATATGTATTTGTCACTTTTTAGCTTTTTTTTATACAAGTCAATTTAGTTTTAAAAATGCTATTTTCATTTTTACTTTTGAAGCACAAAATAAGCGCTTTCTTTTGTTTGGAATTTCAGTTTAAGAACCTTGATTTTTGGTGCTTGTTTTACTGTTAATATCTGCTATTCGTTTTCTGTTCCATGCTTTTTGTGCTTATTTACATGCTTTTGTGCTTATTCTCTCTCCCTCGTTCATATTTTTCTTTATTTAAAACACTTTGATCTAAAACAAGACGTTTTAAGAGGTTTTGTCTCGTTATATTTTATTATTATACAAAGGGTTATTCCAAAGTCTATTTCCAGTGAATATGAACTTAGGTATATTTTTAAATTAAGGATTAGTTTCATTAATTGATTTTTGGGGATTATCACCAACTCATTTTTAGAAAATAAAGTCTGGTCTTGATACTGATTTGAAAAACAATAAAAATTATATGAATCTTGAATCCTTCAGAGCCATTGTTGGCACATAGGGCGTCTAATCGACGTTTTAGTTGCTGGGTGTTTTAAAGGGACAAGTAGTAAGCTTGTAGCCCAACCTTGCTGCAGCGGGGATCGAACCCTGGGCTCCGTAACTGATGCTGATTTGAAAAACAATAAAAATTATATGAATCTTGAATCCTTCAGAGCCATTGTTGGCACATAGGGCGTCTAATCGACGTTTTAGTTGCTGGGTGTTTTAAAGGGACAAGTAGTAAGCTTGTAGCCCAACCTTGCTGCAGCGGGGATCGAACCCTGGGCTCCGTAACTGATGCTGATTTGAAAAACAATAAAAATTATATGAATCTTGAATCCTTCAGAGCCATTGTTGGCACATAGGGCGTCTAATCGACGTTTTAGTTGCTGGGTGTTTTAAAGGGACAAGTAGTAAGCTTGTAGCCCAACCTTGCTGCAGCGGGGATCGAACCCTGGACTCCGTAACTGATGCTGATTTGAACCATATTAAAAGTTCAGCCTTGATCGGTTTATTTTGGGCTTTTCATATTTTTCCCTGCTCCTAATAGCAAAGTTTCCCAAGAACACTTTCTCTCCTAGATCACTTTCCCAGGCACAGTCTTTTTCAAAATAACTTTAAAGTTTGTCCGAAAAAGAACAAGTTGTTAATAATTCTTTGTAGAATCCTCTATTATAAACTAACTAAGGATAATACTTTTCTGATAATCTAAGTTTACTCTACTTACTTTCTTTATATAGATATCAGCCATCTTTATTGTTGATTTCTAAGTTTGTTTACTCTTAATTTTCACCGATTATCTATGATTCAAAACCAATTTTTTTCTCTATCAGTCACTGTTTTTTTGTTGTTTTTTTTTCAATAAGGAATAATTCAAAAATGTCTGTTTTTAATATAAAAATAAATGATTTGCTTTAATTATGTTTTTGTTATAGGTGTTGCATCCAGGGAAATCATTCGAGTCGTCTGGACCCATCTACACATTTATCAATTCAGTTGTCAAACACCCAGACGGGGATACATTAACTACCCCTTGTCTTGGCGATTCACAAATGTCAGTTGGTGAAGCACCCCTTAAAGGTAAGTTTTTTTTTTTTTTTTTCTTTTTTTTTCTTTAAGCCATTAAGAAGCAAAATTCATGGAATCTACTTTTTCATCTCTGCTGAGATTCGTGCATGAACGGACTTGTTTGAAAATTTTACATTTGTCGGAGAATTTCATAAAACCGCTTTGTACTACCTCATTAGTTTGGCCTCTGAATATAATTAATTTTCTAAACTAATTTGACTACCTCTATACTAAAATATACTAGGACATTTTCCAGAAAGAAAATTCTGAATATTTCCCTTAACTACTACTACTACTAACAACTCACCACAGCACCAAGCCGCCTGCGGCCGACACAACTGCGCACGCTCTTCCTCCAGCCCAATCTATTCAAAGCCTCTCTCTTTACACCCTCCCAGGAAGTTCCCATTTCCTTTAAATATTTCATTATGACATCCTCCCACCCCAACTGCGGACGACCTGTTTTCTGTTTAGCCCTAGACGGTTGGTCGAAAAGGATAATCTTTGGCAACCTGTCATCCTTCATCCACAGAAAGTGCCCTAGCCATCTCAACCTTTCTCTCATTGTAGCCCTAGAAAGCGGGATTGAACCAGACTTTTCTTGCAGCCTGCTGTTTCAAATTCGGTCTGTGAGCCGGATACCCAGAACAATCCGTAGGCAATTTCTCTGGAAAACATCTAGCAAATCTTCATCCGCCCTTTGGAGCGCCCAAGCTTCAGAGCCATATTTGACCACCGTCATCACTGTAGTTTCTAATATTCTAATCTTGGGTTGCAGACTTATCTTCCTATTCCTCAAAACTTTTTTTTACTTTAAAAAAAAAACACCCTGACCCTCACCCTGACTACTTTAACATCTTCGCTGCTCCCACCGTCTTCACTAATAAAATTATCAAGGTAAATGAATCTGTCCATCTGATCATTCTTTTCGTTACCCAACTGCACCTTTTCATCTTTACTTATTCCTAGCCTTAGTGATTTAGTCTTCTTAACATTAATTTTCAAACCTATTCTTGCACCCTGAGCTTGCAAAACCTCTAAAAGTTCGTTCATTTTGCTCAATCTTTCATCTATCAATCTTTCTCAATCAATCTTTCATCACTTTCATCTAGGATGCTTAAATCGTCATCTTAATCTAATTCCAGGAGAATTATTCTTCCCCATTTGATTCCGTAGTCTCCCATTGCCTTTCCTGTGCCTCTGAAGACAAAATCTGTCAAAATGATCATATAAAGGGGATAGAACGCAACCTTGCTAAACTTCTGATTTAATACGAAACCAGCTGCTAACCTTAACCGCAGTAGTGTTATTCTTGTACATAACACTAATCACTTTAATGTATTTGTCTGGTATACCATACAAGCATAAGACCTTTCCTAAAGCTTTTCTTTCAACAGAATTGAACGCTTGCTCATAATCTATAAAACTGAGGACCAAAGGTGTTTGATAACTCTGGCACTTATGAATTATTAACCAAAGAGTGAAAATTTGTGCAACACATCATCTAGCTTTTCTAAAACCGTACTGTTCTTCTCTTATAACTTTGTCTACAACATCTCTCAGTCTAAAAAGTATCATATTACTAAGTAATTTGCTACTTAAAGAGACCAGACTAATGCCTCGATAATTACCACACTCACTCTTATCACCTTTCTTATACAGTGGTTTAATTAAGGTTTTCCTAAAATCGCTAGGTACTTTCCCTTTTTCAAAAATCATTCATAATCTTCAGTAACTTATTTCTAACCTCAGAACCGCCATATTTAAGAAACTCATTTACCGCATTATCAGCACTTGGAGCCTTATTATTTTTTAATCCTTTTAGTACTATCGCTAATTCTTCATCACAAAACAAATCTTACTTCAGATCTAAGGTATCACTAACTTTTTAATTTTCCTCTATATCTTTTCCTGCAACTCTATCTCAGTTTAGCATATTCTCAAAATGTTCTGCCCATCTCTCTTTAACTTTTTCCTTATCACTAATTGTGGCTCCGTTCCTATCTTTAACTGGGACAAGTCCAGATTGACTACTCCCTCTTAATTTATTAACATGCCAGTACAATATTTTACTATTATGCCGCCTAGCTGCATCTTCCAGATCCTCGGCAATTTATCACATGGCCTCCACTTCACACCTACTTAGTTCATATTTTAATGCTTTTTCCACTTTCTTTACGTTCCTTTTGTTTTCATATGATCTATCACTCAGATAATTCTTGTACAAGCCCCTTCTCCTCTCTATTAAACATGAAGCTTTTTCACTAATATTCATAGCTGCGGTCCTAACTTTCTTCCCTAAGACACCATCAGCAACTTCACAAATTGTTTTCCTAAAATTATTCCATCCACCTTCCACATTGTCAAATTTTAAGCTCTTAAATTTAGTATTAACTGTAGTATTAACTGTAGGAACAGTTAACTGTTCCTGGAAATTTTCTGTCAAATTTCATCCTGGAGACTACCTACATCATAACTTCCCGGGAGGTAGTTACCCTTCCGAAATTTCAGCTTTAAATTAACCCTAGGCATTATCAGATGGTGATCTTTACTTTTAGCATCAATGACAGCACTCCTATATACCCTAGTATCTTCTATTGATCCTGCCAGTCTTCGGTGTACAATAACATAATCAATAGGTTTGCTGTCTTACCATCACGTGAATACCATGGTAACTTTATGGGCCAGTTTATGGGTCTTTAAATTATCAGTATGCCTGAATTAAAAACAACACTATATCTTGTGTGCCAATTTCTCTGTTGTTTGTTCCATGACGTTAATTGGGTTTGCTTCTGAACGCATAAAAGAATTATCCTTGGCTCCGATTTTAAAACACTTAAAACCAATTATTAGACGGCTGTATTGAAAAATAATTTTGAAAATAGAAATTTTGAAAAGGTTGTGTGTGCGTGTGTTTTTTTTTTTTTTTACAAACATTTAATTTTTTTTCTTTTCTCAAATTTGAAAAACGTTTTTGAGGCCTTTCTTGTTTATTTTGCGCAAAAATATGGTGTGTTCCTAAAAGAAATGTAAACAGAGCATAGTTTCAGAAGAAGTGATCTATATTTTGACTTAAGCAAGCAAAATACAGAAGGGGACGTATGTTTTTTTCGCCCATGCTAAATTGCTATGAAATCCAATCTATGCATCTGTGTGGAAGGAGGAGCAGCTGCTACATTTAACCCCTTCCCTGTTTCCACCAAAAATTCCTCTTAACTATTTTGATTTAAACAGTCAAGACATACTAGCTTTTTACTGGAAATACATTTAATTTAAATGTCTGAGACAGGTGGCTTCAGCTCAAGGGATTGAAAAAAAAAACTTGCCCGAAACAAGTTGGAAACACTCCCATATTTTAAAGCTTCATACGTTTGTTATCAGTAAGTAGAAAATTCGACGTTTGAAAATAAAAATTTCGGTTATGTTTTTAAAGAGCCTAATTCTAAAAATGCCTAGAGACATACTGGCTTCATTTAATGATAGCTTCAAAAGTCGTAATCCTTAAATGTTGTTTTTTATTATATGATAATACATATATAAACAAATCCATGATATCATTTGAATTCTAACAGCGGATTGTGTAAGGGATTTATGAAATACGCTGTGTAATAAACTATGGATCCATCTCTGTAATCTACGTTTATGGATTCATGATCGCAATGCTCGGACGAGCAATAAAACTGAGGCTCCACCTGATTTCAGTTAGATCAGCTTTGGAATAAGCTATAAAGGGATTAAATAATTTTGATTCAAACAATTTTTATAATTAATTGTATTGTGTCTGATTAAGGACGCTTCTTGACTACTAAGGTCCTTGCATTGGCCCTGCAGTGGGGTGCATCGGCCCTGCAGTGGGGTGGGTTGGAACTCTGGGTCCCATATTATCAAGCTGAGATGAAAGCCACTGCACCACCCCAAGGACGTAATAAATTTTGATTCAAATAATTAGAGAATTTTGATTTAAATCTTAATTATGTATGGAGCTGCTGAATAAGTATGTTTTAAATAGCCTAGTAGGGATTTGTTTGTTGGCATAGTTTAGATTTCTTCTCATATTTAGTTTGTTTTATTTTACTCGCTGTTAAAACATTCAAAAACAACTGGGAAAAAAGGAGGAACAAATTCTTATATTTTCAAGTTCATGGAATGTAGTGTTTCGTTTCTGTTTAATTCTGTACATAGTTTCAGTGTTTCACCCCTTCATTCTTGTATTTTGAAATAGTTTTAAAAATTCCCCTTTGTTGTATTTTTGTTTCCCCCTTTGTTTCCTCTTTGTTGTATTGTTGTATTTTTGTTGTCATTATCTCCGCAAGCTGTCCTCTCAAGTTTATCTTTTGATGTGCTGATTATTATTTTTTTTCTTCTTTTTTGTAAAGGGATTTAATCCCTGGGGGTTTTCTTAGGCAAACAGTGGTGTAGAAGTTAAAATGTTTTACCTTCCACTAAAGATGTCACATTAACTATAAGATTTTTGGCTTGTAAGATTTAGCTACGCGACTCCAAATGTCGGTGAAGTTCCATTTTGTCACCAAAGACGAGTTATATTTCCATCGAATGTTTAGCCCACTTATAGAACTTCATGAGATCTTTGGAGAAATTGAATTAGAAATAAAAAGTCTTTGAAAAAAAAGATTGGAAGTGTGAATAAGAAAAATAGCTGTGTGACTTCTTTTTGAAACGGTAACGGCACAAACGTAATTTTAATTATTATGTATGCTACGGAAAATTTGAAATAAACTCTTTGTCTGTATTCAGCATGTTTTACTCGCTTTAAGTAAAAAAAGAAATATATATATATATATATATATATATATATATATATATATATATATATATATATATATATATATATATATATATAGATATATATATATATGTATATATATATATATATATATATATAGATATATATATATATATATATATATATATATATATATATATATATATATATATTATATATATATGTATATATTATATATATATATATATATATATATATATATATATATATAATATATATATATATATATATATATATATATATATATATATATATATATATATATATATATATATATATATATATATATATATATATTATATATATATATATATATATATATATATATATATATATTATATATATATATATATATATATATATATATATATCGCTTTTTACCATGAGGATTCTTACTTCTTTTTTTTTTTAATTTCAATGTTGGTATAAAAATCATCTTCCTTTTCTTTTCTTTTTCAAATCAGACAAATACTTTCTAGCAAATACAACTTGTGGCCCTTCATTTTTGAAACATAATGGAGTAATATATTTGTAGATCGGTCGTCCATTCGTCGGGGTTCCTGTAAAACATTCTCAACAAACGTTGGAATTGCACGAGCACTGCACGAATGGGGCTTGGGTTCTCACATGTCTGACTCTTCCAGTCCTGCTGAAACGGTAACACCCTGCAATAGTCGAGACCATTCTCCACACCAATCTCCAACTAGAGATCTTTCTGCTCCCCGTGGTTTCTCAGGTATGCATTTGTTTTCTAAAGGGCTAGGCACACGTAGCTAATTTTGGGAACCGATTTCAGCATCAGTGGACAAACGAAAGCGGTTAGAAAAATTTTGTTGAAAGAAAAATTTATCGCGCAAAATTTTCAAAACAAAAAATCATGGACACAAATAGTCAACTGGAGTTTATTAATAGCTGCTTGATTGATCTCAGCTTAGTTCTCAGTTTAGTTCTCAGCTCAGTAGTAGGGTCTTTCACTACAGATACCTCTGGCTGACTATTTATTTGTATCCCCGTTTTTTTGTGATGATCATGATGGAAATCAGCGCTGATTTTGTAAATCGGCGCCGAAAACTAGAACATTTTTCAAGCTCAAATCGACGCCGATTTCTTTTGAAATCGGCGCTGATTTGGAAATCAGTTCCCGAAATCAGCTACGTGTGGCCAGCCCTTAAGGATCATTTTTGCTTGACCTAAAACTGGCTATGGTTATTTAATAGGTGCTATCTGCATTTTGTTGTGAGCTTTACTCCATCCTTATTAACTGCACATGTTGGATCGATGGACTAGTACCACGAAGAGGGCGCCAACTTTGGTCATTGGACTGATCGAACTAACCATCACTGACATCTCAACCCAATCCAGACAAAAGAAATTGCAATTGGTATCTAGAAAGAGGCGAAAAATAAAAGGGAAGGGGAGAATACAACGGTAGATCAATCAACGTCCACCAAACATTCCATCAAACGTCCACCAAAGAAACTAATGGGCTATATACATAAATGTTAATATTTCAGTTATTTGTTTTAATTTAATAGAAATTACAAACGGTAATTAAATTTAAATATGAAAAATCAATACCTAAAACTAGAATATTGATGTTTGGGTAGATAAAGTTGGCAAAATTACATAATCAAACAGTTCATGGTAACAAAGTATGCTTAAGGAGTGATACGACTCAGTAGTAACCGAAACTGATAGCATTTTGATTTGATATCCAGAATCTGAAACTTTGCTATCGAGAATTTCGATATCAATAGATACATCAAAAAACTGGCTGATTATGTTTGATTCTACATATATAAAATTCATTAAGTCTGATGTTACATATCAAAGGCTACGGGCCAGGGAAAAATTGTCTGATTTTCGAAAAAAGGGGGAAGCATCCCCTAAAAGTCAAAGAATCTTAATAACAATAACACCATAAGATTCAGGGTATGAGAGTGTATAACTATGCCTTTAAAGATAACATAACCCCACCCAGCCCTTGGGGAAAGGTGTTTAAATTATGAAATTTATAAGTTGTTTAAGTATAGTATTACTTTTGGTAAGAAATGCATACATTGTTTGGTTGGGGGAAGGGTGAGTATTTTATGCTAAAGATTTTCCACGAAGATGATTTTTCATGGGGAGAGAAGTTTCGGGGGGATAAACTTTTCAAGGGAAATTTACACTTGGGAATTTTCTAGAATTCCTATGCAAAATTATTTTTATTTATCTTACTTCATCTTTACCGACTGAATTTTACATGTGAGGACGTTGAGGGTAATTGGGGTAAATTGTCACCGGGATTGAGATGTCTAGAGGGTTTTCCATAGAAGGGGGGGAGGGTTTCTTGGAGAGGGAGACAGATTTCCCGGCATTATTTAAAAAAAATCAGAAATTAAATAAAGATTGAATTAGGTTCTTCAACTAAAAGTAAGAAGCAACATTAAAACTTAAACAGGAACACAAATTATTGAGTATATGGGGGAGGGGTTGACCCCTACTCAAAATGGGCACTGGCAGGGGGCCATGGCCCCCCTGGAAATTTGGGACTATAAAGCAATTGTAAGGAAACCAAATGAGAGAGCAGAATAGGAAAAAACCATGAAAAAAATGCTTGTTGCCCCATTGTTGGCTCCCTTCCAATAGATTTTGACCCATAATAAGGGAATATAAGTTCTAATTTGTGACTGAGTAACCCCTAAGCAGTTTTCCACCAATATTTTTCCTATATAATTTGGTTGGAGCAAGCAAAAATCAAATTCTTCATAGTAATGAATGGTAAGTAAATAATGACCCTGGTCAATAACGAAAGTAAATAGCCTAACTATTGATAAAATTCAGTCAAAGAATCAGCTTTTTATAGTGATCTTAAATATGTATTGGTTTATTAGTAATTAGTGCAGTTATTGGAACACAAGAAAGTTCATATAATTATAGAAAACACAAGGAAAACAACTTAATAAGGGGCAATTTCGGTAAGAATATGCCGTCAACTTTTGCTTGCATTGCAAGAGTACCCATGAGCTGATATTGAAGCCACTATAATCAGAAATGTTTCCCCTGAACGGAATGCTAAGAATTTCAGTATTTTCTCCTTGAACGGATACGTTTTTATGTTTTATTATCATTTTTTATTTTGTTTCTAGGGGTGACTGTATTTATCAATTTGTCACTTAGAAAAATATTTTATTTTTTACAGTTATGAAATATAAAGGTGTCAAATATACTAGCTTTTGGCATTCAAAATTAAATTTAAAATATTGAATCAATATTTTAAATTTTATTTTATTTTATTTTTAATTAAAGGTTTTGGTGTTTGATAACCAAGTTCAAAACTATGGAGATGTTGAAGAGGGGTAAAACCCCCCATATATGTAATAATTTCCGTGCGTTTTAAGTTTCAATATTGCTCATTACTTTCAGTCGAAAAAAAACTCATTTTTTTAATTTCTGATCGTTTTTTAAATATCGCTAGGATACTTGGCTCCACCTCTACGGAATAATCCCCCTCCCCATAGAAATATCCCCTGGTCAGTTCAATCCTGACGAAAATTTCGGACAATTACCCTTAATATCTCCACACATAAAATTGAATCGGCAAAGAGAAAGCAAGACATATAAAGGAAATTTCGTATACGAATTCTGGCAAATTCACCTCGGAAAATTTCAGCCCTGGAAACTATTCCTCTCCATTGAAAATTCTCCCAGCCGAAAATTCTTCCTCCCCTCCCCATCCGAAAAATGTTTATATACTTCCCAATAACAAATAAAACAAAGGGCGATTTTTATAACTAAAAATTTTTCCCCATGGGCTGTAGGGGGTCATCTTATCTCCAAAGACATAGTTATTGGGCCTTTCAACTGTGATGAAGAAAAAAGATATCTCAAAATGCTGATCGGACGATTTTGGGAAAAAGTGATGTGGGAGGGGGCCTAGTTGCCCTCCAATTTTTTGGTCACATAAAAAGGGTACAAGAACTTCATTTCCGTTAGAATGAGCCCTATCCCGACGTTCTATACCCATTGGGTCGATACGATCACTCCTAGGAAAAAACAACAGCAAAAAACAAATAAACATACATCCGTGATTTTTCTGTGATTTTTTCTTCTGGTAAAAATTACAAAATTCCACATTTTTGCAGATATGAGCTTGAAACATCTACAGCGGGGTTCTTTGATACGCTTAATCTGATTGTGTGATTTTCATTAAAATTATATGAATTCAAGGGGGTCTTTCCCCCTTTTTCCGAAAATTAGACAAGTTTTCGCTGGCTCGTAGCTTTTGATGGGTAAGACTAGACTATTTTTTTTAAATTTAATTTCTTATTGTTTTCAGTTTCATACCCAGACCTAACCAAGATGTAATTTGAGGTACCGGTACTAAAATCCCTGGTCGATTGCTTTTAAAATGTTTAAATCAGTAATTGTACGTTGATTAGTACGTCCTACGTTTAAATTTGCAATTTCAACTTTGGAAAAAAAAATGAATTTACTTGGCGATGAATAAAAAAATTGGCGACGAATAGTAATTTTGGTGAAAAGTCCTTGTTATTATTACTACTAAAGAATTTTGGTTGGATGAAAAGGAGTATTATTGTTTGTATGGATGGAAATTCTGTGAGACCTTTGATCTTCTACATAACTGAAGCCATCACAACCTCTACAATAGGATTTTCTTATCGATAAATACATTACATATATTTTTTAAATACATTGAAGTACTTCATATAAATAGAAAAAGAAAAATATTAGCATTGAAAATTGCTGAAAACTAAGTTCCTAGCAGTATTTGCCACCCCAAAGAAATTTCAAGGCGGAGCTGATGATGATCTGTGCTGGTAGATATTGGAATGTAACAAATTAGCTGTATAGAGAAATATTTTAATTAATTCCTACTCCCCCCTTCCTCTTTCAACCTTTTTCAACCTGGAAAATTTCCAGGGGGGAACCCCTAACCTTGAACAATAAGGAAAACCAGTTTTTTCATGGTTACCACTGATTTGTTAGTGTTTCTTTCTTGTGACCACTAGCGGGACACTGGAAAGAAGCATAGAGAGTTCTTTAAGGGCTCATTTGAAAAGAAGTTGCAATATCTTGTGCCTGTTATTATTGACAAAAGACGATATTGTAACAAAATGCAATTTTTTTCATAAGCAATGCATTTTCATACGCAAAATGACAAATGACGTCATGCATCGTAGGTCACAATCATTAGTGACGTCATTTTGAAACAAGCCATAATACATAAAAAAAATATGACGTCAGATGCTAATATAAAAGAAAGTATGCAGTCAATTAATCTCATTAGTTACTTTAGAGAGTTGCTTGTGATTACAGTAAACTTGTTTTTTTATATCATAGTGAGCAGTTAAATACTGAAGGACGAAAAATGTATGACAAAAGCCATGAATCGGTAAAGTCTTCTGGTGGAAAAGGCAGCAAAAACCAGCAAAAGAAAACTAAAAAGTGTTTCGTCAAATTATTCCGTTTAAGTGATTTATGTGTTCCAGATAAATTCAACATTGGTAGAGCGAATAAGCGTAAAATGGACAATCCTGACAAATGTGATCACCCTAAAACCAAAAAATCTAAGCTTGACCGTTCTGACAGCATTAGCAAAATCATTAGCGAAAGTCAAAATGGTGTGTCCGTGAATGAACAGGAAAAAAGAAAGAAGTGAAGAAATAGTAACATTGACGAAATACCTGGCTATAAACGGTACATATCCAGTACTTTTGGAATTAAGCAAGAAATAATCTGCCGGACAATGGTACCAGTTTTGGATATACTCCTCCAAAATGCAAATAGTCGACAAAGCACATTAAGTTTGGGTAGTATCCAAAAGAAGCTTGAAGAAGGACAGTACAAAGATCCCTGGGAATGTGTTGATGACATTTGGGAAACATTTGAAAATGCTCAGCTCTGTAACAGGAAGACCTCCGAAGCCTACAAATGCTCCGTTAAGCTGTCTCAAATATTTGCGCAAGAGGTCGATTCAGCAATGCAGTCACTAGGCTATTGTTGCGGACGTAAGTACGTATTTGATCCACTGCCAGACTTGCCTTGTGCTGGGACGAACGTGAAAAAGCCCGAGCCAATGACAGAATGCGCGGATTGTAGTCGCAAATTGCATCAGTTATGTGTGCTTTACTATGAGCCTATTGTAGAGCAGAAATTTATGTGTGAAAGCTGTTTAAGGTTGAAAGGTGCAACGATGAATGACAATCAATTTACTGCTCGGCAACTACGTGAAACTAATCTTGACAGCTTTATTCAAACCAGAGTAAATAACTTCCTCAAAAACCAAAACGCAGGAACTGCGGAAGTGTGTATCCGAGTCGTGTCTTCAGCCAATAAGGTGGTTCCGATTGGACCTGAAATGAAAAAACAATTTTGTGAGAAGCAAGGGGATTCACCTCAATCATTCCCGTACAAATCAAAAGTTATATTGGCATTTCAAAAAATTGACGGTGATAACGTGTTTTTTTTTGGAATGCACGTTCAGGAATATGGCTCAGGTTCGCCAGAGCCAAATAAAAGAAGAGTGTATGTTGCGTATTTAGACTCCCTACCATTCTTCGGACCCAAAAGACTGAGAACGCAAGTTTACCAAGAAATTTTACTGGGATACTTCGACTATGTTAAAAGGCTCGGCTTCACTACTGCACATATCTGGGCCTGTCCTCCAGATAAAGATGACGAGGGATACATTTTTTATCGTCACCCACCCGAACAAAAAATCCCTGATGAAAAGAGACTTCAGGAATGGTATAAAAGGATTCTAGACAAAGGAAAAAGAGACGGAGTTATTTTCAATTACAAAAACATTCTAGAAGCGACCATTGAAGACAATATAAGTCTTCCCACGGGCCTCCCCTATTTTAAAGGGGATTTCTGGCCGGATGAAATTGAAAAAACGATAAAAAAAAAATGAAGAAGGAAAAAAGAGGAAAATGAAGAAAGAGGAGCTTTCAGATCAGATTTTTGCAAAACTGCAAAGGTACAAAGAATCTTTCTTTGTAATTCAGCTGCAGTCACCGCGAAGTGTAAATTATCCGCTCAAAATTCGTGATCCAGACCCAGCAATAATATGTAACTTGGTAGAAGACCGACAAGCTCTGATAACAATGGCAAGTGACTTTAATCTGGAAAATTCTTCAATGAGAAGATGTAAATTTTTCAGTATGGTTCTACTGTTTAAACTGCATAATCTAGTTGATTGTGTAATCAAAGCGGAACAGATTGAATAGTCGAAGTTAATTGCATAATCGGAAGGTGATTTTTGTTGTTTTCTAAATTATTGTTTTCCAAATTTGTTTCTAAATTATTATATTTTTATCTTACTTTGGTATATTTCATTAGGATTGAGCGTCAGACAAACATATTAGAAGAATATTAGGTAGGGGGTATATCATACAAGTACCAAAAAGAGAATTGAAGCTACTTGATTGAAGCCACCTTCAAAAGACGATTTGAAAGGCGATTTTACGGAAAAACAGTATATAGAATGGAGTAGAAACTTTTTTCCCTAAAAAAAAAAAAAAAAAACGATTTAAATTTGTGGCAGAAAAGACGATTTCAAAAATCGTCATCATGCGAGTGGAAATGATGCGAAATGGAAATGAACCTAGCTGCCACAAGTAACAGCCCTGAAACAAGTCCAATTGTCTTTTTCCCTTAAAAAACTATATATATACATATATATATATATATATATATATATATATATATATATATATATATATATATATATATATATATATATATATATATATATATATATATTATATATATATATATATATATATATATATATATATATATATATATATATATATATATATATATATACATATATATAAGTATGTATGTGCGTGTGTGTATGTTTTGATTTCCTATTTTCTAGATAGGGTGGGGGGAGAAAAATGATTGTCTGCTATGGTTATACAATAACGAGAAAAAACATCACTCATTTAATAAATTTCGGAAAATGCCCATAAATTGGTTAGCTGCAAAAAGACCTCGGCTACCTTTATTTAAACTGTACCACTAAATGAAAATGTAATAAGATATTAACATAAAAGGGGGATGAATGTAAGAAACAAGGAAAAAAGAAGCAAAAGACATGGAGAGAATCAAAACAGCAAGAGATGATAAGGAAGAACTAGAATTGACACACCTAAAGCTTTACTTAAATATAAATTTCTCACTATGCGTGTTTTGACGCCTGTTTATCCAGGCTAGTTTTACAGCTCTGTCAGGGACGTACGCAGGGGGGGGGGCCTCCGCCCCCCCCCCAAAATCTCACGATTTTTTTCATTTTCCCTTAATTTTCTGATTTTTTTCACAGAATAATGGGTTTGAAGGATTTGCCTCCCCCCCCGCAACAAATTGGGCCCACCCCGAAACAAATTCCTGCGTACGTGCCTGAGCTCTGTTTACTTTTTTTCTCTCCGTCCTCCCCCTCCCTCATCCCCGTTTATTTAAATGTTATGTAAGCTACATCTGGCGCAAAAAAATAGCATAATTGACGGCTTTGCCAAAGTACCTGTGCGTTTCCTAATTTGTCTACTGACTGAAAATTTCCCTTACTCTGCTCATTTCTATATTATTATAGATAGACTCACCTTCCAGCCAATTTTTTGTCCAGATATTCCGCTACTAATCTTGCCCCGAAAATTTCGGCGTGGAGTGCTGTAGCATAGGCACATAGATTCTCAGTCTCTTTTTTGTACAGCTTTAGTTTTGAATCCAGCTTCAAGTCGTTTGACATTTCTAAGCGTTTGCCCTCCAGCTCATTAATCTTGAATGTACAAACAATTACTAAACAAAGACTGTGCAAAACAAAAATAGAAAAAGAGCAACAACAGAATTTGGTGAAGAATTCAGCAACGCAAGAAGGGTTGACAAGGATCAACTCCATGTTTGATTCTTCAAACATAAGCAAACCATGTAGATAAGGTTGACTGAGATTGACTCCCCTTTTGACTCTTCAAATAAGGAGTAAAACATTATGATTCCGTGGTTAACTCTTTAAACAAGGAGTCAGCTTTGCAAACATAAAAGCTGTCTAAAATAGTTGCCTCTGGTGATTCCTGAAATTGACTTAAAAAAAAGGCTGACTCCTAACTTGCATTGGCTAAGACTATACTGGCATTTTTAAGACTATATTGGCTAAGATTAGCTGGCATTGGCTAAGACTCTCAAATAAGCTGTCAACCATGAGAATAAAGTCAACCAGAAAGCCCTGAAAATGTTTTTTTTTTCATTTAAAATGTTTTTTTTAGTTCGTATTGTTGGTACCAATACATCTCTGCAATATAATTATTTTGCTGAATCCGAATCTGTCTTTATTTTTTACATAAGTCCAAAAAGGGGCGCCAGGGTGCAAAACAAAATCGGCGAGCTCCGATTTATTTTTTATTCACCAAGTACGTTGGAAGCACTGAACGTGTAAATGAAAAGAAGACTGGTCTGTTTGGGATTTCCTTCTTTTAGACGAAACGACCATTTTTCTCCGGTAGGCCCCTATGGGCGCCGGAGCGCTGAAACAACGACAGAAAATATCAAAAGCTGTCTTAAATTGCCGCTATATGGGACACTTTGGTAGCTTTATTTAGGACACTTTTTTTTACACTTTATAGGTTTTCAAAATCAAACTCACAACATCAGCTTTCGCATGGCACGGTAAGGTGAACGCCATAAAAGGTATGGAAAGACTTCAACAATAACAGTGACATTCAACGACCTCTCGATACCTAATGCTGAGTTGACAGATAACCATTTATCAATCATCGAGAAGTTTGTTGTCTGAATATACGACCAAACCAGTAATAAAGATTCTGTCGATCAGCTTCGGAGGCACCTGCTTACCAAGAGGTCAACAACCATGGACAGACTTCCTCCATCCCGTGGATCGCTTGTAGAGCATACCAAACGGACATTCTTGCAAAGCCAGATTTGGTCTAACAGCAGCCATACCCTGTTGCCTAAAATTAACCCGGCAGATTATGGGTGGAGCAAGTCTGACAATGGTTGGATACCTTATTGGACCCCACTGCCAGAAGCTACTGTTGTTTGTTGGGAACTCCTGCGCTGCGGTTGTCAAAGGTATTGCAAGACGAGGTGTACCTGCCGCTCAAACCACCTAATATGTTCAGAGTTGTGCAGTTGCAAAGGGTCTTGTATTTAATTTTTTCACTTCCATTGTGTGCATTCTTTTCTTATTATTAATCAAGTTATACGTTGTCCTGCTTGAGAAGATTGATCTTGTTTATTAAGCACCTTGGATCTGTTTGAGTTCGTGTTTTTAGTCAAGTTATGTGTTTTTCCAGTTTCTGAATAGAAGATTGATTTCGTTCATTAAGTATCTTTAATCTATTTCGAATTCAAATGATTTGATTATTAAATACAACCATAAATACTTGCTCTTTATGTGACACATGAAGCTAGGTTTGTTTTACTGTAGTCAAACAGTTCGTGGGAACGAACTGTAAGTAAGGAGCGACCCGGCTCAATGGTAACCGAAACTCTAAAAAACGGAATTTTGATACCAATAGATACATCAAAAAAATTAGATTTTAATGCTGATTTCAAATATATAAGTTTTATCAAGTTTAGTTTTACCCATCAAAAGTTACGTGCCTGAGAAAATTTGGCTGATTTTCGAAAAAAGGCGGAAAGACCCCCTAAAAGTTATAGGACCTTAATGAAAATCACACCATCATATCCAGCGTATAAGAAAACCGTACTGTAGAGGTTTCAAGCACCTATCTACAAAAATGTGGAATTTTGCATTTTTTGCCAGAAGAAAGATCACGGATTCGTGTTTATTTGTTTTTTTTCTTTTTCCCAGGGGTAATCGTATCGACTCAGTGGTCCTAGAATATCGTTGGAGGGCTCATTGGAACGGAAATTAAAAGTTCCAGTGCCCTTTTTAAGTAACCAAAAAAATGGAGGGCAACTAGGCCCCCTCCCACGCTCATGTTTTTCCCAAAGTCATCCGATTAAAATTTTGAGATAGCCATTTTGTTCAGCATGGTCGAAAATATGATAACTATATCTTTTAGGATGACTTAATCCCCCGAAGTCCCCGGGGGGAGAGCTGAAAGTTATGAACTTTACCCAATGTTAACATATAGTATTGGTTATTGGGAAGTATACAGACGTTATCAGGGGGATTTTTTTCTGGTAAGGGGGGGGGAGGTGGGTCGGGGGTTATATGAGAGGATCTTTCCATGAAGGAAGTTTTCATGGGGGAAGGGACATTGCTATGAAGGGGGCCTCGGATTTTCCATCATTATTAAAGAAAAAGATCAGAAATTAAATAAAAAAAAAAGTTTTTCAACTGAAAGTAAGGATCAACATCAAAACTTAAAACGAACAGAAGATATTACGTATATGATTGGGTTCACCCCCTAGTCAATACTTCGCTCTTTAAGCCAAAGATTTTTTAGTACTTTCATAAGAGCTATTTATTCTAATTAACGGCCTTTGTGATTAAGGGGTCATTTTTAAAGAATTGGAACAAAATTCGAAATTTAGCTTGAAGAGCAAGGTATTGACTAGGGGGCGAACCCCCTAATATACGTATTCAAAACCTATGAATATAGAAGTTCGCTACGTAAGTTAATTCATAAGTTACGTATATTTATTACTAATAAAAACGTTCGCAAATAAAATTAAACAAGTTTCGAGAAAGCCATTTAACCAAATAAAAGTAAAATTAATATACAAATTTTGTTTTAATTATTCATGTACGGTGAGCCAATATCAAAACCGGCATTAATTCACAAGCATTCAAAAATTAAATAAAAAAAACAAGTTTTTTTAACTGAAAGTAAGGAACGCCGTTAAAACTTAAAACGAACAGAAATTATTCCGTATATGAAAGGGGCTGTCCCCTCCTCAACGCCTCACTCTTTACACTAAAGTTTGACTTTCTCACAACTCTTATTTTTTTTAAACAATAAAAAACTTTAGCGTCAAGAGCGAGGCGTTGAGGAGGGGACAACCCCTTTCATATACGGAATAATTTCTGTTCGTTTTAAGTTTTAACGTCGTTCCCTACTTTCAGTTAAAAAAACTTGTTTTTTTTTTAATTTAATATTTCTGAAGGATCGAAGCTATAAGGTTCAAGTGTGGTAGCCTCGAGGCTCAGAGGAAGGGCCCTACTGGTTAACTTGAAGCAGGGAATATAGAAACTTAGGTTATTTTGTCTCTTTTTACAACACGGCACAGAAATCTTCCGACTCTTGGCATTATGCAAATTCAGATAACGGACTGACACCGACTTATTGTCTATACCGTTATGTGACCCAGCGTCTCCAGCCATGCTCCTGCAGAAAGAAGAAATGACATATGGTGTTCGGATTCAATGCTACCGAAAAGTGCCCCATAGCGGTAATTTAAACAGCTTTTGATATTTCCGGTCCTTACTTCAGCGCCTCGGCGCCCAAATGGACTTAACTAAGAAAATGGTCGTCTCGTCTAGAGAAGAAAGTCCCAAACAGAGTGTTTACACGTTCAGTGCATCCTACATAATTGGCGAATAAAAAAAAAAAAATGGAGCTCGACGATTTTGTTTTGCACCCTGGCGCCCCTTTTTGGACCTTCGTAGAAAAATGACATATTTGGATTCAGAAAAAAAAGTTATATCACATAGATGTTTCGGCACAAGCAATACAAACTAAAAAAAAAACATAAATTACCAGTATTTGATCTGGTTCTCAAGATATTTATAAATATTTTCTGTGTTTTCCCTTGTTTCTTTTAATGGATTGATTTCAATTTTTTGTGTCTGGGGTCTCTTTGTAGCAGATCTAGGATTTGGGGGGGGGGGGGGCTAACGTTTTTTTTTTCTAACTTGACTCACCACGCCTAAACGTCGTATCTGACATTTTCGCATTTCTGTGGTGATTCCCAAAATCGGTTTGATAAACTGTTCTTAGTTTAACTTTGAACATCCTAGGGATTGGGGATCAGCCCAAAGTTCTGTTTAGATTTGGAACCTTGTGCCATGTAATTTAATATGTTTTGAATATATGAGAAAATAGATGACAATATATATTCCCTTTTTTTGTTGTAACACCCCCATCCACCCCCCGTCATCAAATGAAATTTATGTGTATTTTTCTGATTTTAGGAGTTAATTAACTATTCTTTATCTCGAAAATAAAGCTCAATGTAGAGATCTTCTCAAATAGTCACAAAATTAAATTAAATGTTGTAGATAGTGTCATTAATATAGTTGATACCAAAGCTATAGAACTTCGAGTAAATCTTTTTCTACTTGGAGTAAGCATGAATCACTGCCTAGTTTAATTGATCTTCCTACATCCTATTGGATCTTTCATTGCTCCTAATTGGATTTGGGGCTTTTTAGTCCGTTCCAGAAGTCAGGAGTGCTTAAAGGAGTCGATGTTGGAGCAGCAAGAGCTTGGAAGTAATGTCCTTTTTTTTTATTATAAAAACCCTGCCTCACTCTTTTTCTTTTTGATTATTACAACCCCACCTCCCCTCCTTTAAAAAAAGGCCCAGAATTTGGTAGACTTTATATGTTAGTTTTGAGTTCAGATTTGAATGACTTGTTGGATGGCATTTTCATGGCGTTTTCCTTCATGCTAGAGCAGATGTTTGTAGCAAACCCAACGTAGCTTCGTGCGTTTCTTGGAGCACAGTCCAAAGCTTTCCATACTTTTCTTGCTAAAACTCTGAGGAATAGCTCTGAGCTTCGCCCTGACAGCTAGTTAAGTTTAGTGCTAATCTTCACTTTCCTTTGAACACTGTCCTTAAGGTAGTACCAAAGAAAAAAAAAATCTGAGAGGCTAAAGTCTGAGGTATTGGGTGGGCTCAGAGATAATGGGGATAATAAGGGATAGCTTGTATAATTGGAAGGTTAAGGCCAGGGATATTGGGCGGGCTAAGGATAATGGGATAATAAGGGACTGCTGAGGCAATTGGAAGGCTAAGGTCTGGGGTTATTGGGTGCGCGCTTAAAACCAGTTTTGAGGTTGCTCACATGGCTTCCAAAGTTCTCTTTCGACCAAACTCACTACATGTTGGAACTGAAGAAGCTCGGTCTGCATTTCTGGAACCGGAACTTCCCATTACTAACTGACAGAAATCGGAAGCTACGGTTAACCTGACAAAGTGCACCGGAGGACTTTATTGTAATCAGGCTAAAGACGATTTTAGTGCTTTTCTTAATATTAAAGTTTTGACAGATGGAATTTGTATGAAAAGGGGGGACTTTTGATGATCAGATATGCGTTTTTGTCAAGTAAAAAAACGCTCAAAACCCTCAAAAAATGTTTCCAAACAAAAATCAAAGAAAAGTAAAGACCTAAGTTGAACCGACAACGAGCAGAAATAAAGTCATACAGTAATTTGAACTTAAATCGAGCAGAAATTACCATAAGCAGGAGTAGGGCCAACACTCTCAGAGCCTTCTATAAGGCTGAGCTGAATTTGCACTTTACCGAAAACAATTTGTATTTCCAGTAGTGGGTTTTTATTTGTCATAATCTCAACAACAACACAACTAGAAAATTTTGTCTAAAGGCTATTCAAGGCTTATAAATGAGAATTTTGCTACCAGCTGCCCTCCCTCCTCTCAAAGCTTAAAGCTTGTAGTGTTATATGTGCTTTCTCCTTGTATGATAGAAGCCGTTGTTTGCTTTTGATCTTGAAAAAAAAAGAAGAAATGAAACATATTTTGAAATCGACCATCGTGACATTGACAAAGCGAATGTTATAATTGAATCGAATAGATGGTGCTGTCGGAATTCATCCTTATTAGTTTCGTATTGTTTGTTTGTTTTTTGTTGTTGTTGTTTTGATTTTTTGCACAAATTATTTTGCTTACCAGAAAAAAAGAAATAATTCTGTTAGTTTAAGTTGCTAATGCTTGTTTTATTGTTTTATGCCAGATTTTCTCAACCAAGGTGCTGCTTTGTTCAAACGCACTTTAACCGGCCAGAGTCCTGATGAAAAACAAAGGGGTAGACTAACAAAGCGTAGAAGCTACAATAAGGCAACTCCATCTGATATGAAGGTATTATTTTTTTCTTCTTCAACCCTTTATAATGCTATTATTCAGATCTTAGGAGAAGTCATTGCCAAAATAAGCTCAGATATGCTACCTTGTTCCTCTTCTATTAAAAATGTTACCTTTAATAATGAATCGTGGCTCTCAATTTGGGACGGTGTTGATATTGTCATGCCTTATGTTAGTATATCTAGCTTGTTTCCCAATACTATCTAACGATTAACCAGGTTTTTACAAATAACAACAGGCATTGGTATATAACGTGGTTTTAGTTTTGATTCCTTTATTTGTATTTCTTTTGAGATAGTTATTGGTATTGTTCAACACAACCGCATTTTGTCAACCCGACTTCCCTTGCAAATTTATTCTAGCTCAATAATAAACACAGGAAGTTGGACAGAAATTAAATCGAGAAAACAACATTTTTTGTGTAATAGTACAGAACCATTTTAAAACTTGCAACGAACAGGAATTTTGCCTCCTTAAAGGAAATTTTAATTGGCAATTTCGTCTTTGCAGGCTTGCTTTAAGCGCTGTATTTAAAGCAAATTTATATAAATGATTTAATTCATTTCGGAATATTATGATAGAGAATGCTTTAAAGAAATATACATATTTCCACAGCTAAAGTTAGACTTAAGCTTAAAAACAGGTGGGGGAGGGGGGCCTATCATTTACGATTATTTGTAAATAATGTTGCTATTGAATTTCATGTGAAAAAAAAATGTTTTGTTTGTTTAATTTTGACGTCAGACGTCAGGCTTACCTCCTCTAATTGAATAAGTAATTTCTTAGACTGCACTGTCTTTACTGCTATAATTAAAATTAAATCATATGTAAGTACTACTTAACTATGATCGAATGTTGTCTGAGTAAAGACTTTAGCCATTTTCAATATTTTCAATTCATTTTCATTTCTCAATGGATTTTAGCGACTGTATCCTTTCCTAAGCGCAATAAATTAGCCATACTCCTCCTACAAATTTCTATAGTTTTAGCAATCAGTGTATCCAAATTCATTTCTGCTTGAATTTACATCTATTTCTGATTGCTGTCCTACAAGGACAAGGAAGCAATCATCCTTTATAAGTTTCAGCATAATTCTCAGATTGATTGATTATCAATTTTTTAAAGTATTTCTTTGAGTTGTAAAGAGACTCCAAAAATCAATAAGAGATGTTCAAAATTAAATTTTTTAAATTTATAATTCGACAGCGCCGAAGTACTGTCATATTTCACTATTATTCAACTTCATGATATGATCGGAGTCAAGGGTTACTTTTCAAGATTATCGATTCTTGAAGCAAACGCAGAAAAATTTCCGCCAATCTTTGATAGCTTTGAGTAAATTTAAACATTTTTAGAATCTGCAATGAAAGAAATTGTCGAGGAAGGTCATTGGTTACCCTTCTGCGTTGAGTCTATGAGAAACCTTGTGGAAGTGATGAAAAACTTGAGAGCTATGGCAAGTTAAAGTAAAACCAAGACAGATAGTCTCTGTGAGAGGCAAAGCTGGCATAACTTTTCAGAATTGTATAAAAATGATTCATTTCACTTGTTGATAGATAGTCTATCATCCATCCTAGTGCAAATCTAAGGTAGATAGGCATGGAGCAAGGATAATGTAAATAGTCTAGTCCAGTAAATTCGCATTATTTTCGATTCAAGATCATTTAAGATAATGTGATTCCCATTCTTTTTTTCGAATGAGACTCCCTCCCCTCGCCCTCTTGAGAAGCTTCTGATGCTTACCACGAGGTGGAAAATGCGTACTCCTTTGTATAAAATACTGACTATACGATACTCTAACATATAGTGTTTTACTTTCAGGCTCTTACACAAATCAATCTAATGGGAAAATTAGAGGAGCTAGGTCTAGAGAAGGTCATTCCTCGTCGAGGGGTTTCTCCTGCAGTTTTAAGGCAAGCACTTGAAGCAAGTATAGTCGCTACACAAATTCTTGATCAATCGGAGTCCTGTCTGAAGAACGAAGAATCAAACAAGTAAAGTTATTTCTTATATAATTCTAAACGAAATTTTTCTTCTGAGGCAGTGGGAATTTATGCTCGATAGTACATAAAAATATAGAACTCGGGGGATCTAACTGTTCAAATACTTAATCAAAGATGTATTTTTTCTCTCTCTCCTCTCTCTCTCTCTCTCTCTCTCTCTCTCTCTCTCTCTCTCTCTCTCTCTCTCTCTCTCTCTCTCTCTCTCTCTCTCTCTCTCTCTCCTCTCTCTCTCTCTCTCTCTCTCTCTCTCTCTCTCTCCTCTCTCTCTCTCTCTCTCTCTCTCTCTCTCTCTCTCTCTCTCTCTCTCTCTCTCTCTCTCTCTCTCTCTCTCTCTCTCTCTCTCTCTCTCTCTCTCTCTCTCTCTCTCTCTCTCTCTCTCTCTCTCTCTCTCTCTCTCTCTCTCTCTCTCTCCTCTCTCTCTCTCTCTCTCTCTCTCCTCTCTCTCTCTCTCTCTCTCTCTCTCTCTCTCTCTCTCCTCTCTCTCTCTCTCTCTCTCTCTCTCTCTCTCTCTCTCTCTCTCTCTCTCTCTCTCTCTCTCTCTCTCTCTTTTGTCCCTTGGATGTTGTCATTGAAGTCATCTATTGATTCTACCAAACCATGAATGGTCAAATATAATCAGCATAGAGACCACTGACGGTTATGACGTCCGTGACACTGAAAATTAGGATGTATCGTTTCAGGGTTACACGGGTTTTCTAAGAAACTGTGTTGTAAAAATCTCCAAAATTTCAAAATTGAAGCTAGTTCGGATTTATTAACTTGGATATATACAAATTTGACAGCTCGATGATTTTCTATTAATAAAACAGGTTTTGAAGATCTCATATAAAAGAGCCTGAAACCTCTCAAACATGACGTTTAATATAAAACATTTTGGGATTACTATCATCAAAAGCTCTTATCTGGAGTTTTACTGCCATCATTCTTGGGAAACAAGTAAAATAACTTTTTTAAATGGACAGCAGTGAGCCTCTCCCCAGTCAGGACGTGACGTAAGTGCGTCCAGTGAATTGCCCTCCCCCTTCCCCTTTATATTGTGAAAAGCACTTTTTATTTGTATTTTCATTCCAAAATATCCATTTTTGGTATTTTCATAAAAAAATCCCCAAAACAACAAAATTAAAGTTCAAACTTAATACCCTTAGCCGTTCCAGGGACATTGCACAAGCGACCATTTGACAATCTGGATACATATAGTGCCTTTTGATTTAGTTTTATATCCGCCTCAACTATCCCTGAAAGTTTCAACTTAAAACCCTCGGTCATTCCTACTATACGCTTCCAAGGAGGGACACGCAAGAGAAATTTACAAAAAGGGTAGTCGCAAGACCGCACCGTACTATGCAAACTTAGCTCACGAAATATACGTCTCTGAATGTGGAGACCAGAACTATTACTTTTTTGTATAAGCACTGGATGTTTATTAAATTTAAGCCTGTTGTGAAAGTAAACGCCAAGTTCCCACTGTTTCAACTGTTCTTGGGTAAATACCATATATGGAGTGTTTTCAGTGTTCACGGACATTGAATTCAAATGACTTCAATCATACACTGCACCAATGCCCTGTTATAAAAGCTAGCTATCTACAGGATTAGCTATCTGTCTACATGATTTGGCATCATCTGCGAAAAGATGAGGATTGAATGCTTAGTAGCAGCTGGAACTACTACTACTAACAACTAACTGCAGTACCTAGCCGCCTAAGGGTAGCACAGCTGCGCTTGCTCCTCTACCCAATCAATTCAAAGCTTTCCTCTTTATACCCTCCGAAGAAGTTCCAATAGATGTCTTGCGTAGTTCAAATTGACTTCTCATGTCGAATAGGTGGCATTACATTGTCTGCAGAAAAAGTTATCTATGTTTCTATTCTCCTTCGAATTCTCTGTGACTCCATGCTAATTTCATGTTCGATCATAATTACTAGTTACCGCAACATAGTGGTTAAGACACTCTCCTTTCAGATCGAAGAATATGATTTCAAGCCACTCTATGAGTTCAAGTGCTTTTTAAAACAGTTTATTTTTTGCCAATAGAAAGTTCTGTCTTTTGTGAAGCTAATATTACAAATTGTTACAATTTGTGAAGTATATGTCGTATGATGTTGTAATAGATATGACGTATATTACGTACATTTAAAGGACGCTAGCTAAACTTACGACGCTATGAACAATTGGGCATGCAAAATAAACGTTCCAAAATTTATCACGAACATAAAGAGACATAAATTTCTTTTCTTTTTCAACTCCAAACTTCACAAAGACACATCTTGTTGTACAATAGAACATATTTATAAATAGGATTACATACGAGTTAAACATAAAATTTGAATAACATTAAAATAATTTTGCATCTAGCTCTAACGTGCATAATTCTCTATCTGATCTCCATTTTAGAATTTTTGAGCACTTAATTGACCTCCTTTTTCAGAATAGCAACCATCCCTCGCTTAGAAATCCTCTAAAATTACTAACGAGTTAAGAAGTATTTCAAGTCGGGGCAGATAGGGGTCTACAAACAGGAGTTTGGCTACAGCCTCCACCCTTTTCTATCTGTCAAAATTCTCAAATTTATTACACCATTTGCGCTTAATTGAAAACTATGTATATTTTGAACAGCGTGCTTTAATTTCTCAAAGCATCGACGAAATGTTAAAGTCTCAATAGCTTTAATTAGCGTTTCTTGAAGCAAGTCTCAGATGCCAAATCTATTGAGTCATTACATTATATATATATATATATATATATATATATATATATATATATATATATATATATATTATATATATATATATATATATATATATATATATATATATATATATATATAATATATATATATATATATATATATATATATATATATATATATATATATATATATATATATATATATATATATATATATATCATAAAGAAAGAAAAACGAGCAAAAATGGGGTTTTTATAGGCCAAATGAAAATACTAAAAAAAACAAAGCGAATATTTCGAGAGGACAAACGCCTCTCTTCTTCAGCGCGAAACGAAACGATGTATCCAAGTAAAGTGCCGAAGAGAAAAAAACAACAACAAAAAACAAACGCGGAAAGTCAATGTGAAAAGAACAAAAAACGAGTCATATTTCGGTTTTCTCAAAAGAGAAGCCGATACTTTAGTAATCCCTGAAATAAACCTTGAACCACTTTCCCAGTCATCTAATCAAACACGTGAACAACCCCTTAGGTCTCAAAGGGTGTCTGCAAGAAATGCATTAATTAAAATCCGAAATCAAATGACATAGTTCTCCAACTTATTTAATTGCTGGTTCGTTTTGTTTTTGAGTGAATGAATTGCTTCCTTTTCTTGGTCAGTTGTTCGCTAGTATCCGTCGATGGCAGTTCATATTTTTTTGGATTTTGTGCAAATCGCGGATATTGGTGAATAACTCGCTTTTATGGTTGTTAGGTATTTGGTTTTAATTCTTTTAATTTTTGGCTTTTATTGAATTTTATTCATCTTTTAAGTTTTTGGTTTTTTCTTTGGTTTTTTGGTTCTTTCACATTGACTTTCCGCGTTTGTTTTTTGTTGTTGTTTTTTTCTCTTCGGCACTTTCCTTGGATACATCGTTTCGTTTCGCGCTGAAGAAGAGAGGTGTTTGTCCTCTCGAAATATTCGCTTTGTTTTTTCAGTATTTTCATTTGGCCTATAAAAACCCCATTTTTGCTCGTTTTTCTTTCTTTATGTGATGTCAGGCCAATGTGGTTTAAGAAATTATATATATATATATATATATATATATATATATATATATATATATATATATATATATATATATATATATATATATATATATATATATATATATATATATATATAATATATATATATATATATATATATATTTATTTATTTATTTATATATATATATATATATATATATATATTATATATATATATATATATATATATATATATATATATATATATATATATATTTATTTATATATATATATATATATATATATATATATATATATATATATATATATATATATATATTATATATATATATATATATATATATATATATATATATATATATATATATATATATATATATATATATATATATATATATACGAGGCATGTTTTTTAAGTAAGTACCATTTTGCGATTCCGCCGCCGCAGCGCTACGGTTGGCGTTCTGTGCATGCGCGTTGGTTATCTACATCTCTTGTCTACGCACTGACGCCATTTCAGTCTGATTCTTCATTGTATACGTTGTTTACTGAGTGTTTAAGATGCCTCCGACAATCGTGATTCCCGCCGAATCTGAAGTACGGGCTGTTATTCGATTTCTTAGTGCTAAAGGCGTAAAATCGATCCATATTCGTCGTGAGATCTGTCAAGTTTACGGACAAAACATTATGAGTGATGGAATGGTAAGGAAATGGGTGAGAGCATTTAAAGATGGCCGCAAAAATGTGCATGATGAAGAACCGATGTGGACGTCCTTCGGTCTTTAATGAAGAGTCTCTTTAATGAAGATTTGGTGCAGAAAGTGGAAGAAAATGTGAGAGAAAACAGACGCTTTACAATTTCATCAATATGCGACTGGTTTCCTCAATATTCTCGTAGTGTCTTGTATTGCATTGTGTTGCATTGCGTCTTCAAGACGATAACGAAGTCAAAACAGTTGTGATACAGTGGTTAACAAGTCAGGCGGCAGAATTTTATGAGGAGGTATTCAAAAACCAGTGCCACTTTATGACAAGTGCCTCAATATTCACGGAAATTATGTAGAAAAGTAGATTAAGGTAAAAGCTTTCATGTAAAAATAAAATTATTGCGATATCTTTGCACGTCTTTTTTTAATTCCAAAACGGTATTTACTTAAAAAACATGCCTCGTATATATATATATATATATATATATATATATATATATATATATATATATATATATATAATATATATATATATATATATATAATATATATATATATATATATATATATATATATATATATATATATATATATATATATATATATATGTATATATATATATATATATATATATATATATATATATATATATATATTAATGTCAAATCAATTGATTTACTTATGTTTGTGCTGTCATGAAAGTATTCCTAATTATTTGTATTAACGTGAAAAAAAAAAACATTCACATCGAATGCTGGGGTGTACCCAGTAGAGGCCATCAGGCCTGGCTTCTCCGAAATCTGAAGATTCTAGTGGTTTTCCCATATTATACTATATTTTTTATATTAGGAGCTTGGTTTTACCTCTTTCAAAATTACTGCACCCCTTAAAATTCTTGCCCGTTGGAATTTTGCCTCCCTTCTCCTCCTAAAAAAAATCGTGTGAATATGCATGGGTGAATACAGTATAATTTTGTTATAAGTGAATTTGAATATATACATTTAAGTAACTTATCAGTCATCGGTTGAAATGAAATATGTAGAATTTTTGATCACTGATGCTGTTGATTATTGGTAATGTCTTTAGCAGATTTTAGATTGCACTTGGTCGGTTTAGCTTATAGAAACAATATTTAAGTTTTTTAATTAAGTTTCTCTTGTAATTAATTTTCGCGTCCAAGTACTGCCGTTCTCTGGATTAAATAAGTTTTGTAAGATTTTGTTAATGTTTGATATTATTAATCATATTGTTTCGGTTTGCTTTTGGAATATGTTTTCTACTGCTGCGTATTTTCACAGTTATGGAACTAGACAGGTAAGCCAGTATAGGAGACCACTGAATGTGTCGACAAGGTCGGCGTTTTCCAGTCGCCATGCTCTTCCAGCGCTGTGGAAAGGGTTGCCTTCTTTTTTTTTTTTTTCGAGCAGAATTATAATATTGTGTTGGTAGATGGAAGGTGTGGTAACCCGATGTATATGTGTAATGTAGAGTATTCTAGGAGTAGCCATACAAGCCCAGAATACTGGGCTTCGTGCTTTTTTTGTATATATTAGTTATGTAATAAAGATCTCCATTTATTAAAAAAAAAAAATAAAAAAGAAAAAAAAATTCTAGAACCTTTCTTTTCCAGGCCTACCGGTGATATTGAAAATAGTGAAAACTGCCAGTTGAACAGTGTAGCAGACAGTTCTACGTTACCCAGTTCCAGGAATGTGTTTGGTGACAGTTCTTTTGATAAAGTGACTTGCAATCTTACTTCATCCATCAAAACCAGATGCAAGATAGAATAGAAGCACGTGAATTCTGTTAAGCATTGCCAGTGATCTACTAAATGCGGCAGCCTAAAATCAGTGTGCAACTTTTCGACTTAGGGTCTAACAGGGTCATATAAGGGGGTAGATCCTCTTCTTATTTTTAAGAATTAATGGAAAAGTTCGTTTTAATAAGACGAGGGGTAAGTTGATATCGTACCAGTTCTCCCCCCCCTTCTCAAATAGAGATGGGGTCTAGGTCCTCTGGTTCATTTGCTCTCGTGGATTAATTATGTTTTAAGTGTTTTTACCTGGTGAAAATATAGTGCAGTTGTTTACTTTAAAAATATTTTATTTCTCCGGATGAATATGTGTGAATTTAAGTTTGTATTCTAATATTATGATGAGTTGATTTGTTCTTTTCTTTTATCTGTTAACCTGATTTATTTGCTTTAAAAATAACTATTTTCCTTACCTCTGATATTGTAGAAAGAAAGAAAGCTTAAGCAGTTTTGAATAAGTGAACCATTTTCACTTAAAGTGCATATTCTCACTTTATCGATAAAAGTATTGAACAGTCGTTGTTATAAGACTTGCCTTCAGAAATAAAACATTTATCAATAAGATTAAAGGAAAAGCAGCTGATACAACGCAGATGAGTTTTGAGTTAAAGTGCCTTACCTACGGATATTGGCCTAGCTGTATTGAGAGCTGACCTAGGGGACGCTTATAGCTCTCTAATTTCTAATCTTGAGATTGCAACGCCCATTAAGGGTGGCAAGAGGAGGAGGAGTGGGTGGGAGGGGAATAAAATCTGAAAAAAGATTCATTACCTAGAATGTTCCTATTTTCTTTCTAATTTTCTCTTTGCAGCGTCGTATTACTTTTTGTCTAGAAATCTTTGAATCTGTCTGTGGAACTTGTGACTGATTTTAAGACTAGTAATCTGCAAAATTTCTGCTACAACTGCGACATCTAGTAGTAGATTTTTTGTTCGGTAATTGTATATGCTAATAGTGATAATTATGCCAAATAAAGCATTGTAAAGTAGTGTATGGTAATAGCAAGTAAGATTATTTTCTCAAGAAAGTTTCTCAAATTAGATGGCCAAAATTAGACCTTTTGTTACTGATTCTTACCTCTATCCCTTACCACCAATTTAACAGTTACTTTTCATGAACTCGGAAATTGTTTGTATTGTTTCAGTAAAACTTATGAATGAATGTCTCAAACATGCAAAGCTGGGGGTTTTGAAAAGTATTTTAGTTCCCACTTTCACTCTTTCCTTTCTCGCCAGGCTTTAAAGTTCTATGAAATTAGAATATACGCTTAAATTTGGAAAAATTCATGTTTTACTGGTAATTCAGCTCAAGTCTTGCAAATCATCCTTCCAAGGCCTCTGGTGGCTCTGGCCTTTCTTGCGCCCGGCGCAAAATCTTTGATTACCCCCCCCCCCATATCCCCAAACAATTTTCTGGCTTAATTTACAAAAAAAATGTCATATATTAAAAAAGTTTTCATTTACTAACAAAATTTTCCATTTATTAAAATCTGACTTATCTTACTTCAGCATCTGCAAAATTATTAAAAACCAGCCCATTCACATTGAAATATTAGTAATATTTAGCTAGTGCTAATTTAAGCCAATCAGATTTCTCATATGACTCTCATTGGCTGTAAAATTCTATGAAAAAATTTGATTGGCTTAAATAAGCTCTAGCTAAATCTCAGTATTAGTAAAAATCTCCTTGTGAATAATTATAAGATTCTCCAAATTTTTACATTTTGACCTACAAACCTCTCCAACTCATTCTCAAAATTTTCATTATGCATGATCTAAACAATGGTTTCACTTCATTCAAGGGGCTCTCTTGCCAATACTGCTCTCTTCCAATAGTGCTACCGGAAAAATTCTCTAATGTGGAGGAGTACAAACAGGGATTTTTTTAAACCCGGATTTAAATGAAGTATTTCTCATTTTCCTCTTTTAATACTTTTCTTTAAATGTCATCTTGTTTCCAGAGGGGAGAGATCCCGCCTCTGATCCTTCCCAGGTGACGCCTGTGTTCTTTTCAAGAGTTCTTCTCAGCAGGAAATTTGTATAATATTCTACAATCATTGCTATGATCAAAATTAGCAATGTCTTATTACTCTCCCTTACCACCTTACCTCTCTTACCTCTTACATACTTGGATAATTTTGCTATGACTGCTATGATTTTAGAGTTAAAAATAAAAGAAACAGTAACAATAAAAGCAATTAAAAATAACGTTAGCGGCATACGTATTTGCTGTAAGTTTTTTGATTTCCTTGGTGGTCTGTTTGAACGTTCACCCGAAATAACCTTATTTAAAACAGAAATTCAATTTTAAATTAACCGCATTTCAAAGAAGCTATGGGTGGGTTCTAGAACTCAATTATTAGTAATAACCATTCGTTATTTGCTATTACCTTCAGCCTAAAATGCGGATGACAAAAAATTTAGCCCTTAAGAGGCTCATAATAGATAAGAGGGGCTAACATTATAGTCTGTTCTGCACTTAAATACAAAATTCATGCATAGAAAACAAGAATGTTTTTTTTTGTACAATAAAAAATATACTATAGCAGTTTATTTCTACTGGTGATAAAAATTCGGCATCTTTTTGTGTTTTCAGTAAAGCTCTAGTATTTAGCACTGCTAGGGCTGGCAAAAAAAGAAGACGCAATACTGCTGCCCATTCAAAAAACCATTTTTTTTTTTAGACAGGAGACTGTGGACCTCCAGTTTTGGGCCTCTTACTTTGAAACAGAATATAGCATGAGAGAGCGCCGTCTTGTGGAGTCGCGTTCTAGTTTTCTTAGGTGATTTATATTTTCAGGAATGGATCTATGGCCCAAATTGAATCTTGGGGAAATATTTTTAAGTTCATTCACCTATATATTTTTTTTTTTTCTTCTTCTAATAAGCCTTGACCAATATTGATCGGACACAAAAACACTATACACCACCGTGGATGGAGGCGGTTTTAGGGGGGGGCGTAGCAATTGCCCCGGGTGCAGAAATTTTAGAGGTGCCATATTTCAAATAAATAATCTAACGGTTATAATGATTTTGCAATTTTAAAAATTCTATTTTTGTTAAAATAGAGGGTGCAGTTTGCAGTAAGTACAAACAAATTCAATCCGAAGTTGTTTCTTTTTTTTTCATATGTTCATCACCATTCCTTGAAGATAAATGCGAATTAAAGAACTAGAAGCAATTAATTGGGACTAGATAATTAATAGGAGGAAATTTAGGTGTGTCAATCAGGGATGAAGAGGTCTATCGCCCCATTTTGAAAAATGCCTTTTTGGCAATTTATTTAAAGAATTGATAAAAAAAAAAAATCCCCCCCCCCCTAGATCTGGGAAATTATTTTTACTTGTACTTTCCCACCAAAAGTCGAAAAAAGATCCTTGCCCCTACCCCTTACATTGTCGTGAATTAGTACTCCTGTCAGATACGAGGAGGAGAATTTGGAATAAAAGTGACGGAACAAATTCTTTTGCTAACCATAACCGTAATCAGGTTTTCAGCCGTGATCTATCACTTCTTTTTTTTATTTCAAAAGTGAACTTTACCCTGATTAGTCGGAATTTCTAAAGCCCCGTTTTCTGTTGCCGTCTTACGGTCAAAGCACCAAAGAATCAGCCAAAGAATGAATACTGTTTTCTATGCCTGCGTTGAAAAAAAAAGTGTTGTAGTTCTATTTGTTGATTTTTTTTATAGTTTGATTGTAAAAACGCAAAATGAAAACAGGGCTTACAAATGAAAGCTGAGTTTTTGTTTTTTCCAATGTTTAAACAATGCAAAAAGAAAAAAAGGCGAAATTTGGTGTGCAACTGTTTATTTTAGTGGTAATGTGTAAAATTCTGCTTGTAGTATAGTCCATGGTACCAAGAAGCCTTAGTGTGAGATTTTGACTTTTTGTTTGTTACACTATAATGT
This sequence comes from Artemia sinica, assembly GCA_027921565.1. Taxonomy (NCBI): domain Eukaryota; kingdom Metazoa; phylum Arthropoda; class Branchiopoda; order Anostraca; family Artemiidae; genus Artemia; species Artemia sinica. The sequence goes on from CM051267.1 coordinate 34,083,947, forward strand.
TTTTCTGTTCAACCTTAATTTGAGATAGTTCTGCTTGTTTTGTTTATTTTGTTTATTTTCTTGATTGTAATTTATTTTTTCTTATCCCCTCTGCTTATATTATTACAATTTAGTTTATTTTTACACTACCAGAAATTACTTTAGCTTTTACTATTTGTCATTGAACTTTTTTCTAAACCAATTTTGAGGTCCTTCTATTGGAGGATTGTCCTTGTCCTTGAATTGTTGTCCTTGGTTCTCCTTAAAGTCGTTGAATTTTCATACTTGAAGCTCGCTAATCTTTTTGAGAAGAGTTTCCGTGATGTGTAATTTCAATTTGGGGGGTTAGCTTAACATTAGAAATAAATTAAGGAAACTTGACAATTTTTATTATAAAAGCTTCAGTGGCGCCAATTCATGACAAATTAGGGGAGGAAGGGGTATGAATTTCCTTATTAAATTTACAAAAAAGAGATGTTTCAAAATCCTGGGGGTGGGGGGGGATTCTTCTTTTCCTTGATTTTATTCAAATTTAAATACCCAAAAAGTGTCAATCAAAATATAAAAAAGGGTATTTTCCAAATCTGGGGGGGGGGGCGATTGCTTCCTCTCCCGCCTAATTGGTGCCTCTGAAAAGTATCCTTTTTAACACTATCTTCGGTAAAACGCCTGAATTTTCCCTTTTTTAACTTTTACATAATGCTGAAAAGATTTTCTATATTTAGCCCTGACGTTTAGTGGCCTTATGTTTTAATAAATATACCAATTTCCTGAATGGACAGTATACATCGACGCTAGAACTTATCAAGTATGTAAGAATTTATTGATTTATTTGTTTCCGTCCTTATAAACCAGTAATATGTGGTATTTGTATTAATTGAACGTATTCTAGTTTAGCATTATCATGTAGGCTAATTCCTATCAATCCGTTTTTTAGTCTTTGCAGGTCATACAATCTTTGTTGTGATTTTGCGAGCAAAGCCCAATTTAAGTGATAAATCCTAAAAAGTATTTTGTATAGTAGGTTTTTTGCTCACTTTAACTGAAAATCAATTTGACTTTCACTGTGTGTGTTAAATTATATGACAAATATCCTTCAGCCATAGTAATATTTCTCTGATGTTCTTTTATATAGTGATCTTAAGTAATGATGCTGATGGAGAATACCATAAAATTTGCCTTCTGAACTTTAAACTTTTACCAAAGCCTAGTTTAAGCATTAAGTCTTAAAAATATTCTATTTAGTACTTTTTGTTACCGCCTTTAATAGAAATTCAATTTGACTCCTACTACTCGTGGGAAATTGTATAAAAATATCTTCTGGGCTATTTATTTTATTTATTTATTTATAACCCACAAATGAACATTGAAAATGACACTGCAGAGTAGTGAAACCTATGAAAGAAAAACTAACACAACAATATCATAACCAACATATATGACACAACAACATAACACACAAAAACAACAATATCATTACTAAGAGCAAACACAAAAAACAGTTTAACCAGTATCACGGTGGAAAAAGCAGATTAGGTCATTGACAGAAACAACATTATTATGGTTGGTCATTTAAAAGGTGTTGTTACGAGACATCAATTTTATGTGAGCTCAAAACAACTGAATAATCCTGTTATTTGCTGTCAATAACCAGGAGGGTCTTAGATTGTTTTATCGTGGTAATTATTATGGTAATTGGTCATTTAAAAGGTGTTGTTACGAGACTTCAATTTTATGTGAGCTCAAAACAACTGAATAATCCAGTTATTTGCTTTCAATAACCAAGAGGGTCTTGGATTGTTTTATCGTGGTAATTATTATGGTAATTGGTCATTTAAAAGGTGTTGTTACGAGACATCAATTTTATGTGAGCTCAAAACAACTGAATAATCCTGTTATTTACTGTCAATAACCAAGAGGGTCTTGGATTGTTTTATCGTATTTCTCTGTTGTTGTTTTTGTTTCTATTTTTGCTCTTTTTTGCAAGTTATATCGAGTAGTGATGCCGAAGAAGAATTCGACAAAATTTATCTTTCGAATTTTATCAAATTTACCAAAGCCCAATTAATTAATAAATCTTCGAATATGTCTTGTATAGTAGCTTCTTAATATAAATTACACAAAAAATGTCATCTCGGTTATGGTGATTCAAAAGGCGTTATTTCGGGACTTTAATTTTACGTGAGTGCAAAAAATGAAAATATTGCTATTTACTGGCAATAATCGAGAGATTTACGAGTTGTTTTATCATACTTCACTTATGTTCTTTTTCATATTAACCTTAATTTGTGATGTTGATTGGAGAAATACCATAAAACTCGACGTCTGTATTTCAATTACTATTTTGAAACTGGCCTGTATTTAATATTTAAAAAGTACATATATTTCTTTTTTCTTTGTTTTAAAGTCGTCAAAGTGAGTTAATGGCGAAATTGTACACGTTAAACGATATATTGATGCTGGCACATTTTTTTTTCTTTCTTTCTTTCTTGCTGGGAATGTGATTTCATCGTGGACGATCTACATGTCCTATTTTCAGGTTTTCAAAATCTGTACAATGATTGACCATAGTAAGGGGAAGAGAAAGCAGAATTTAATTGTTTTGGGGATGCTAGACTTCAATAAAATGAATTGATCTATAACACAAATTGTAAAGCATAAAAATTGTGTACTGTTATTTATTGTTTAGATTCAGAGTGTATATACTATTGCTTGCCTTTGTATTGAAAATGCAATTATTTGGTGTCATATTTGCTTGTTTTGTGATATTTGTCTTGCAAGTCTCCTTTGGTACAGTTTTTATGTTTTATTTGATTTGTTACGTAAATATAAGTTGTCTTAGGTAGCTGCTTTGTTCGAATGAATATCTTGAAGTTTTCACCCGATGTGATTTGAAACCACGGGGTTGCCGTCAGGGGGCAGAAAGTGAAATCATCTGTTGTCTCCGTTAGGCCGAAGGCTCGAGCGAGCGGTGGGACCATACAAAAAGCTGGTGATGCCAGCAAGTTTGCTTTCTTAATATATATTTATGGTACTAACTTATTTTTATGGAAAAGAATGTTGAATGAATAACAGAATTGTTTAATTTGAGCTTAGGTCGACTCCGGCTAACGAAAGTTGGCATATTCAAGATAAATATCGGTTCGAATTATTTTTTTGTCAGTCTCTTGCTCAGGATTGGCACTAAGGCAGAACTAAGACGAATAAATAATGTCTGGCCAGAGCCGTTCCTATGGTTTGTGGCGTCCGGGGAAAAATTAATTACAGCCCCCCTCCCCTCTCCTTACTCGAATATAAGAAACACAGCCGAGTCAAAGTGAAAAATTTCATCGAAGTGGGGAACCCCCTGCCGCGCTCCACCCCCCCCCCCCCCCCCCCCCCCAGCTACGGTACCTGAGGCAGATAGCCCCGGTAGCCCCTCCCTTCGAAAGGCTCTGTGTCTGGTCACTAAATTTCGATCATAGTGATTATAAACTCTTTTATTGTTTGACGAATCTCTTGAATCTGACAGGGCTAAGAGTCTTCGTTTCTGTGATCATGTTTGGCGAAAATATATTAATGTACTGCCAGTGAACAGAATGAGTGAACAGAGACACGGGGAATAACAGATATTGAAGTAGTTATCTGCCAAGGCTGAATGAAAGTATCTGTGAAAAACTCACTGACAAATTGTTAAATTAGGAAAAAAAGATTCATCTAAGGGTAATGCAGATTGTAACGTAGAAACCACAGAGAAATCATCGAGTATCTCTTTTCCACAGCAAATATGACGAATACCAAAGGCTCTTTCTTTTCGTTCCCCTTTGATTTTCGTAAAATTCCTTGTAATTTCATTTACAGGTTGCTACTCCCAACTCAAAAGCTATATAACACGTGCTAAAAATTTTCTATTCAATTTTAATTCCAAGACAGCTGAATCACAACTAGTCTTTAGAATTCATGGTATTTTGAAAATAAAAATAAAGAAGGTTGAAACAAAGAAATGAATTTTTTTTAAATGAAAAAATATAACTAGGCCAGCCAAAGTTCATGGTAACAAACTGTAAGTAAAGAGTGATTCGCCTTCATTGTATCTGACACTTAAAAACACAAGCTTGACAGCAATATATACGTCAAATGAATCTATATTTCATGTTGATTCCAAATTTATGAAATTCGTAATTTCAAAGTTTCCATAGTTTACAGGATGCTCAAGAACCTCTCAGCAGAAGGCATGGGTCTCACTGCCTTCTGAGACTTTTTGTTAACATCTCTAATTGAAATGGCTGCCTTGAAGTTTTGGCGCGGGGCCATGTTTGGCCGCATGTCCTCAAGGAGCACAATTAGGCTAGGCTCTTGAGAGCTTTTGGCTCTTAAAAGGGCACTAGAAGTCGCGATGTCCGTTCAAATGACACCTTTCCTGAAATTTTAAAACCACTTGCTTGATATGATGACTACTGGTGAAAACAAACACAATCAAACAAATAAATACGTTCCTCTGACCCAAAAACTACGAAATTTCGCATTTTCATAGGGACTTCAGTTGAAATTAAATATGTTGTTTTACACTGGCAAGAGTTTCAGATTACCCTATTGAATTCATAAAATGAATTTCTTAGGGAGAGGGGCGATTCCCTCCTCTCTATGCTGCTTGTGTTGCGATATGGATGCAAAGTTTTTTGTATCAGAATCCTGCATCTAAAATTAACCATTCAAATTATAGCCTAATGCAAGCCCTTTATTTATGTGGATTCCAGTCATAAGCACTGCTTTTAAATTTCCCAGGGGTGGGGGAAAAGTGCCATCAGAAACCTCGTTTTTACCTATATTTAAATGGAAATATTTTCATTTTCCAAGTTTTAAATGTCTTCTTGTTTCCCAAGGGGGGAAGGCTATCGGCCCCCTGTTCCCCTCTCTGCTTTCCAGAGCCCCGGATTCCTTTTTTGCCTGGTGAAAACAGTTCGCAGTATGTCGTCAAAATTTTTAGAAAAGGCGTGACCATGTTTACATTTTTGTGTACTTTTTTATTGGTTGAGAATCTTATAATACTCGTTGGTAGCCTTTTTTGGCTTTTGTTACCCAAAGCAGTTATCTTTAGAAATAAAGGGAAACTGGCACTTTTTTCGGGGATGATCTCTTACAAAACCATGAAGGTGACTTGATCTGAAAGTGTACGTCCGAAGGACCATCTTCATAACTCTAAATGACCGCTAGTTCGATACAGTCACCCCTGGAAAGAAAACCAAAACAAGAATAACTGAGTTTCAGGAAAAATCAAATTTTTCCTGAAACACGGGGAATTTTTCCTGAAATGAATAATATTTGAGGGAGGGAATTGGAGCCAATAATTTTATTTGCCTTTGAATCTTTCTTGTGTTTCAACCCTCCCCTCTTGGAAAAAAAATCCCATGATTAAAAACAGTAATATATATTTAGTAGCAGCATTGGTTGTAGTTGTAGTTATTGCAGTGCATAGGACGTGTTGTAGCAGTTTCAAAGTTACGACTACTACATCCGGGGCTGGACCGGAGATGAAGTTGCAGATAAGAAATACGGGGTAAAAATATAATTTTAGCCGTATTCTTGTCTGCAGCCTCTAGGAAAGGGCCTAAAATTTTGCAAATAGCCCTTTTTAAAACCAAAAACATCGCAGATAATTTTAATAGGAAGCTTGGCATGCTACACATTGTTGAAGTCCGGATCATGCACATGTTTTAGTCTGTATAAGACCCTCGCCTTCCTATTCATATGTTTGTAGACATCTTGCACCTCTTCAACTATTCCACAGGGATCACTTAGAAAGCAATTCTGATGTACCACAGAGAATTAACGCTGTGCTTGCCAACATCGGGATCGATCTTCGCTGCAGCATAGTTGGATGACAGGCTTCCTACTTGTCACTGAAAAAAAAAGACCACGCAACTGAAACGCCAAATCGAAGCCCTATGGTCCAGCAACGGCTCTGGAGAGTCTTTACCCTTTTTTTTATTTAGGAAGTAGTTTCAAATGAGTTTATGACTGTCCCAAATCAATCCCGGTAAGCCGTTTTCCAAAAATGATGTAAGATAGGGGGTTTTCTGAAGCCACTGGTTATAATTGTTACAAACAAGAGGGTCAGATTGTAGTTGAGCCGGATACTTGTCTTTAGGCACCTGGGCAAGGGAGCCAAGTTGTATGAACAGCCAACTGTAAAATAAAGGTTTTATGGACAGGTTTTGGTATGACGGCTGGCGTGTTAGACTTTTTTGAAGTCAGTAGTTTGGGTCTACATAATTGCAGGGCCCTCTACCCCACACTGTAAATATGGACGTGTTCCATACCTTAAGGTTCTGGATTTTGTAGGGATAATTTTGGAAACTTAAATCGTCAAATGACTGTCGTAAATCAAAACACTAAGTGCATATTTTTCACTTAATGTTTCAATAGAAGTATTAAAGGCTTTTTTAGCATTTTGGTTTCTATAATTTGAGTGACTTAAGGCAGAACCCTGCGGCACGATCCCCCTCACCTCTTTCCGAGCCCGTACTTCAGAATTATAGGCATGTTTTACCCCTTTTGACTTTAAACTGTTCAAACATTTTCCAGAAGTATATTGGAGTGCCTAAAGCAGGGACGTTTGACCGGAGTCGCCTTATTCCTTCTGGTTTCATTGTTTAGGTCTCAAAGGTCTAAAAGCGAATTCCGTTTTATTCTTTCGGATCTTATTATTTTTTTTGTGAAATTGAAGAGATGAAAGTTATACTTTGTAATGAAGGCTGTATTTATAAGTTAATTGATGACAAGCAAAGGGTAAGTTGAATTTATATAGGATGAAAATCCCCCACCTAAAAAACAAACAAACAAAGAGCAATACTCCCCCTCCTCCCAAAAAAGGAAGTATTAGTAGGAGGAAAGATAAATAATTATTGATAGAATCTAAATAAAGAATTGTTTTTAGCTAAATCTCAGGCGAGAGTGTTACATAAGACTCTTAGACTATATCTAAAGATCCAATTTCAGTTGAGGTAATTAATTTTATCCAGTAGGGTATCACTATTGCAACTTTTAGCATGCTTGGGCATTAAGACATCCAAAATTAAAAGAAAAAAACACTGATGGAATGCGAATAAAAACAAAGAACACATAAAGAAAATCAACTGATAAAATATAACAAAAAAAATACAGTAGAGGCTTTTACGGGCTATTCTTGACTTATTACCGGCTTGTTCTGTTGATGTGAATAAAGTGTTTGACCGAGTTAATCATTTGACACTGCTTGGCATTCTAAAGAATGATGAATCCCCCCCCCCCTTACTGGAATTTTTTCTTTTGAGTATATGAGACAGTTTTTTATTATTCATAAGATAAGATAATATTTATTATCCAAAGGCTATCACAAGCTCTAATAAAGCCGAATTCGCTTCATATGTCAAAAAGAAATAGACAAAGCAAAACGAAGAAACAAATAATACAGCAAGAAAAGAAACACTAATCAAGCATAAAAATGGTCGATAAGAATTTAACAAATGGCTAGATTAGAGACAGAAAAATAGAAGAAGAAGGGGTGGGGGATAAAAGAAAATCACAGTCAAGAAGAAAAACATTGCCGAAATCGTGTTCAAGGTCAAATACATAAAAATAAAAAAAAAAAAAAACACTTAAAATCAATTCAAATTAGTTGTCAAAAGAAATATTTACAATTAAAGAAAGGAATACAATTAAAGGAAAAAAGATTTCAAATTAAAGGTCAGAAAAGAAATTTAACATAAATAATTATCAACAAAAGGGAAAATAAAAGTGACAAAGATAAATAGAAAAAAAATGACGCATGATTATTGTGAACATACACAACAACTAAAATAAGGGACGGAGGAGTTAATTTTGGTACAGAGCATAGTTCAGGGATTATTTAGGTGCGCCAAAATAAAGGGGATAAAACTTTTCCGGAACCTCTCAGTAACGGTATGGATTCATCAAGGATGATGAAATGACCTCAACGTTTGTTCACCAGATGGTGTTTGCTGGGGGTTGTATTGTCTGCTCTTCTTTTTTTCTGTGTATTGTGAGAATTTTAATGAGTGTCACAGTGCTAGTGGAGTTGGTTGCCACACGGAATCTGTATTCAACAACATCTTTAGGGATGGTGATAGTCTGGCTGCGTAAGCTTCTTGTCTCAGTACACTACACGGTTACTCAAAATTTATGAGATTTTTTTTAGCTGATCGTGATATTTTGTAAAACTCAAAAAGAACGGAGTGTTTATGTTTTGGCCTTCGAGATTCTCGGAAATCCCATATCATGCCTATTATATTGTGTGTTAAAGATGTGTTCTTTGTGTGGGAATTGCATTATCGTGATTTTATTTTTAGTGAGTATTCTCTTGATGGTGCTCATATTCGCCATGCGGTAGGTCGATCTTCTGTAGTAATCTGCTGTTTCGTCGGTTTATTCAGTACTCAAAATATTTTCTTTTCATTTTTATTAAACTAATATTTTTGGACGGTCTCCTGTTTGCAGTCATGTGATCCATGGTCTACGTAATAGTAAAGTTGTGGGTCCAAAATGTTTGAGAGAATTTACGTCGTACAATCCGAAAACATATCTGCAGGAGCGGGCCATGAGAATTTTCCTTATAGCATTTTGGTTCAAATGCCCAAAGCCATTGCTATAGCCAGTCACATTCATTTGCGTGGGGACCATATGGCAAAAAGCATGTGCAAGCCCATATGAATCTCTGGGCGGATTCTCGACTCTCAAAGGATCTGCTTATAAGTGCAGAAGCAGTTGAGGTATTTATTTACTTGCTTAAGATGAGGCAGAGGCTATTCAGCCAAACTCGGCACCAGGAAGCTGTTTGACCAGGTTCTGCCAAAGTGATCTGTCCTCTATCTGCAGTTGAATGAGTTTAAGCCACAACTTGTCCCACTTGTAGCCATATTTCCGGAAACCGGCTAGTGGTTCAATGTCCTTTTTCACGACGTTCTGCCATGACTTGATCTGGCCTTCCAGTTTTTTCTTCCAGGAGAAGGGAGGCACTTCAGTAGGGACATGGCGTGTTAGGGTCTCCTCTGGGCGTTGCATTACATGGCCAAGCAAACCTGAGATTGTAAACAGCTCTTAAGCATTTTCGGTCTAGAACGTCTGGTTGTCGTCCTTCCTCTGCCTTTAGTGGCCAGGTCTCCCAGCCGTATAGGAGTATTGAGCGTATGCATGCCGAGTATATTCTGAGTTTTGTTTTGAGCTCAATTTCTTATTTCGACCGCAGGGTTTGCAAAGTTGCCCGAAGGCACACCAGGCTTGGCTAGTCCGAGCTTGGACCTCATTTGATGCTCCGCCCTTAGCATCCATAAGCTCTCCCAGGTATTTGAACTCTTCGACTCTGTCAATAGGATCTCTATTAAGATGTATAAAAGAGTTGGTACCATTCTCAGTTGATAAGTATTTAGTTTTTGGGATGCTGATTGCGAGACTTGCCACATCTGTAGTAGCCACCACTCTTTTTATCATTTATTGCGCTGTCAGTGCTGAGTCTGACAGAAGAGTACCATCATTAGCAAATTCAAGGTCAGCAACGTTTTCTTCAGCTTAAAATACCATGCTATCTTCTTCGCTCAAAGCTTTCTTTATAATCCAATCTACTATGAAATTGAAAAGAATCGGGGATGCTGAACAGTCTTGGCAGACGCCATACTCTATTGCAAAGAATTCTGTCAGTTCAACAAATACTCAGATATTACTCTTCATAGATGGTGGGACACCATCTTCAGGCATTATCTGCCAGAGGATACGCCGGAGCATAGAGCCGAATGTGGCGATGAAGTCGACCACTTGGTCTTTCTTGTCCGTTGATCTCGTTTCTTTCTGAAACGGTTTACAACAACCATTGAAATTCTCCGGTAATTCTTGCAATTGACTTTATCTCCTTTTTTGAAGATAGGAATAATAGTTGCGTTGTGCCAGTTCTGGGGGACATAATCCGCATTTCAGATTTTACAAGGTAGGTCCTGTCAGGGCTGCCACGAGGGCTGAGCCTGCTCAGCACGCAGCACGTTTTCTCCAGTACTGCTCCTTTTCATACTAAGCTCTTTGAGGATCTATTGCTGTTTGCAGGTCCCATTTTTGGCTGCTACTTCCTCATTTTCTTTGACAACGCTTAACCAGTAGGCATTTTCGTCCCTCCTAGCCAGTTTGTAGACTTTCTTCTACAATTCTTTAAATGCTGCCCAGTCTAGGGCTTTTCTCTCGTCCTCCAAAGCAGCGAGTGTCTCTGCGGTGTGCCTTTTCTTGGCGCCTTGTGTTTTCTTTTCTAGAACTTGCCCAGCCACCTCATATCTGATTTCGTTTATTATCTGCCAGGAATTCTCTATGGTTTGCTTTGCTGTTGTCTCTGATTCATGTTTCAGTTGTTCCAGGACCTGAAAGAGGTTTCTTAATTGCAGGTCAAGCCCAGCTCGTACTTCTGGAGCTTGGAGTTTTTCCGTGTCAAAACTGAGGGCGGTCTGGATTTCTTCCAAATAGAGAGTTATAGTTTTACTGTTGTTACTGTTGTTACAAAAACCCGCCTCAAATTGAAAAGAAATAGAAACGCAAAAGAGGCTCCCTTAAACCCAGTCTTTGACTCGGAGAAACTGAGGTTGAGAGAATTCAACCAAGCCTTTAAACTAGAGATGCGTAATAGATTTGAAGCCTTGTCTTTACTAGATGATAATGATAGCATTCAATACCGAGAAAGCCTAAAGTTAGGCTTTCACGATGCCACCAAAGCCACCATTGGGTACCGCAAGAGCCCAAAAGACCAGTGGCTATCTGACCAAACATGGAACTCATAGAGACAAGGAAAAAAGTAAAAGCATCACTTATCCAAAGACAAACCCCGACTATCAGAACCTCAGAAACGATGGATACAGAACCGCGGATAAAGAGGTAAAGAAGAGTGCCAGAAAATACCAGAGAACCGTGCTGGAGCGAAAAGCAGCGCAGGAAGAAGAGGCAGTGAAGAGAGGTTATTCAAGAGCCGTCTATAAAATCACTAATGAGATTATTGGAAAGAAATCCTCTATTCAACATGGACCAGTAACAAACCTCTTGGGCATCCTGATAACACAGCAGTCTGACGTAAAAGAATTTTGGGCCATTCACTTCAAGAAGCTATTGAATAGACCTCCACCAGACGATCCCCCAGAGATCTCAGCAAAAACACTGTTTTCCTTAGATATCAGCACGGATCCACCGTGATCCACTGAAATTATAGCAGCAGCAAAGAAGCTGAAAAATGGGAAGTCGCCTGGCGAAGACAGGATATCCACGGAAATGATCAAAGCGACTGTTATGACCTGCCTCAAGTTCCGGACAGCGCTGTTCGCAGTAATCTGGACGACTGCCAAAATACCTTCGGATTGGAAACGCAGCACCCTTGTGAGGTTCTTTAAAAAAGGTGATGCGTCCTTCCCAGGCAACTGACCCCCCCCCTTCCGAAATGACGCCTCTACTCAGAGGAGTTAATCCGAAGATCAATCTGTGCATTAAAGTCTCCAGCAATGAACAGTTTGTCTTGATTCGGGTAACCGTCTGTCGTCTGCTGGAGCAGATCATAGAATTCATCCCTATGGAGGTCAGATGAGTCGTGGGTTGGTGCGTTGACAGTGATGAATGAGATGTTAGAGAGGTGACTCAACATCCTGATCCGAGCTATGTGATTGATATCTGCTTTCTTTCCAAGACTGCTTATTCTGTATTCCCATTTATAATGACGGATCCGATGCCATGTAAATCCGATCCGTCAGTGGATCCCGAGTTGTATAGGTGAAATCTCTTGCCACTGACTGGTTTGTTGATCATCTTTTTGGTCCAATTGTCCATTCTGGTCTCCGTTAGGCAAAGGACATCTAACTTATTACGATAAACCTCTGCAGCCGTAAAAACCTGTGCTACATCACATTTGATGGAATAAACATTCCAGGTTGCTAATTTCAGGCTTCTCTTCATCATTTTCATCGCGCAGCCGGCTTGTTGATTTTTAACCGAGGGCGCGGTTTCCTTGGCGCGTCGCTTAGTGGGAACGCAGTAGCATGACTTGATCTCTTATTCTGGTCCGCCATTTCATGATGTTTCGTGGGAATTTGGTTCACTGATGGTTCCCCAGACCTTTGGTTACCCAAGTGTGTTAGCACCCCTTTCAACTGGGAGCAGGCACTTCACAGGGGAGGTTCACTTTTCTACCACTTTGAGGCACTTGAGTCCAGTATAGAGCCATAGGCCTTGTCCTGTCTTAATAGCATAGCATAACGATTTTTCAAATTAGTGATAAGTTTCGGACACTGTTCTGCCCTTTTAACACCTATTATACAGAACAAGTCTCTCCATTAAGATTTTGAGCAGAGAAATACGCAGGGATATATTTTAGTACAGGGGGTGGCAATATTTTCAAAAATGGATGAATCACACGGACAATACAAATTATGCAAAAAATCGCAGCAAAATCATAAAATCCTAATATTTCGAAGGACAAGAAAACATCCGTGAACACCGAATACGTGCCTGACAATACGCAAAGACTGTTTTTAGTGCAAGACTTACTGAGTTAATGAGACACTAGATTTTCATAAAACCATAAAATTCAAATGGTCTAAGCGTATATTGAATATGATTCAAACCGTTGCCCTAAACTGTGGCAAATGTTTTTTTTTAATTTATTAAAAAAAAAATTTCAACAAATAAGTTTTTCAAAGAAAATAAAGAACTCCATTAAACAAAAATAGCAAAAATAAAATAAAATAATCTACCAAGCATGAAACTACCACAAATCAGCATTGATAAATAATTGAAACCCAAAACGAACAGAAATTACAATAAATAACGGAGTCAAACTCAAAACCAGCAGAAATTAACATAAGTTGGGCTCAAAACCCCTATGCCGTCCCAAGGCCAGAACAAAATTTGCACTTTACTGAAAAAATATAAAATGTTTTTACTTTTATAACTTTAATAAATCAAATAATATTAACATTTTGATTACTAAATATCAGTATACGTATATTAAACTGATAATGCACATTCATTTCTATTTTTTCAGTAAAGTGCAATTTTCAATTGAATGAACCCTTTTGAAGTTTCTATGACAACAGTTTCTATAAAAACCTTATATGCCCCCAGGGCATAACTTACAAACCTTGCCCTGAGGGCTGTTGGGGGGAGGGGTTGTCATCCTTAAAGACTTAATTTCCATACTTTCAACTACGTTGAATAAAATGGCTATCTAAAAAGTTTGATTGGATGTCTTTGGGGAAAAGGTGGGCGTGAGAGGCGGGTTAGTTGCCCTCAAATCACTTTTGACTATTAAAAATGGCACTAGCCCTTTGAATTTCCAATCTAATGATCCCTTTTTCAAGTTTCTACGACAAAGATTTCAATAAAAAACCTAATATGCCCCCCAGGGCATAACTTGTAACCCTTGCCCTGAAGACTGTGGGGGACTGTCCTGCTCAAAGTTATAATTTTCTGAACTTTAAACTGCGTGGAACAAAATGGATATCTCAAAATTTTGATTGGATGTGTTTGGGGAAATGGTGGGCGTGGAAGGGGTGTTAGTTGCCTTTTAATCACTTTTGACTATTGAAAACGGTACTAGCCGTTTCAATTTCCAATTGAATGAGCTCTTTTTGAAGTTTCTACGACAACGCGTTCTATAAAAACCTTTTATGCCCCCAGGGCATTACTCACAACCCTTGCCCTGAGGGCTGTGGGGGGTTGTCATCCTCAAAGACCTAATTTCCAGAACTTTCAACTACGTTGAATAAAATGGCTATCTCAAAATTTTGATTGGATGTGTTTGGGGAAAAGGTGGGCGTGAAAGCGGGATTAGTTGCCCTCCAATCACTTTCGACTTTTAAAATGGGCACTAGCCCTTTGAATTTCAAATCAAATGAGCCTTTTTTGAAGTTTCTACGACAACGCGTTCTATAAAAACCTTTTATGCCCCCAGGGCATTACTCACAACCCTTGCCCTGAGGGCTGTGGGGGGTTGTCCTCCTCAAAAACATAATTTATATCTGGAAATCAACTACGCTGAACAAAATGGCTATCTCAAAATTTTGATTGGATGTGTTTCGGGAAATGGTGGGCTTTGAAGGCGTGTTAGTTGCCTTCCAATCACTTTTGGCTATTAAAAGGGCACAAGCCACTCCAGTTTCCAATTGAATGAGCCCTTTTCGAAGTTTCTACCACAACTTCTTCGATACAAAGTGCCCTGATCTACAGGAAAAAAATAATAAATAATACATTGTGCCAACATCCTTCTTATATGCCCCCAGGGCATAACTTAAAACCCTTGCACTGAGGGTTGTGGGGGGTTGTCATCCTCAAAATATATTTTATATCTGGAAATTAACTACGCTGAACAAAATAGCTATCTCAAAATTTTGATTGGATGTTTTTGGGGGAATGAGGGGCGTGGGGCTAGTTGCCCTCCAATCACTTTCGACAATTAAAAAGGGCACTAGCCACTCCAATTTACAATCGAATGAGCCCTTTTCGAAGTTTCTACTACAACTCCTTAGATACGAAGTGCCCTGGTATGGAAAAAGAAAAAAAATAATAGTACATAGCACCAACATCGTTCTTTACTTAGGCAGCGCAATTGCGCTGCCTATGATTTCTACAACAACTTTCTGTATAAGCTTTATATGCCCCCACGGCATAACTTAAAACCCTTGCACTGAGGCCTCTGAGGAGGTTATCATCCTAAAAGACCTAATTTCCAGAACTTTCAACTACGTTGAACAAAATGGATATCTCAAAATTTTGATTGGATGCGTTTGGGAAAATAGTGGGCGTGAGAGAGAAGTTAGTCGCTCTCCAATCACTTTTAACTGTTAAAAAAGGCACTAGCCCTTTCAAATTCCAATTGAATGAGCCCTTTTGAAGTTTCTACGACAACGCTTTCATTAAAACCTTTTATGCCCCCAGGGCATAACTTATAACCCTTGCCCTGAAGACTGTGGGGGGAGTGTCCTGCTCAAAGGTATAATTTTCTGAACTTTAAATTGCGTGTAACAAAATGGCTATCTCAAAATTTTGATTGGATGTGTTTGGGGAAATGGTGGGAGTGGAAGGGGTGTTAATTGCCTTTTAATTACTTTTGACTATTAAAAAGGGCACTAGTCATTTCAATTTCCAATCGAATGAGACTTTTTTGAAGTTTCTACGACAACGCCTTCTATAAAAACCTTATATGGTCCCAGGGCATAACTTACAACCCTTGCCCTGAAGGCTGTGGGGGAGTGTCCTCCTCAAAAACATAATTTATATCTGAAAATCAACTACGCTGACAAAATGGCTATCTCAAAATTTTTATTGGATGTGTTTCGGGAAATGGTGGGCGTTGAAGGGGTGTTAGTTGCCTTCCAATCACTTTTGGCTATTAAAAGGGCACAAGCCACTCCAATTTCCAATTGAATGAGCCCTTTTCGAAGTTTCTACGACAACTTCTTCGATACAAAGTGCCCTGATCTACAGGAAAAAAAAATAATACATTGTGCCAACATCCTTCTTATATGCCCCCAGGGCATAACTGAAAACCCTTGCACTGAGGGTTGTGGGGGAGTATCCTCCTCAAAATATATTTTATATCTGGAAATCAACTACGCAGAAAAAAATGGCTATCTCAAAATTTTGATTGGATATTTCTGGGGGAATGATGGGCGTGGTGCGGGAGGGGGCTTTTTGCCCTCCAATCACTTCCGACAATTAAAAAGGGCACTAGCCACTCCAATTTACAATCAAAATTAGCCCTTCGAAGTTTCTACGACAACTCCTTAGATACGAAGTGCCCTGGTATGGAAAAAGAAAACAAAAAAAATAATAATACATAGTACCAACATCGTTCTTTACTTAGGTAGTGCCATTGCGCTGCCTATGATTTCTAGAACAACCTTCTGTATAAACTTTATATGACCCCACGGCATAACTTAAAACCCTTGCACTGAGGCCTCTGAGGAGGTTATCATCCTCAAAGACCTAATTTCCAGAACTTTTAACTATGTTGAACAAAATGGCTATCTCAAAATTTTGATTGGATGCGTTTGGGGAAAAGGTGGGCGGGAGGGGGGTTACTTGCCCTCCAATCACTTTCGACTATTAAAAAGGGCACTAGCCCTTTGAATTTCCAATCAAATGAGCCTTTTTTGAAGTTTCTGCGACAACGCCTTCTATAAAAACCTTATATGCCCCCAAGGCATAACTTACAACCCTTGCCCTGAGGCTTGTGGGGGAGTGTCCTCCTCAAAACATATTTTCTATCTGGAAATCAACTACGCTGAACAAAATGGCTATCTCAAAATTTTGATTGGATGTGTTTCGGGAAATGGTGGGCGTGGAAGGGGTTTTAGTTGCCTTCCAATCACTTTCGACTATTTAACAGGGCACAAGCCGTTCCAATTTCCGATTGAATGAGCCCTTTTCGAAGTTTCTAAGACAACTTCTTCGATACGAAGTGCCCTGCTCTAAAGGAAAAAAATAATAAATAATACATTTAGCCAACATCGTTCTTATATGCCCCCAGGGCATAACTTAAAATCCTTGCCCTGAGGCTTGTGGGGGAGTGTCCTCCTCAAAACATATTTTCTATCTGGAAATCAACTACGCTGAACAAAATGGCTATCTCAAAATTTTGAGTGGATGTGTTTGGGGGAATAATGGGCGTGGGGGGGGGGGGGGGGGCTAGTTGCCCTCCAATTACTTTCGACTATTTAAAAGGACACTAGCCACTCCAATTTTCAATCGAATGAGCCCTTTTCGAAGTTTCTACGACAACTCCTTCGATACGAAGTGCCCTGGTATGAAAAAAAAGTAAATAAATAATACATTGTGCCAAAATCGTTCTTTACTTATGCAGCGCGATACTATTATAGGGAAAGTGATTGGAGATGCTGGGCATCCATGAACAAGTGCTAAATTGAGAGAGGTAATTGAGACAATATTTGTGGGCACCCACCTACCCAGAGTATCGGGCAAGTGACCCAAAAATTTTTTAAATTTGTGAAAAAATTTCAAATTTTATTCAGAATGTGGGGCTAAGCTTAGGCAACGAATAGGTACAATTTGAAAGATAAAGATGGCTTTAAACGATTGTTTGCCTCTTATTTCAAGCAAACTTGTTTGCCTCTCATTACACGCAATCTAACAGTCTTATGTCAATTTTAAATTCTTGGTCAGCATGCCTGCATGCCTCTAGGCAGACATGCCTTTCCAAAAACTAACCTGACAATTATGTGTCCAATAAGAGAGTCATGCCTACTCTTGCCATTTACCCGTGTCCCAGCCATTTAAACATTTGCCTCTCAAACACTTGGACTATCTGTACTTGGCTTTTCTCTGTCTACAATTGGCCATATCTTGATGCAACCTATGCCACCTACTGCAAAATACTTGATAACTTTAATTCAAAATCAACGGAACTTTCGAAACTTTTCGAAGTTTCTAAGACAACTTCTTCGATACGAAGTGCCCTGCTCTAAAGAAAAAAATAATAAATAATACATTTTGCCAACATCGTTCTTATATGCCCCCAGGGCATAACTTAAAATCCTTGCCCTGAGGCTTGTGGGGGAGTGTCCTCCTAAAAACATATTTTCTATCTGGAAATCAACTACGCTGAACAAAATGGCTATCTCAAATTTTGATTGGATGTGTTTGGGGGAATGATGGGCGTGGGGGGGGGGGGGGGCTAGTTGCCCTCCAATTACTTTCGACTATTTAAAAGGGCACTAGCCACTACAATTTCCAATCGAATGAGCCCTTTTCGAAGTTTCTACGACAACTCCTTCGATACGAAGTGCCCTGGTATAAAAAAAAGTAAATAAATAATACATTGTGCCAAAATCGTTCTTTACTTATGCAGCGCGATTGCGCTGCCTATGATATACGTGTCCTCTGTAACAAAACGCACGTTTCTTACTTTGTAGTGAAGAGGTGAATTTAAACTTAAAACAACCAATATCCAAGTTAAAGAGAAAGCTGTCACAGTAAAAAGCATGTCCTTTATCCATTTCTGACATTGTTAATTTTTGTATTCTTTTACACAATATCTTTTATGAGAAATCAAGATTTGCTTCTAACGAGCCCTCTAACGAAACCTCCTATGCAATGTTCCTTTGAGAGAAAATATATGACTGAAATATTCAGATTTACCTTTTGGCTCTGCCGAAATAATGTTTTCGAGAATATTTGATGTTGGGGCCGTAAATTCTTCAGAAGGGTTTTCAAGTGTGTCATGTTGATTAGCACGTGTTCAAATCCCATTAGTACCATTGGAGGAGGGGCCAAACACATCCAATCAAAATTTTTAGATAGCCGTTTTATTCAACGCAGTTGAAAGTTTTGGAAATTAGGTCTTTAAGGATGACAACCCATCCCCCCCCCACAACCCTCAGGGCAAGGGTTTTAAGTTATACCCTGGGGGCATATAAGGTTTGTATTGAAATGTTTGTCGTAGAAACTTGAAAAAGGGCTCATTCGATTGGAAATTCAAAGGGCTAGTGCCCTTTTTAATAGTCGAAAGTGATTGAAGGCAACTACCCCCCCCCCTCACGCCCACCATTTCCCCAAACACATCCAATCAAAATTTTGAGATATCCATTTTGTTCAACGTAGTCGAAAGTTCTGGAACTTAGGTCTTTTAGGATGATAACCCCATCAGAGCTTTCAGTGCAAGGGTTGTAAGTTATGCCCTGGGGGCATATAAGGTTTATATAGAAAGTTGTTGTAGAAACTTCAAAAGGGGCTCATTTGATTGGAAATTGAAATTACCTTTTTTAATAGTTGAAAGTGAGTGGAGAGTACTTAACCCCCCTCTCACGCCCTTCATTTCCCCAAACACATTCAATCAAAGTTTAGAGATAGCCATTTTGTTCAACGTAGTTGAAAGTTCTGGAAATTATATCTGTGAAGATGTCAACCCCCCCTCCCTAGCCATCAGGGCGAGGGTTGTAAGTTATCCCCTGGGGGCGTATAAGGTTATTATTAAAAGCGTTAGGTATAAACTTCAAAGGGGCTCTTTTGAATGGAAATTGAAAGGGCTAGTGCCTTTTTTAATAGTTGAAAGTGATTGGAGAAAGACTAACGCCCCTCTCACGCCCCTCTCACGCCATTTTGTGTAACGTAGTTGAAAGTTTTGTAAATTAGGTCTTAGAGGATGACAACCACCCTCACAGTCGTTAGGGTAAGAGCTGTAATTTATGCCCTGGGGGTTTATAAGGGGTTTATAGGAAGTGTTGTCGTAGAAACTCAAAAAGGAGTCATTCGATTGGAAATCAAAAGACCTAGTGCCCTTTTTAATAGTCGAAAGTAATTGGAAGGCTTGACATTTTTATAGTGCAGATCGATGTGGGTATAATGTATTACTTTTTTGTTGTTGTTGTTGTTTAGACCAGGGCACTTTGTATCGAAGGAGTTGTCGTAGGAACTTCGAAAAGGGCTCATTCGATTGAAAATAGAAAGGGTTGATGCCCTTTTTAATAGTCAAAAGTGATTGGAGGGAAACTTATCCCCCTCCCACGTCCACCCTCCCATTTGACTTTATGTTTAAAAACTATATGTTGCCATAAGAAAACTATATATCTGCCTTCCCAAGGCCAGAACATAATTTGCACTTTACTGAAAAAAAATACAAATGAATGTGCATTGTCATTTTAACATACATTTACTGACATTTAGTAATCAAAATGTTAATATTATTTGATTTATTAAAGTTATAAAAGTAAAAACATTTATATTTTTTTCAGTAAAGTGCAAATTATGTTCTGGCCTTGGGATGGCATAGGGGTTTTGAGCCCAACTTATGTTAATTTCTGCTCGTTTTGAGTTTGACTCAGTTATTTATTGTAATTTCTGTTCGTTTTGGGTTTCACGGACATAATTTGCAAAACCTTCAACTACGATGAATAAAATTGTCATCTCCAAATTTTGATTGTAGGTGTTAAGTCAAAAGATGAGCGTGGAAGGGGGGGGGGGGCTGTTTGCTCTCAAATCACTTTGACTCTTAAGAAGGGTACTATAACCTCCAATTTCAAATCAAATAAGCCTCATCTGATGTTTATACGACCACCCATTCCATAAAAACCTTATATGCCTCATAAAAATAAATTAAAACCCTATCCCCAGGGCGCTGGGTGGTTGTGTCATCACTAGAGACATTATTATATGCTCTTTGGACTATTTTGAAAAATATCGCTATCTCATAATTTCAATCAGATGCGTCGGTGAAAGGAGAAGTATCAGGGGGGAGGCTAAATGCCCTCCATAGCTTTTGACGCTTTAAAATGAACTAAAATTTCCAATTTTCAACCAAATGAGCCTCTTCTAAAGTTAAACAACCATCCCTTCCATAAAAACCTTAAATACCCCCTGGGCATAACTTACAACCCTTGCCCCTAATCTCTGGGGTTTGTTTTAACCACAAAAGCCTTGTTATATGATATTTAGACTGTTTTGAATAGAATGGCTATTTCAAAATTTGTATTAGATGCATTTCGGAGTAGGGAAGCCATAACGACTCCGGTACGAACACATGTGCTGCTATCTATAATTTAGTCTAACTCCATACGAACACCATATATGGGCATAGACTCCCTAGGGGAAATGGATTTCCGAGAAATTGATTGCGTAACCTAACCTAACCTCAGGAGTTCCGGAACGAACACCATAAATGGGCATAGACTCCCTAGGGGAAATGGATTTTCGAGAAATTTATTGGGTAATCGAAGGGGTAAATGGATTTCTGAGAAATTGATTGCGTAACCTAACCTAACCTCATGAGCTCGTGACGGGGCACCATATATGGGCATAGACTCCCTAGGGGAAATGGGTTTTCGAAAAATTGATTGCGTAACCTAACCTAACCTCATTATTTCCCACGCGAACACCATATATGGGCATAGACTCCCTAGGGGAAATGGATTTCCGAGAAATTGATTGCGTAATCGAAGTGGGTCAATGAGTTTCGTGACGGGACTCCATATATGGGCATAGCCTCCCTAGGGGAAATGGATTTCCGAGAAATTGATTGTTTGTGTTCGTCCAGGTGAATTGTCTCCGGGCGAAGTTTATTAATGTCTGACGGATGATGTCAAGGTTGATTGATTTGTTGGTGTTCGTCCAGGAGAATTGTCTCCGGGCGAAGTTTATTAATGTCTGACGGATGATTTCAACGTTGATTGATTTGTTGGTGTTCGTCCAGGAGAATTGTCTCCGGGCGAAGTTTATTAATGTCTGACGGATGATGTCAAGGTTGATTGATTTGTTGGTGTTCGTCCAGGAGGATTGTCTCCGGGCGAAGTTTACACATGCGTATTAACGGTGGGGAAGATATATTATGATCTTAGAGATGAAGAGATTAACGCGAGAAAGGGTTTCCTAGGAATTTCAAATGTGACAGCGCAGGGATGTCAAAACAGAAGGAACACGCAGAAATTACGTTTAGAGATTATTTAGGCGAAACCGTCTTGAGACATTTTAGAAGATGATTTGAGCGAAACCGTTTGAGGTATTTTAGAAGATGATTTTAGAAGATGATTTAGAAGAGGATTTGAGGGTGAAACTCTGTGGTCGCTATAATACACAAGTTCCATTTGAACAGTGTTGTGAGGTCCTCTACCCCAACCCCAAAGGGCCCCGACCCCCCTACCCCAACCCCGAGGGAACCCCCCGGCCCCTAAAGGGCCCTGGGCCCCCAATGGGCCCCCGGCCCCCCTCGGACCTCCAAAGGGCCCCCAGGTACCCACATTTTTTTAAATACTTTTGAATCAATTTGTTTGCATGTCTGGGTTGGTGTTTCCAAGTCCAAGAATTTGTCTTTGTTGGTTTGTATATCTAAAGTGCCTGTCTTTCTCTGCTGCATGTCTGATTCTATTTGTTTGCATGTCTGGGTTGGTGTTTGCAAGTCCAACAATTTGTCTTTGTTGGTTTATATATCTAAAGTGCCTGTCTTTCTCTGTCTGCATGTCTGATTCTATCTGTTTGCATGTCTGAGTTGGTTTTTGCAAGTCCAACTATTTGTCTTTGTTGGTTTGAATGTCTAAAATATCTGTCATTCTCTGTTTGTGTGTCTGAATCTATTTGTTTGCATGTCTGGGTTGGTGTTTGCAAGTCCAAGTGTTTGTCTTTTTGGTTTGAATGTCTAAAGTGTCTGTCTTTCTCTGTTTGTGTGTCTGATTCTATTTGTTTGCATGTCAGGGTTGGTGTTTGCAAGTCCAAGAATTTGTCTTTGTTGGTTTGAATGTCTAAAGTGTCTGTCTTTCTCTGTTTGTGTGTCTGATTCTATTTGTTTGCATGTCAGGGTTGGTGTTTGCAAGTCCAAGAATTGTCTCTGTTGGTTTGAATGTCTAAAGTGTCTGTCTTTCTCTGTTTATGTGTCTGATTCTAATAGTTTGCATGACAGGGTTGATGTTTGCAAGTCCAAGAATTTGTCTTTGTTGGTTTAAATGTCTAAAGTGTCTGTCTTTCTCTGTTTGTGTGTCTGATTCTATTTGTTTGCATGTCAGGGTTGCTGTTTGCAAGTCCAAGAATTTGTCTTTGTTGGTTTGAATGTCTGAAGTGACTGTCTTTCTCTGTTTGTTTGTTTGATTCTATTTGTTTGCATGTCTGGGTTGGTGTTTGCAAGTCCAAGAATTTGTCTTTGTTGGTTTGAATGCCTAAAGTGTCTGTCTTTCTTTGTTTGTGTGTCTGATTCTATTTGTTCGCATGTCTGGGTTGGTTTTTGCAAGTCCTAGTATTTGTCTTTGTTATTTTGAATGTCTAAAGTGTCTGTCTTTCTCTGTTTGTGTGTCTGAATCTATTTGTTTGCATGTCAGGGTTGATGTTTGCAAGTCCAAGAATTTGTCTTTGTTGGTTTGAATGTCTAAAGTGTCTGTCTTTCTCTGTTTGTGTGTCTGATTCTATTGGTTTGCATGTCTGGGTTGATGTTTGCAAGTCCAAGAATTTGTCTTTGTTGGTTTGAATGTCTAAAGTGTCTGTCTTTCCCTGTTTGTGTGTCTGATTCTATTTGTTTGCAAGTCAGGGTTGGTGTTTGCAAGTCCAAGAATTTGTCTTTGTTGGTTTGAATGTCTAAATTGTCTGTCTTTCTCTGTTTGTGTGTCTGATTCTATTTGTTTGCATGTCTGGATTGGTGTTTGCAAGTCCAAGAATTTGTCTTTGTTGGTTTGAATGTCTAAAGTGTCTGTCTTTCTCTGTTTGTGTGTCTGAATCTATTTGTTTGCATGTCAGGGTTGATGTTTGCAAGTCCAAGAATTTGTCTTTGTTGGTTTGAATGTCTAAAGTGTCTGTCTTTCTCTGTTTGTGTGTCTGATTCTATTTGTTTGCATGTCAGGGTTGATGTTTGCAAGTCCAAGAATTTGTCTTTGTTGGTTTGAACGTCTAAAGTCTCTGTCTTTCTCTATTTGTTTGTTTGATTCTATTTGTTTGCATGTCTGGGTTGGTGTTTGCAAGTCCAAGAATTTGTCTTTGTTCGTTTGAATGTCTAAAGTGTCTGTCTTTCTCTGTTTGTGTGTTTGAATCTATTTGTTTGCATGTCAGGGTTGATGTTTGCAAGTCCAAGAATTTGTCTCTGTTGGTTTGAATGTCTAAAGTGTCTGTCTTTCTCTGTTTGTGTGTCTGATTCTATTTGCTTGTATGTCAGGGTTGATGTTTGCAAGTCCAAGAATTTCTCTTTGTTGGTTTGAATGTCTAAAGTGTCTGTCTTTCTCTGTTTGTATGTCTGATTCTATTTGTTTGCATGTCTGGATTGATGTTTGCAAGTCCAAGAATTTGTCTTTGTTGGTTTGAATGCCTAAAGTTTCTGTCTTTCTCTGTTTGTGTGTCTGATTCTATTTGTTTGCATGTCTGGGTTGGTTTTTGTAAGTCCAAGTATTTGTCTTTGTTGGTTTGAATGTCTTAAGTGTCTATCTTTCTCTGTTTGTGTGTCTGATTCTATTTGTTTGCATGTCAGGGTTGGTGTTTGCAAGTCCAAGAATTTGTCTTTGTTTGTTTGAACGTCTAAAGTGTCTGTCTTTCTCTGTTTGTGTGTCTGATTCTATTTGTTTGCATGTCTGGGTTGGTGTTTGCAAGTCCAAGAATTTGTCTTTGTTGGTTTGAATGCCTAAGGTGACTGTCTTTCTCTGTTTGTGAGTCTGATTCTATTTATTGGCATGGCCGGGTTGATGTTTGCAAGCCCAAGAATTTGTCTTTGTTGGTTTGAATGTCTAAAGTGTCTCTCTTTCTCTGTTTGGGTGTTTGATTCTATGTGTTTGCATGTCTGAGTTGGTGTTTGCAAGTCCAAGAATTTGTCTTTGTTGGTTTGAATGCCTAAATTGTCTGTCTTTCTCTGTTTGTGTGTCTGATTCTATTTGTTTGCATGTCTGGGCTGGTGTTTGCAAGTCCAAGAATTTGTCTTTGTTGGTTTGAATGTCTAAAGTGTCTGTCTTTCTCTGTTTGTATGTTTGATTCTATTTGTTTGCATATCAGGGTTGATGTTTGCAAGTCCAAGAATTTGTCTTTGTTGGTTTGAATGTCTAAAGTGTCTGTCTTTCTCTGTTTGTATGTCTGATTCTATTTGTTTGCATGTCTGGATTGATGTTTTTAAGTCCAAAAATTTGTCTTTGTTGGTTTGAATGCCTAAAGTGACTGTCTTTCTCTGTTTGTGTGTTTGATTCTATTTGTTTGCATGTCTGGGTTGGTGTTTGCAAGTCCAAGAGTTTGTCTAAGTTGGTTTGAATGCCTAAAGTGTCTGTCTTTCTCTGTTTGTGTGTCTGATTCTATTTGTTTGCATGTCTGGGTTGGTTTTTGCAAGTCCAAGAATTTGTCTTTGTTGGTTTGAATGTCTAAAGTGTCTGTCTTTCTCTGTTTGTGTGCCTGATTCTATTTGTTTGCATGTCAGGGTTGGTCTTTGCAAGTCCAAGAATTCGTCTTTGTTGGTTTGAATGTCTAAAGTCTGTCTTTCTCTGTTTTTGTGTCTGAATCTATTTATTTGTATGTCTGGGTTGGTGTTTGCAAGTCCAAGAGTTTATCTTTGTTGGTTTGAATGTCTGAAGTGTCTGTCCTTCTCGGTTTGTGTGTCTGATTTTATTTGTTTGCATGTCTGGGTTGGTGTTTGCAAGTCCAAGAATTTGTCTTTGTTGGTTTGAATGCCTAAAGTGTCTGTCTTTCTCTGTTTGTGTGTCGGATTCTATTTGTTTGCATGTCTGGGTTGGTGTTTGCAAGTCCAAGAATTTATCTTTGTTGGTTTGAATGTCTAAAGCGTCTGTCTTTCTCTGTTTGTGTGTCTGATTCTATTTGTTTGCATGTCAGGGTTGGTGTTTGCAAGTCCAAGAATTTGTCTTTGTTGGTTTGAATGTCTAAGTTGTCTGTCTTTCTCTGTTTGTGTGTCTGAATCTATTTGTTTGCATGTCAGGGTTGATATTTGCAAGTCCAAGAATTTGTCTTTGTTGGTTTTAATGTCTAAAGTGTCTGTCTTTCTCTGTTTGTTTCTTTTGATTCTATTTGTTTGCATGTCTGGGTTGGTTTTTGCAAGTCCTAGTATTTGTCTTTGTTGGTTTGAATGTCTAAAGTGTCTGTCTTTCTCTGTTTGTGTGTCTGATTCTATTTGTTTGCATGTCAGGGTTGGTTTTTGCAAGTCCTAGTATTTGTCTTTGTTGGTTTTAATGTCTAAAGTGTCTGTCTTTCTCTGTTTGTTTCTTTTGATTCTATTTGTTTGCATGTCTGGGTTGGTTTTTGCAAGTCCTAGTATTTGTCTTTGTTGGTTTGAATGCCTAAAGTGTCTGTCTTTCTTTGTTTGTGTGTCTGATTCTATTTGTTCGCATGTCTAGGTTGGTTTTTGCAAGTCCTAGTATTTGTCTTTGTTATTTTGAATGTCTAAAGTGTCTGTCTTTCTCTGTTTGTGTGTCTGATTTTATTTGTTTGCATGTCAGGGTTGGTGTTTGCAAGTCCAAGAATTTGTCTTTGTTGGTTTGAATGTCTAAAGTGTCTGTCTTTCTCTGTTTGTGTGTCTGAATCTATGTGTTTGCATTTCAGGGTTGATGTTTGCAAGTCCAAGAATTTGTCTTTGTTGGTTTGAATGTCTAAAGTGTCTGTCTTTCTCTGTTTGTGTGTCTGATTCTATTGGTTTGCATGTCTGGGTTGGTGCTTGCAAGTCCAAGAATTTATCTTTGTTGGTTTGAATGCCCAAAGTGTCTGTCTTTCTCTGTTTGTGTGTCTGATTCTATTTGTTTGCATGTCTGGGTTGGTTTTTGCAAGTCCTAGTATTTGTCTTTGTTGGTTTGAATGTCTAAAGTGTCTGTCTTTCTCTGTTTGTGTGTCTGATTCTATTTGTTTGCATGTCAGGGTTGGTGTTTGCAAGTCCAAGAATTTGTCTTTGTTGGTTTGAATGTCTAAATTGTCTGTCTTTCTCTGTTTGTGTGTCTGAATCTATTTGTTTGCATGTCAGGGTTGATGTTTGCAAGTCCAAGAAATTGTCTTTGTTGGTTTGAATGTCTGAAGTGTCTGTCTTTCTCTGTCTGTTTCTTTTGATTCTATTTGTTTGCATGTCTGGGTTGGTTTTTGCAAGTCCTAGTATTTGTCTTTGTTGGTTTGAATGTGAAAAGTGTCTGTCTTTCTCTGTTTGTGTGTCTGATTCTATTTGTTTACATGTCAGGGTTGGTTTTTGCAAGTCCTAGTATTTGTCTTTGTTGGTTAGAATGTCTAAAGTGTCTGTATTTCTCTGTTTGTTTCTTTTGATTCTATTTGTTTGCATGTCTGGGTTGGTTTTTGCAAGTCCTAGTATTTGTCTTTGTTGGTTTGAATGTCTAAAGTGTCTGTCTTTCTCTGTTTGTGTGTCTGATTCTATTTGTTCGCATGTCTGGGTTGGTTTTTGCAAGTCCTAGTATTTGTCTTTGTTGGTTTCAATGTCTAAAGTGTCTTTTTTTCTCTGTTTGTGTGTCTGATTCTATTTGTTTGCATGTCAGGGTTGGTGTTTGCAAGTCCAAGAATTTGTCTTTGTTGGTTTGAATGTCTAAAGTGTCTGTCTTTCTCTGTTTGTGTGTCTGAATCTATTTGTTTGCATGTCAGGGTTGATGTTTGCAAGTCCAAGAATTTGTCTTTGTTGGTTGGAATGTCTAAAGTGACTGTCTTTCTCTGTTTGTGTGTCTGATTCTATTTGTTGGCATGTCCGGGTTGATGTTTGCAAGCCCAAGAATTTGTCTTTGTTGGTTTGAATGCCTAAAGTGTCTGTCTTTCTCTGTTTGTGTGTCTAATTCTATTTGTTCGCATGTCTGGGTGGGTTTTTGCAAGTCCTAGTATTTGTCTTTGTTGGTTTGAATGTCTAAAGTGTCTGTCTTTCTCTGTTTGTGTGTCTGATTCTATTTGTTTGCATGTCAGGGTTGGTGTTTGCAAGTCCAAGAATTTGTCTTTGTTGGTTTGAATGTCTAAAGTGTCTGTCTTTCTCTGTTTGTGTGTCTGAATCTATTTGTTTGCATGTCAGGGTTGATGTTTGCAAGTCCAAGAATTTGTCTTTGTTGGTTTGAACGTCTAAAGTGTCTGTCTTTCTCTGTTTGTTTGTTTGATTCTATTTGTTTGCATGTCTGGGTTGGTGTTTGCAAGTCCAAGAATTTGTCTTTGTTCGTTTGAATGTCTAAAGCGTCTGTCTTTCTCTGTTTGTGTGTTTGAATCTATTTGTTTCCATGTCAGGGTTGATTTTTGCAAGTCCAAGAATTTGTCTCTGTTGATTTGAATGTCTAAAGTGTCTGTCTTTCTCTGTTTGTGTGTCTGATTCTATTTGTTTGCATGTCAGGGTTGATGTTTGCAAGTCCAAGAATTTCTCTTTGTTGGTTTGAATGTCTAAAGTGTCTGTCTTTCTCTGTTTGTATGTCTGATTCTATTTGTTTGCATGTCTGGATTGATGTTTGCAAGTCCAGAATTTGTCTTTGTTGGTTTGAATGCCTAAAGTGTCTGTCTTTCTCTGTTTGTGTGTTTGATTCTATTTGTTTGCATGTCTGGGTTGGTGTTTGCAAGTCCAAGAATTTGTCTTTGTTGGTTTGAATGCCTAAAGTGTCTGTCTTTCTCTGTTTGTGTGTCTGATTCTATTTGTTTGCATGTCTGGGTTGGTTTTTGTAAGTCCAAGTATTTGTCTTTGTTGGTTTGAATGTCTTAAGTGTCTATCTTTCTCTGTTTGTGTGTCTGATTCTATTTGTTTGCATGTCAGGGTTGGTGTTTGCAAGTCCAAGAATTTGTCTTTGTTGGTTTGAATGTCTAAAGTGTCTGTCTTTCTCTGTCTGTGTGTCTGAATCTGTTTGTTTGCATGTCAGGGTTCATGTTTGCAAGTCCAAGAATTTGTCTTTGTTTGTTTGAACGTCTAAAGTGTCTGTCTTTCTCTGTTTGTGTGTCTGATTCTATTTGTTTGCATGTCTGGGTTGGTGTTTGCAAGTCCAAGAATTTGTCTTTGTTGGTTTGAATGCCTAAGATGACTGTCTTTCTCTGTTTGTGAGTCTGATTCTATTTGTTGGCATGGCCGGGTTGATGTATGCAAGCCCAAGAATTTGTCTTTGTTGGTTTGAATGTCTAAAGTGTCTCTCTTTCTCTGTTTGGGTGTTTGATTCTATGTGTTTGCATGTCTGAGTTGGTGTTTGCAAGTCCAAGAATTTGTCTTTGTTGGTTTGAATGCCTAAATTGTCTGTCTTTCTCTGTTTGTGTGTCTGATTCTATTTGTTTGCATGTCTGGGCTGGTTTTCGCAAATCCAAGAATTTGTCTTTGTTGGTTTGAATGTCTAAAGTGTCTGTCTTTCTCTGTTTGTATGTTTGATTCTATTTGTTTGCATATCAGGGTTGATGTTTGCAAGTCCAAGAATTTGTCTTTGTTTGTTTGAATGTCTAAAGTGTCTGTCTTTCTCTGTTTGTATGTCTGATTCTATTTGTTTGCATGTCTGGATTGATGTTTTTAAGTCCAAGAATTTGTCTTTGTTGGTTTGAATGCCTAACGTGACTGTCTTTCTCTGTTTGTGTGTTTGATTCTATTTGTTTGCATGTCTGGGTTGGTGTTTGCAAGTCCAAGAATTTGTCTTTGTTGGTTTGAATGCCTAAAGTGTCTGTCTTTCTCTGTTTGTGTGTCTGATTCTATTTGTTTGCATGTCTGGGTTGGTTTTTGCAAGTCCAAGTATTTGTCTTTGTTGGTTTGAATGTCTAAAGTGTCTGTCTTTCTCTGTTTGTGTGCCTGATTCTACTTGTTTGCATGTAAGGGTTGGTCTTTGCAAGTCCAAGAATTTGTCTTTGTTGGTTTGAATGTCTAAAATGTCTGTCTTTCTCTATTTGTGTGTCTGAATCTATTTGTTTGCATGTCTGGGTTGGTGTTTGCAAGTCCAAGAATTTATCTTTGTTGGTTTGAATGTCTGAAGTGTCTGTCCTTCTCGGTTTGTGTGTCTGATTCTATCTGTTTGCATGTCTGGGTTGGTGTTTGCAAGTCCAAGAATTTGTCTTTGTTGGTTTGAATGCCTAAAGTATCTGTCTTTCTCTGTTTGTGTGTCTGATTCTATTTGTTTGCATGTCTGGGTTGGTGTTTGAAAGTCCAAGAATTTATCTTTGTTGGTTTGAATGTCTAAAGTGTCTGTCTTTCTCTGTTTGTGTGTCTGATTCTATTTGTTTGCATGTCAGGGTTGGTGTTTGCAAGTCCAAGAATTTGTCTTTGTTGGTTTGAATGTCTAAGTTGTCTGTCTTTCTCTATTTGTGTGTCTGAATCTATTTGTTTGCATGTCAGGGTTGATGTTTGCAAGTCCAAGAATTTGTCTTTGTTGGTTTGAATGTCTAAAGTGTCTGTCTTTCTCTGTTTGTTTCTTTTGATTCTATTTGTTTGCGTGTCTGGGTTGGTTTTTGCAAGTCCTAGTATTTGTCTTTGTTGGTTTGAATGTCTAAAGTGTCTGTCTTTCTCTGTTTGTGTGTCTGATTCTATTTGTTTGCATGTCAGGGTTGGTTTTTGCAAGTCCTAGTATTTGTCTTTGTTGGTTTGAATGTCTAAAGTGTCTGTCTTTCTCTGTTTGTTTCTTTTGATTCTATTTGTTTGCATGTCTGGGTTGGTTTTTGCAAGTCCTAGTATTTGTCTTTGTTGGTTTGAATGTCTAAAGTGTCTGTCTTTCTCTGTTTGTGTGTCTGATTCTATTTGTTTGCATGTCTGGGTTGGTTTTTGCAAGTCCTAGTATTTGTCTTTGTTGGTTTGAATGTCTAAAGTGTCTGTCTTTCTCTATTTGTGTGTCTGATTCTATTTGTTTGCATGCCAGGGTTGGTGTTTGCAAGTCCAAGAATTTGTCTTTGTTGGTTTGAATGTCTAAAGTGTCTGTCTTTCTCTGTTTGTGTGTCTGAATCTTTTTGTTTGCATGTCAGGGTTGATGTTTGCAAGTCCAAGAATTTGTCTTTGTTAGTTTGAATGTCTAAAGTGACTGTCTTTCTCTGTTTGTGTGTCTGATTCTATTTGTTGGCATGTCTGGGTTGATGTTTGCAAGCCCAAGAATTTGTCTTTGTTGGTTTGAATGCCTAAAGTGTCTGTCTTTCTCTGTTTGTGTGTCTGATTCTATTTGTTCGCATGTCTGGGTGGGTTTTTGCAAGCCCTAGTATTTGTCTTTGTTGGTTTGAATGTCTAAAGTGTCCGCCTTTCTCTGTTTGTGGGTCTGATTCTATTTGTTTGCATGTCAGGCTTGGTGTTTGCAAGTCCAAGAATTTGTCTTTGTTGGTTTGAATGTCTAAAGTGTCTGTCTTTCTCTGTTTGTGTGTCTGAATCTATTTGTTTGCATGTCAGGGTTGATGTTTGCAAGTCCAAGAATTTGTCTTTGTTGGTTTGAATGTCTAAAGTGTCTGTCTTTCTCTGTTTGTGTGTCTGATTCTATTTGTTTGCATGTCTGGGTTGGCGTTTGCAAGTCCAAGAATTTGTCTTTGTTGGTTTGAATGCCTGAAGTGTCTGTCTTTCTCTGTTTGTGTGTCTGATTCTATTTGTTTGCATGTTTGGGTTGGTTTTTGCAAGTCCTAGTATTTGTCTTTGTTGGTTTGAATGTCTAAAGTGTCTGTCTTTCTCTGTTTGTGTGTCTGATTCTATTTGTTTGCATGTCAGGGTTGGTGTTTGCAAGTCCAAGAATTTGTCTTTGTTGGTTTGAATGTCTAAAGTGTCTGTCTTTCTCTTTTTATGTGTCTGAATCTATTTGTTTGCATGTCAGGGTTGATGTTTGCAAGTCCAAGAATTTGTCTTTGTTGGTTTGAATGTCTAAAGTGTCTGTCTTTCTCTGTTTGTGCGTCTGATTCTATTTGTTTGCATGCCAGGGTTGATGTTTGCAAGTCCAAGAATTTGTCTTTGTTGGTTTGAATGTCTAAAGTGTCTGTTTTTATCTGTTTGTATGTCAGATTTTATTTGTTTGCATGTCTGGATTGATGTTTGCAAGTCCAAGAATTTGTCTTTGTTGGTTTGAATGTCTAAAGTGTCTGTCTTTCTTTGTCTGTGTGTCTGAATCTGTTTGTTTGCATGTCAGGGTTGATGTTTGCAAGTCCAAGAATTTGTCTTTGTTGGTTTGAATGTCTAAAGTGTCTGTCTTTCTCTGTTTGTGTGTCTGATTCTATTTGTTTGCATGTCTGGGTTGGTGTTTGCAAGTCCAAGAATTTGTCTTTGTTGGTTTGAATGCCTAAGGTGACTGTCTTTCTCTGTTTGTGAGTCTGATTCTATTTGTTGGCATGGCCGGGTTGATGTTTGCAAGCCCAAGAATTTGTCTTTGTTGGTTTGAATGTCTAAAGTGTCTCTCTTTCTCTGTTTGGGTTTTTGATTCTATGTGTTTGCATGTCTGAGTTGGTGTTTGCAAGTCCAAGAATTTGTCTTTGTTGGTTTGAATGCCTAAAGTGTCTGTCTTTCTCTGTTTGTGTGTCTGAATCTATTTGTTTGCATGTCAGGGTTGATGTTTGCAAGTCCAAGAATTTGTCTTTGTTGGTTTCAATGTCTAAAGTGTCTGTCCTTCTCGGTTTGTGTGTCTGATTCTATTTGTTTGCATGTCTGGGTTGGTGTTTGCAAGTCCAAGAATTTGTCTTTGTTGGTTTGAATGCCTAAAGTGTCTGTCTTTCTCTGTTTGTGTGTCTGATTCTATTTGTTTGCATGTCTGGGTTGGTGTTTGCAAGCCCAAGAATTTGTCTTTGTTGGTTTGAATGTCTATAGTGTCTGTCATTCTCTGTTTGTGTGTCTGATTCTTTTTGTTTGCATGTCTGGGTCGGTGTTTGCAAGTCCAACTATTTGTCTTTGTTGGTTTGAATGTCTAAAGTGTCTGTGTTTCTCTGTTTGTATGTCTGATTCTATTTGTTTGCATGTCTGGGTTGGTGATTGCAAGTCCAAGTATTTGTCTTTTTTGGTTTGAATGTCTAAAGTATCTGTCATTCTCTGTTTGTGTGTCTGATTCTATTTGTTTGCATGTCTGGGTTGGTGTTTGCAAGTCCAAGAATTTGTCTTTGTTGGTTTGAATGCCTAAAGTGACTGTCTTTCTCTGTTTGTGTGTTTGATTCTATTTGTTTGCATGTCTGGGTCGGTGTTTGCAAGTCCAAGAGCTTGTCTTTGTTGGTTTGAATGCCTAAAGTGTCTGTTTTTCTCTGTTTGTGTGTCTGATTCTATTTGTTTGCATGTATGGGTTGGTTTTTGCAAGTCCAAGTATTTGTCTTTGTTGGTTTGAATGTCTAAAGTGTCTGTCTTTCTCTGTTTGTGTGTCTGATTCTATTTGTTTGCATGCCAGGGTTGGTCTTTGCAAGTCCAAGAATTTGTCTTTGTTGGTTTGAATGTCTAAAGTGTCTGTCTTTCTCTGTTTGTGTGTCTGAATCTATTTGTTTGCATGTCAGGGTTGATGTTTGCAAGTCCAAGAATTTGTCTTTGTTGGTTTGAATGTCTAAAGTGTCTGTCCTTCTCTGTTTGTGTGTCTGATTCTATTTGTTTGCATGTCTGGGTTGGTGTTTGCAAGTCCAAGAATTTGTCTTTGTTGGTTTGAATGCCTAAAGTGTCTGTCTTTCTCTGTTTGTGTGTCTGATTCTATTTCTTTACATGTCTGGGTCGGTGTTTGCAAGTCCAACTATTTGTCTTTGTTGGTTTGAATGTCTAAAGTGTCTGTCTTTCTCTGTTTGTATGTCTGATTCTATTTGTTTGCATGTCTGGGTTGGTGTTTGTAAGTCCAAGTATTTGTCTTTTTTGGTTTGAATGTCTAAAGTATCTGTCATTCTCTGTTTGTGTGTCTGATTCTATTTGTTTGCATGTCTGAGTTGGTGTTTGCAAGTTCAAGAATTTGTCTTTGTTGGTTTGAATGTCTAAAGTGTCTGTTCATTCTCTGTTTGTATGTCTGATTCTATTTGTTTGCATGTCTGGATTGATGTTTTTAAGTCCAAGAATTTGTCTTTGTTGGTTTGAATGCCTAAAGTGCCTGTTTTTCTCTGTTTGTGTGTCTGATTCTATTTGTTTGCATGTATGGGTTGGTTTTTGCAAGTCCAAGTATTTGTCTTTGTTGGTTTGAATGTCTAAAGTGTCTGTCTTTCTCTGTTTGTGTGTCTGAATCTATTTGTTTGCATGTCAGGGTTGGTTTTTGCAAGCCCAAGAATTTGTGTTTGTTGGTTTGAATGTCAAAAGTGTCTGTCCTCCTCTGTTTGTGTGTCTGATTCTATTTGTTTGCATGTCTGGGTTGGTGTTTGAAAGTCCAAGAATTTGTCTTTGTTGGTTTGAATGCCTAAAGTGTCTGTCTTTCTCTGTTTGTGTGTCTGATTCTGTTTGTTTACATGTCTGGGTCGGTGTTTGCAAGTCCAACTATTTGTCTTTGTTGGTTTGAATGTCTAAAGTTTCTGTCTTTCTCTGTTTGTGTGTCTGATTCTATTTGTTTGCATGTCTGAGTTGGTGTTTGCAAGTCCAAGTATTTGTCTTTGTTGGTTTCAATGTCTAAAGTGTCTGTCCTTCTCGGTTTGTGTGTCTGATTCTATTTGTTTGCATGTCTGAGTTGGTGTTTGCAAGTCCAAGTATTTGTCTTTGTTGGTTTCAATGTCTAAAGTGTCTGTCCTTCTCGGTTTGTGTGTCTGATTCTATTTGTTTGCATGTCTGGGTTGGTGTTTGCAAGTCCAAGAATTTGTCTTTGTTGGTTTGAATGCCTAAAGTGTCTGTCTTTCTCTGTTTGTGTGTCTGATTCTGTTTGTTTGCATGTCTGGGTCGGTGTTTGCAAGTCCAACTATTTGTCCTTGTTGGTTTGAATGTCTAAAGTGTCTGTGTTTCTCTGTTTGTATGTCTGATTCTATTTGTTTGCATGTCTGGGTTGGTGTTTGCAAGTCCAAGTATTTGTCTTTTTTGGTTTGAATGTCTAAAGTATCTGTCATTCTCTGTTTGTGTGTCTGATTCTATTTGTTTACATGTCTGAGTTGGTGTTTGCAAGTCCAAGAATTTGTCTTTGTTGGTTTGAATGTCTAAAGTGTCTGTTCATTCTCTGTTTGTATGTCTGATTCTATTTGTTTGCATGTCTGGATTGATGTTTTTAAGTCCAAGAATTTGTCTTTGTTGGTTTGAATGCCTAAAGTGACTGTCTTTCTCTGTTTGTGTGTTTGATTCTATTTGTTTGCATGTCTTGGTTGGTGTTTGCAAGTCCAAGTGTTTGTCTTTGTTGGTTTGAATGCCTAAAGTGTCTGTTTTTCTCTGCTTGTGTGTCTGATTCTATTTGTTTGCATGTATGGGTTGGTTTTTGCAAGTCCAAGGATTTGTCTTTGTTGGTTTGAATGTCTAAAGTGTCTGTCTTTCTCTGTTTGTGTGTCTGATTCTATTTGTTTGCATGTCAGGTTTGGTCTTTGCAAGTCCAAGAATTTTTCTTTGTTGGTTTGAATGTATAAAGTGTCTGTCTTTCTCTGTTTGTGTGTCTGAATCTATTTGTTTGCATGTCAGGGTTGATGTTTGCAAGTCCAAGAATTTGTATTTGTTGGTTTGAATGTCTAAAGTGTCTGTCCTTCTCTCTTTGTGTCTGATTCTATTTGTTTGCATGTCTGGGTTGGTGTTTGCAAGTCCAAGAATTTGTCTTTGTTGGTTTGAATGCCTAAAGTGTCTGTCTTTCTCTGTTTGTGTGTCTGATTCTGTTTGTTCACATGTCTGGGTCGGTGTTTGCAAGTCCAACTATTTGTCTTTGTTGGTTTGAATGTCTAAAGTGTCTGTCTTTCTCTGTTTGTGTGTCTGATTCTATTTGTTTGCATGTCTGAATTGGTGTTTGCAAGTCCAAGAATTTGTCTTTTTTGGTTTGAATGTCTAAAGTGTCTGTTCATTCTCTGTTTGTATGTCTGATTCTATTTGTTTGCATGTCTGGATTGATCTTTTTAAGTCCAAGAATATGTCTTTGTTGGTTTGAATGCCTAAAGTGACTGTCTTTCTCTGTTTGTGTGTTTGATTCTATTTGTTTGCATGTCTGGGTTGGTGTTTGCAAGTCCAAGAATTTGTCTTTGTTGGTTTGAATGCCTAAAGTGTCTGTCTTTCTCTGTTTGTGTGTCTGATTCTATTTGTTTGCATGTCTGGGTTGGTTTTTGCAAGTCTAAGTATTTGTCTTTGTTGGTTTGAATGTCTAAAGTGTCTATCTTTCTCTGTTTGTGTGTCTGATTCTATTTGTTTACATGTCAGGGTTGGTGTTTGCAAGTCCAAGAATTTGTCTTTGTTGGTTTGAATGTCTAAAGTGTCTGTCTTTCTCTGTTTGTGTGTCTGAATCTATTTGTTTGCATGTCAGGGTTGATGTTTGCAAGTCCAATAATTTGTCTTTGTTGGTTTGAATGTCTAAAGTGTCTGTCTTTCTCTGTTTGTGTGTCTGATTCTATTTGTTTGCATGTCTGGGTTGGTTTTTGCAAGTCCAAGTATTTGTCTTTGTTGGTTTGAATGCCTAAAGTGACTGTCTTTCTCTGTTTGTGTGTATGATTCTATTTGTTGGCATGTCCGGGTTGATGTTTGCAAGCCCAAGAATATGTCTTTGTTGGTTTGAATGTCTAAAGTGTCTCTCTTTCTCTGTTTGGGTGTTTGATTCTATTTGTTTGCATGTCTGAGTTGGTGTTTGCAAGTCCAAGAATTTGTCTTTGTTGGTTTGAATGCCTAAAGTGTCCGTCTTTCTCTGTTTGTGTGTCTGATTCGATTTGTTTGCATGTCCGGGTTGATGTTTGCAAGCCCAAGAATTTGTCTTTGTTGGTTTGAATGTCTAAAGGGTCTATCTTTCTCTGTTTGGGTGTTTGAATATATTTGTTTGCATGTCTGAGTTGGTGTTTGCAAGTCCAAGAATTTGTCTTTGTTGGTTTGAATGCCTAAAGTGTCTGACTTTCTCTGTTTGTGTGTCTGATTTTATTTGTTTTCATGTCAGGGTTGATGTTTGCTAGTCCAAGAATTTGTCTTTGTTGGTTTGAATGTCTAAAGTGTCTGTCTTTCTCTGTTTGTATGTCTGATTCTATTTGTTTGCATGTCTGGATTGATGATTGCAAGTCCCAGAATTTGTCTTTGTTGGTTTGAATGCCTAAAGTGACTATCTTTCTCTCTTTGTGTGTCTGATTCTATTTGTTTGCATGTCTGGAATGATGTTTGTAAGCCCAAGAATCTGTCTTTGTTGATTTGAATGTCTAAAGTGTCTGTCTTTCTCTGTTTGGGCGTTTGATTCTATTTGTTTGCATGTCTGGGTTGGTGTTTGCAAGTCCAAGAATTTTTCTTTGTTGGTTTGAATACCTAAAGTGTCTGTCTTTCTCTGTTTGTGTGTCTGATTCTATTTGTTTGCATGTCTGGGTTGGTTTTTGCAAGTCCAAGTATTTGTCTTTGTTGGTTTGAATGTATAAGGTGTCTGTCTTTCTCTGTTTGTGTGTCTGATTCTATTTGTTCGCATGTCTCGGTTGGTGTTTGCAAGTCTAAGAATTTGTCGTTGTTGGTTTGAATGTCTAAAGTGTCTGTCTTTCTCTGCTTGTGCGTCTGATTCTATTTGTTTGCATGTCTGGGTTGATGTTTGCAAGTCCAAGAATTTGTCTTTCTTGGTTTGAATGTCTAAAGTGTCTGTCTTTCTCTGTTTGTATGTCTGATTCTATTTGTTTGCATGTCTGGGTTGATGTTTGCAAGTCCAAGAATTTGTCTTTGTTGGTTTGAATGCCTAAAGTGTCTGTCTTTCTCTGCTTGTGCGTCTGATTCTATTTGTTTGCATGTCTGGGTTGATGTTTGCAAGTCCAAGAATTTGTCTTTCTTGGTTTGAATGTCTAAAGTGTCTGTCTTTCTCTGTTTGTTTGTCTAATTCTATTTGTTTGCATGTCTGGGTTGAAGTTTGCAAGTCCAAGACTTTGTCTTTGTTGGTTTGAATGCCTAAAGTGTCTGTCTTTCTCTGTTTGTGTGTCTGATTCTATTTGTTTGCATGTCTGAGTTGGTGTTTGCAAGTCCAAGAATTTGTCTTTGTTGGTTTGAATGTCTAAAGTGTCTGTCTTTCTCTGTTTGTGTGTCTGATTCTATTTTTTGCATGTCTGGGTTGATGTTTGCAAGTCCAAGAATTTGTCTTTGTTGGTTTGAATGCCTAAATTGACTGTCTTTCTCTGTTTTTCTGTCTGATTCTATTTGTTGGCATGTCTGGGTTTATGTTTGTAAGCCCAAGAATCTGTCTTTTTTGGTTTGAATGTCTAAAGTGTCTGTCTTTCTCTGTTTGGGTGTTTGATTCTATTTGTTTGCATGTCTAGGTTGGTGTTTGCAAGTCCAAGAATTTGTCTTTGTTGGTTTGAATGCCTAAAGTGTCTGTCTTTCGCTGTTTGTGTGTCTGATTATATTTGTTTGCATGTCTGGGTTGGTTTTTGCAAGTCAAAGTATTTGTCTTTGTTGGTTTGACTGTCTAAGATGTCTGTCTTTCTCTGTTTGTGTGTCTGATTCTATTTGTTTACATGTCAGGGTTGGTGTTTGCAAGTCCAAGAATTTGTCTTTGTTGGTTTGAATGTCTAAAGTGTCTGTCTTTCTCTGTTTGTGTGTCTGAATCTATTTGTTTGCATGTCAGGGTTGATGTTTGCAAGTCCAATAATTTGTCTTTGTTGGTTTGAATGTCTAAAGTGTCTGTCTTTCTCTGTTTGTGTGTCTGATTCTATTTGTTTGCATGTCTGGGTTGGTTTTTGCAAGTCAAAGTATTTGTCTTTGTTGGTTTGACTGTCTAAGGTGTCTGTCTTTCTCTGTTTGTGTGTCTGATTCTATTTGTTTGCATGTCTCGGTTGGTGTTTGCAATTCTAAGAATTTGTCTTTGTTGGTTTGAATGCCTAAAGTAACTGTCTTTCTCTGTTTGTGCGTCTGATTCTATTTGTTTGCATGTCTGGGTTGATGTTTGCAAGTCCAAGAATTTGTCTTTCTTGGTTTGAATGTCTAAAGTGTCTGTCTTTCTCTGTTTGTCTGTCTAATTCTATTTGTTTGCATGTCTGGGTTGATGTTTGCAAGTCCAAGAATTTGTCTTTGTTGGTTTGAATGTCTAAAGTGTCTGTCTTTCTCTGTTTGTGTGTCTGATTCTATTTGTTTGCATGTCTGGGTTGGTTTTTGCAAGTCAAAGTATTTGTCTTTGTTGGTTTGACTGTCTAAGGTGTCTGTCTTTCTCTGTTTGTGTGTCTGATTCTATTTGTTTGCATGTCTCGGTTGGTGTTTGCAATTCTAAGAATTTGTCTTTGTTGGTTTGAATGCCTAAAGTAACTGTCTTTCTCTGTTTGTGCGTCTGATTCTATTTGTTTGCATGTCTGGGTTGATGTTTGCAAGTCCAAGAATTTGTCTTTGTTGGTTTGAATGTCTAAAGGGTCTATCTTTCTCTGTTTGGGTGTTTGAATATATTTGTTTGCATGTCTGAGTTGGTGTTTGCAAGTCCAAGAATTTGTCTTTGTTGGTTTGAATGCCTAAAGTGTCTGTCTTTCTCTGTTTGTGTGTCTGATTTTATTTGTTTGCATGTCAGGGTTGATGTTTGCTAGTCCAAGAATTTGTCTTTGTTGGTTTGAATGTCTAAAGTGTCTGTCTTTCTCTGTTTGTATGTCTGATTCTATTTGTTTGCATGTCTGGATTGATGATTGCAAGTCCAAGAATTTCTCTTTGTTGGTTTGAATGCCTAAAGTGTCTGTCTTTCTCTGCTTGTGCGTCTGATTCTATTTGTTTGCATGTCTGGGTTGATGTTTGCAAGTCCAAGAATTTGTCTTTCTTGGTTTGAATGTCTAAAGTGTCTGTCTTTCTCTGTTTGTCTGTCTAATTCTATTTGTTTGCATGTCTGGGTTGATGTTTGCAAGTCCAAGAATTTGTCTTTGTTGGTTTGAATGCCTAAAGTGTCTGTCTTTCTATGTTTGTGTCTCTGTTTGTGTGCCTGATTCTATTTATTTGCATGTCTGAGTTGGTGTTTGCAAGTCTATGTATTTGTCTTTGTTGGTTTGAATGTCTAAAGTGTCTGTCTTTCTGTGTTTGTGTGTCTTATTCTATTTGTTTGCATGTCTGGGTTGATGTTTGCAAGTCCAAGTATTTGTCTTTTTTGGTTTGAATGTCTAAAGTGTCTGTCTTTCTCTGTTTGTGTGTCTGATTCTATTTGTTTGCATGTCTGAGTTGGTGTTTGCAAGTCCAAGAATTTGTCTTTGTTGGTTTGAATGTCTAAAGTGTCTGTCTTTCTCTGTTTGTGTGTCTGATTCTATTTTTTGCATGTCTGGGTTGATGTTTGCAAGTCCAAGAATTTGTCTTTGTTGGTTTGAATGCCTAAATTGACTGTCTTTCTCTATTTTTCTGTCTGATTCTATTTGTTGGCATGTCTGGGTTGATGTTTGTAAGCCCAAGAATCTGTCTTTTTTGGTTTGAATGTCTAAAGTGTCTGTCTTTCTCTGTTTGGGTGTTTGATTCTATTTGTTTGCATGTCTGGGTTGGTGTTTGCAAGTCCAAGAATTTGTCTTTGTTGGTTTGAATGCCTAAAGTGTCTGTCTTTCGCTGTTTGTGTGTCTGATTATATTTGTTTGCATGTCTGGGTTGGTTTTTGCAAGTCAAAGTGCTTGTCTTTGTTGGTTTGACTGTCTAAGGTGTCTGTCTTTCTCTGTTTGTGTGTCTGATTCTATTTGTTTACATGTCAGGGTTGGTGTTTGCAAGTCCAAGAATTTGTCTTTGTTGGTTTGAATGTCTAAATTGTCTGTCTTTCTCTGTTTGTGTGTCTGAATCTATTTGTTTGCATGTCAGGGTTGATGTTTGCAAGTCCAATAATTTGTCTTTGTTGGTTTGAATGTCTAAAGTGTCTGTCTTTCTCTGTTTGTGTGTCTGATTCTATTTGTTTGGATGCCTGGGTTGGTTTTTGCAAGTCAAAGTATTTGTCTTTGTTGGTTTGACTGTCTAAGGTGTCTGTCTTTCTCTGTTTGTGTGTCTGATTCTATTTGTTTGCATGTCTCGGTTGGTGTTTGCAATTCTAAGAATTTGTCTTTGTTGGTTTGAATGTCTAAAGTGTCTGTCTTTCTGTGCTTGTGCGTCTGATTCTATTTGTTTGCATGTCTGGGTTGATGTTTGCAAGTCCAAGAATTTGTCTTTGTTGGTTTGAATGTCTAAAGTGTCTGTTTTTCTCTGTTTGTATGTCTGATTCTATTTGTTTGCATGTCTGGATTGATGTTTGCAAGTCCAAGAATTTGTCTTTGTTGGTTTGAATGCCTAAAGTAACTGTCTTTCTCTGTTTGTGCGTCTGATTCTATTTGTTTGCATGTCTGGGTTGATGTTTGCAAGTCCAAGAATTTGTCTTTCTTGGTTTGAACGTCTAAAGTGTCTGTCTTTCTCTGTTTGTCTGTCTAATTCTATTTGTTTGCATGTCTGGGTTGATGTTTGCAAGTCCAAGAATTTGTCTTTGTTGGTTTGAATGCCTAAAGTGTCTGTCTTTCTATGTTTGTGTCTCTGTTTGTGTGCCTGATTCTATTTATTTGCATGTCTGAGTTGGTGTTTGCAAGTCTAAGTATTTGTCTTTGTTGGTTTGAATGTCTAAAGTGTCTGTCTTTCTCTGTTTGTGTGTCTTATTCTATTTGTTTGCATATCTGGGTTGATGTTTGCAAGTCCAAGTATTTGTCTTTTTTGGTTTGAATGTCTAAAGTGTCTGTCTTTCTCTGTTTGTGTGTCTGATTCTATTTGTTTGCATGTCTGAGTTGGTGTTTGAAAGTCCAAGAATTTGTCTTTGTTGGTTTGAATGTCTAAAGTGTCTGTTATTCTCTGTTTGTGTGTCTGATTCTATTTCTTTACATGTCTGGGTCGGTGTTTGCAAGTCCAACTATTTGTCTTTGTTGGTTTGAATGTCTAAAGTGTCTGTCTTTCTCTGTTTGTATGTCTGATTCTATTTGTTTGCATGTCTGGGTTGGTGTTTGTAAGTCCAAGTATTTGTCTTTTTTGGTTTGAATGTCTAAAGTATCTGTCATTCTCTGTTTGTGTGTCTGATTCTATTTGTTTGCATGTCTGAGTTGGTGTTTGCAAGTTCAAGAATTTGTCTTTGTTGGTTTGAATGTCTAAAGTGTCTGTTCATTCTCTGTTTGTATGTCTGATTCTATTTGTTTGCATGTCTGGATTGATGTTTTTAAGTCCAAGAATTTGTCTTTGTTGGTTTGAATGCCTAAAGTGCCTGTTTTTCTCTGTTTGTGTGTCTGATTCTATTTGTTTGCATGTATGGGTTGGTTTTTGCAAGTCCAAGTATTTGTCTTTGTTGGTTTGAATGTCTAAAGTGTCTGTCTTTCTCTGTTTGTGTGTCTGAATCTATTTGTTTGCATGTCAGGGTTGGTTTTTGCAAGCCCAAGAATTTGTGTTTGTTGGTTTGAATG
The DNA here is from genome assembly GCA_027921565.1 of Artemia sinica. Lineage (NCBI taxonomy): Eukaryota > Metazoa > Arthropoda > Branchiopoda > Anostraca > Artemiidae > Artemia > Artemia sinica. Next base: position 34,125,650 of record CM051267.1, read on the forward strand.
TCAAAAGTGTCTGTCCTCCTCTGTTTGTGTGTCTGATTCTATTTGTTTGCATGTCTGGGTTGGTGTTTGAAAGTCCAAGAATTTGTCTTTGTTGGTTTGAATGCCTAAAGTGTCTGTCTTTCTCTGTTTGTGTGTCTGATTCTGTTTGTTTACATGTCTGGGTCGGTGTTTGCAAGTCCAACTATTTGTCTTTGTTGGTTTGAATGTCTAAAGTTTCTGTCTTTCTCTGTTTGTGTGTCTGATTCTATTTGTTTGCATGTCTGAGTTGGTGTTTGCAAGTCCAAGTATTTGTCTTTGTTGGTTTCAATGTCTAAAGTGTCTGTCCTTCTCGGTTTGTGTGTCTGATTCTATTTGTTTGCATGTCTGAGTTGGTGTTTGCAAGTCCAAGTATTTGTCTTTGTTGGTTTCAATGTCTAAAGTGTCTGTCCTTCTCGGTTTGTGTGTCTGATTCTATTTGTTTGCATGTCTGGGTTGGTGTTTGCAAGTCCAAGAATTTGTCTTTGTTGGTTTGAATGCCTAAAGTGTCTGTCTTTCTCTGTTTGTGTGTCTGATTCTGTTTGTTTGCATGTCTGGGTCGGTGTTTGCAAGTCCAACTATTTGTCCTTGTTGGTTTGAATGTCTAAAGTGTCTGTGTTTCTCTGTTTGTATGTCTGATTCTATTTGTTTGCATGTCTGGGTTGGTGTTTGCAAGTCCAAGTATTTGTCTTTTTTGGTTTGAATGTCTAAAGTATCTGTCATTCTCTGTTTGTGTGTCTGATTCTATTTGTTTACATGTCTGAGTTGGTGTTTGCAAGTCCAAGAATTTGTCTTTGTTGGTTTGAATGTCTAAAGTGTCTGTTCATTCTCTGTTTGTATGTCTGATTCTATTTGTTTGCATGTCTGGATTGATGTTTTTAAGTCCAAGAATTTGTCTTTGTTGGTTTGAATGCCTAAAGTGACTGTCTTTCTCTGTTTGTGTGTTTGATTCTATTTGTTTGCATGTCTTGGTTGGTGTTTGCAAGTCCAAGTGTTTGTCTTTGTTGGTTTGAATGCCTAAAGTGTCTGTTTTTCTCTGCTTGTGTGTCTGATTCTATTTGTTTGCATGTATGGGTTGGTTTTTGCAAGTCCAAGAATTTGTCTTTGTTGGTTTGAATGTCTAAAGTGTCTGTCTTTCTCTGTTTGTGTGTCTGATTCTATTTGTTTGCATGTCAGGTTTGGTCTTTGCAAGTCCAAGAATTTTTCTTTGTTGGTTTGAATGTATAAAGTGTCTGTCTTTCTCTGTTTGTGTGTCTGAATCTATTTGTTTGCATGTCAGGGTTGATGTTTGCAAGTCCAAGAATTTGTATTTGTTGGTTTGAATGTCTAAAGTGTCTGTCCTTCTCTCTTTGTGTCTGATTCTATTTGTTTGCATGTCTGGGTTGGTGTTTGCAAGTCCAAGAATTTGTCTTTGTTGGTTTGAATGCCTAAAGTGTCTGTCTTTCTCTGTTTGTGTGTCTGATTCTGTTTGTTCACATGTCTGGGTCGGTGTTTGCAAGTCCAACTATTTGTCTTTGTTGGTTTGAATGTCTAAAGTGTCTGTCTTTCTCTGTTTGTGTGTCTGATTCTATTTGTTTGCATGTCTGAATTGGTGTTTGCAAGTCCAAGAATTTGTCTTTTTTGGTTTGAATGTCTAAAGTGTCTGTTCATTCTCTGTTTGTATGTCTGATTCTATTTGTTTGCATGTCTGGATTGATCTTTTTAAGTCCAAGAATATGTCTTTGTTGGTTTGAATGCCTAAAGTGACTGTCTTTCTCTGTTTGTGTGTTTGATTCTATTTGTTTGCATGTCTGGGTTGGTGTTTGCAAGTCCAAGAATTTGTCTTTGTTGGTTTGAATGCCTAAAGTGTCTGTCTTTCTCTGTTTGTGTGTCTGATTCTATTTGTTTGCATGTCTGGGTTGGTTTTTGCAAGTCTAAGTATTTGTCTTTGTTGGTTTGAATGTCTAAAGTGTCTATCTTTCTCTGTTTGTGTGTCTGATTCTATTTGTTTACATGTCAGGGTTGGTGTTTGCAAGTCCAAGAATTTGTCTTTGTTGGTTTGAATGTCTAAAGTGTCTGTCTTTCTCTGTTTGTGTGTCTGAATCTATTTGTTTGCATGTCAGGGTTGATGTTTGCAAGTCCAATAATTTGTCTTTGTTGGTTTGAATGTCTAAAGTGTCTGTCTTTCTCTGTTTGTGTGTCTGATTCTATTTGTTTGCATGTCTGGGTTGGTTTTTGCAAGTCCAAGTATTTGTCTTTGTTGGTTTGAATGCCTAAAGTGACTGTCTTTCTCTGTTTGTGTGTATGATTCTATTGTTGGCATGTCCGGGTTGATGTTTGCAAGCCCAAGAATATGTCTTTGTTGGTTTGAATGTCTAAAGTGTCTCTCTTTCTCTGTTTGGGTGTTTGATTCTATTTGTTTGCATGTCTGAGTTGGTGTTTGCAAGTCCAAGAATTTGTCTTTGTTGGTTTGAATGCCTAAAGTGTCCGTCTTTCTCTGTTTGTGTGTCTGATTCTATTTGTTTGCATGTCCGGGTTGATGTTTGCAAGCCCAAGAATTTGTCTTTGTTGGTTTGAATGTCTAAAGGGTCTATCTTTCTCTGTTTGGGTGTTTGAATATATTTGTTTGCATGTCTGAGTTGGTGTTTGCAAGTCCAAGAATTTGTCTTTGTTGGTTTGAATGCCTAAAGTGTCTGACTTTCTCTGTTTGTGTGTCTGATTTTATTTGTTTTCATGTCAGGGTTGATGTTTGCTAGTCCAAGAATTTGTCTTTGTTGGTTTGAATGTCTAAAGTGTCTGTCTTTCTCTGTTTGTATGTCTGATTCTATTTGTTTGCATGTCTGGATTGATGATTGCAAGTCCCAGAATTTGTCTTTGTTGGTTTGAATGCCTAAAGTGACTATCTTTCTCTCTTTGTGTGTCTGATTCTATTTGTTTGCATGTCTGGAATGATGTTTGTAAGCCCAAGAATCTGTCTTTGTTGATTTGAATGTCTAAAGTGTCTGTCTTTCTCTGTTTGGGCGTTTGATTCTATTTGTTTGCATGTCTGGGTTGGTGTTTGCAAGTCCAAGAATTTTTCTTTGTTGGTTTGAATACCTAAAGTGTCTGTCTTTCTCTGTTTGTGTGTCTGATTCTATTTGTTTGCATGTCTGGGTTGGTTTTTGCAAGTCCAAGTATTTGTCTTTGTTGGTTTGAATGTATAAGGTGTCTGTCTTTCTCTGTTTGTGTGTCTGATTCTATTTGTTCGCATGTCTCGGTTGGTGTTTGCAAGTCTAAGAATTTGTCGTTGTTGGTTTGAATGTCTAAAGTGTCTGTCTTTCTCTGCTTGTGCGTCTGATTCTATTTGTTTGCATGTCTGGGTTGATGTTTGCAAGTCCAAGAATTTGTCTTTCTTGGTTTGAATGTCTAAAGTGTCTGTCTTTCTCTGTTTGTATGTCTGATTCTATTTGTTTGCATGTCTGGGTTGATGTTTGCAAGTCCAAGAATTTGTCTTTGTTGGTTTGAATGCCTAAAGTGTCTGTCTTTCTCTGCTTGTGCGTCTGATTCTATTTGTTTGCATGTCTGGGTTGATGTTTGCAAGTCCAAGAATTTGTCTTTCTTGGTTTGAATGTCTAAAGTGTCTGTCTTTCTCTGTTTGTTTGTCTAATTCTATTTGTTTGCATGTCTGGGTTGAAGTTTGCAAGTCCAAGACTTTGTCTTTGTTGGTTTGAATGCCTAAAGTGTCTGTCTTTCTCTGTTTGTGTGTCTGATTCTATTTGTTTGCATGTCTGAGTTGGTGTTTGCAAGTCCAAGAATTTGTCTTTGTTGGTTTGAATGTCTAAAGTGTCTGTCTTTCTCTGTTTGTGTGTCTGATTCTATTTTTTGCATGTCTGGGTTGATGTTTGCAAGTCCAAGAATTTGTCTTTGTTGGTTTGAATGCCTAAATTGACTGTCTTTCTCTGTTTTTCTGTCTGATTCTATTTGTTGGCATGTCTGGGTTTATGTTTGTAAGCCCAAGAATCTGTCTTTTTTGGTTTGAATGTCTAAAGTGTCTGTCTTTCTCTGTTTGGGTGTTTGATTCTATTTGTTTGCATGTCTAGGTTGGTGTTTGCAAGTCCAAGAATTTGTCTTTGTTGGTTTGAATGCCTAAAGTGTCTGTCTTTCGCTGTTTGTGTGTCTGATTATATTTGTTTGCATGTCTGGGTTGGTTTTTGCAAGTCAAAGTATTTGTCTTTGTTGGTTTGACTGTCTAAGATGTCTGTCTTTCTCTGTTTGTGTGTCTGATTCTATTTGTTTACATGTCAGGGTTGGTGTTTGCAAGTCCAAGAATTTGTCTTTGTTGGTTTGAATGTCTAAAGTGTCTGTCTTTCTCTGTTTGTGTGTCTGAATCTATTTGTTTGCATGTCAGGGTTGATGTTTGCAAGTCCAATAATTTGTCTTTGTTGGTTTGAATGTCTAAAGTGTCTGTCTTTCTCTGTTTGTGTGTCTGATTCTATTTGTTTGCATGTCTGGGTTGGTTTTTGCAAGTCAAAGTATTTGTCTTTGTTGGTTTGACTGTCTAAGGTGTCTGTCTTTCTCTGTTTGTGTGTCTGATTCTATTTGTTTGCATGTCTCGGTTGGTGTTTGCAATTCTAAGAATTTGTCTTTGTTGGTTTGAATGCCTAAAGTAACTGTCTTTCTCTGTTTGTGCGTCTGATTCTATTTGTTTGCATGTCTGGGTTGATGTTTGCAAGTCCAAGAATTTGTCTTTCTTGGTTTGAATGTCTAAAGTGTCTGTCTTTCTCTGTTTGTCTGTCTAATTCTATTTGTTTGCATGTCTGGGTTGATGTTTGCAAGTCCAAGAATTTGTCTTTGTTGGTTTGAATGTCTAAAGTGTCTGTCTTTCTCTGTTTGTGTGTCTGATTCTATTTGTTTGCATGTCTGGGTTGGTTTTTGCAAGTCAAAGTATTTGTCTTTGTTGGTTTGACTGTCTAAGGTGTCTGTCTTTCTCTGTTTGTGTGTCTGATTCTATTTGTTTGCATGTCTCGGTTGGTGTTTGCAATTCTAAGAATTTGTCTTTGTTGGTTTGAATGCCTAAAGTAACTGTCTTTCTCTGTTTGTGCGTCTGATTCTATTTGTTTGCATGTCTGGGTTGATGTTTGCAAGTCCAAGAATTTGTCTTTGTTGGTTTGAATGTCTAAAGGGTCTATCTTTCTCTGTTTGGGTGTTTGAATATATTTGTTTGCATGTCTGAGTTGGTGTTTGCAAGTCCAAGAATTTGTCTTTGTTGGTTTGAATGCCTAAAGTGTCTGTCTTTCTCTGTTTGTGTGTCTGATTTTATTTGTTTGCATGTCAGGGTTGATGTTTGCTAGTCCAAGAATTTGTCTTTGTTGGTTTGAATGTCTAAAGTGTCTGTCTTTCTCTGTTTGTATGTCTGATTCTATTTGTTTGCATGTCTGGATTGATGATTGCAAGTCCAAGAATTTCTCTTTGTTGGTTTGAATGCCTAAAGTGTCTGTCTTTCTCTGCTTGTGCGTCTGATTCTATTTGTTTGCATGTCTGGGTTGATGTTTGCAAGTCCAAGAATTTGTCTTTCTTGGTTTGAATGTCTAAAGTGTCTGTCTTTCTCTGTTTGTCTGTCTAATTCTATTTGTTTGCATGTCTGGGTTGATGTTTGCAAGTCCAAGAATTTGTCTTTGTTGGTTTGAATGCCTAAAGTGTCTGTCTTTCTATGTTTGTGTCTCTGTTTGTGTGCCTGATTCTATTTATTTGCATGTCTGAGTTGGTGTTTGCAAGTCTATGTATTTGTCTTTGTTGGTTTGAATGTCTAAAGTGTCTGTCTTTCTGTGTTTGTGTGTCTTATTCTATTTGTTTGCATGTCTGGGTTGATGTTTGCAAGTCCAAGTATTTGTCTTTTTTGGTTTGAATGTCTAAAGTGTCTGTCTTTCTCTGTTTGTGTGTCTGATTCTATTTGTTTGCATGTCTGAGTTGGTGTTTGCAAGTCCAAGAATTTGTCTTTGTTGGTTTGAATGTCTAAAGTGTCTGTCTTTCTCTGTTTGTGTGTCTGATTCTATTTTTTGCATGTCTGGGTTGATGTTTGCAAGTCCAAGAATTTGTCTTTGTTGGTTTGAATGCCTAAATTGACTGTCTTTCTCTATTTTTCTGTCTGATTCTATTTGTTGGCATGTCTGGGTTGATGTTTGTAAGCCCAAGAATCTGTCTTTTTTGGTTTGAATGTCTAAAGTGTCTGTCTTTCTCTGTTTGGGTGTTTGATTCTATTTGTTTGCATGTCTAGGTTGGTGTTTGCAAGTCCAAGAATTTGTCTTTGTTGGTTTGAATGCCTAAAGTGTCTGTCTTTCGCTGTTTGTGTGTCTGATTATATTTGTTTGCATGTCTGGGTTGGTTTTTGCAAGTCAAAGTGCTTGTCTTTGTTGGTTTGACTGTCTAAGGTGTCTGTCTTTCTCTGTTTGTGTGTCTGATTCTATTTGTTTACATGTCAGGGTTGGTGTTTGCAAGTCCAAGAATTTGTCTTTGTTGGTTTGAATGTCTAAATTGTCTGTCTTTCTCTGTTTGTGTGTCTGAATCTATTTGTTTGCATGTCAGGGTTGATGTTTGCAAGTCCAATAATTTGTCTTTGTTGGTTTGAATGTCTAAAGTGTCTGTCTTTCTCTGTTTGTGTGTCTGATTCTATTTGTTTGGATGCCTGGGTTGGTTTTTGCAAGTCAAAGTATTTGTCTTTGTTGGTTTGACTGTCTAAGGTGTCTGTCTTTCTCTGTTTGTGTGTCTGATTCTATTTGTTTGCATGTCTCGGTTGGTGTTTGCAATTCTAAGAATTTGTCTTTGTTGGTTTGAATGTCTAAAGTGTCTGTCTTTCTGTGCTTGTGCGTCTGATTCTATTTGTTTGCATGTCTGGGTTGATGTTTGCAAGTCCAAGAATTTGTCTTTGTTGGTTTGAATGTCTAAAGTGTCTGTTTTTCTCTGTTTGTATGTCTGATTCTATTTGTTTGCATGTCTGGATTGATGTTTGCAAGTCCAAGAATTTGTCTTTGTTGGTTTGAATGCCTAAAGTAACTGTCTTTCTCTGTTTGTGCGTCTGATTCTATTTGTTTGCATGTCTGGGTTGATGTTTGCAAGTCCAAGAATTTGTCTTTCTTGGTTTGAACGTCTAAAGTGTCTGTCTTTCTCTGTTTGTCTGTCTAATTCTATTTGTTTGCATGTCTGGGTTGATGTTTGCAAGTCCAAGAATTTGTCTTTGTTGGTTTGAATGCCTAAAGTGTCTGTCTTTCTATGTTTGTGTCTCTGTTTGTGTGCCTGATTCTATTTATTTGCATGTCTGAGTTGGTGTTTGCAAGTCTAAGTATTTGTCTTTGTTGGTTTGAATGTCTAAAGTGTCTGTTTTTCTCTGTTTGTGTGTCTTATTCTATTTGTTTGCATATCTGGGTTGATGTTTGCAAGTCCAAGTATTTGTCTTTTTTGGTTTGAATGTCTAAAGTGTCTGTCTTTCTCTGTTTGTGTGTCTGATTCTATTTGTTTGCATGTCTGAGTTGGTGTTTGAAAGTCCAAGAATTTGTCTTTGTTGGTTTGAATGTCTAAAGTGTCTGTTATTCTCTGTTTGTGTGTCTGATTCTATTGTTTGCATGTCTGGGTTGATGTTTGCAAGTCCAAGAATTTGTCTTTGTTGGTTTGAATGCCTAAATTGACTGTCTTTCTCTGTTTTTCTGTCTGATTCTATTTGTTGGCATGTCTGGGTTGATGTTTGTAAGCCCAAGAATCTGTCTTTTTTGGTTTGAATGTCTAAAGTGTCTGTCTTTCTCTGTTTGGGTGTTTGATTCTATTTGTTTGCATGTCTAGGTTGGTGTTTGCAAGTCCAAGAATTTGTCTTTGTTGGTTTGAATGCCTAAAGTGTCTGTCTTTCGCTGTTTGTGTGTCTGATTATATTTGTTTGCATGTCTGGGTTGGTTTTTGCAAGTCAAAGTATTTGTCTTTGTTGGTTTGACTGTCTAAAGTGTCTGTCTTTCTCTGTTTGTGTGTCTGATTCTATTGTTTGCATGTCTCGGATGGTGTTTGCAATTCTAAGAATTTGTCTTTGTTGGTTTGAATGTCTAAAGTGTCTGTCTTTCTGTGCTTGTGCGTCTGATTCTATTTGTTTGCATGTCTGGGTTGATGTTTGCAAGTCCGAGAATTTGTCTTTGTTGGTTTGAATGTATAAAGTGTCTGTTTTTCTCTGTTTGTATGTCCGATTCTATTTGTTTGCATGTCTGGATTGATGTTTGCAAGTCCAAGAATTTGTCTTTGTTGGTTTGAATGCCTAAAGTAACTGTCTTTCTCTGTTTGTGTGTTTGATTCTATTTGTTTGCATGTCTGGGTTGGTGTTTGCAAGTCCAAGAATTTGTCTTTGTTGGTTTGAATGCCTAAAGTGTCTGTCTTTCTCTGTTTGTGTGTCTGATTCTATTTGTTTGCATGTCTGGGTTGGTTTTTGCAAGTCCAAGTATTTGTCTTTGTTGGTTTGAATGTCTAAAGTGTCTATCTTTCTCTGTTTGTGTGTCTGATTCTATTTGTTTACATGTCAGCGTTGGTGTTTGCAAGTCCAAGAATTTGTCTTTGTTGGTTTGAATGTCTAAAGTGTCTGTCTTTCTCTGTTTGTGTGTCTGATTCTATTTGTTGGCATGTCTGGGTTGATGTTTGCAAGCCCAAGAATATGTCTTTGCTGGTTTGAATGTCTAAAGTGTCTCTCTTTCTCTGTTTGGGTGTTTGATTAAATTTGTTTGCATATCTGAGTTGGTGTTTGCAAGTCCAAGAATTTGTCTTTGTTGGTTAGAATGCCTAAAGTGTCTGTCTTTCTCTTTTTGTGTGTCTGATTCGATTTGTTTGCAGGTCCGGGTTGGTGTTTGCAAGCCCAAGAATTTGTCTTTGTTGGTTTGAATGTCTAAAGGATCTATCTTTCTCTGTTTGGGTGTTTGATTCTATTTGTTTGCATGTCAGGGTTGGTATTTGCAAGTCCAAGAATTTGTCTTTGTTGGTTTGAATGCCTAAAGTGTCTGTCTTTCTATGTTTGTGTCTCTGTTTGTGCGTCTGATTCTATTTGTTTGCATGTCTGAGTTGGTGATTGCAAGTCCAAGTATTTGTCTTTGTTGGTTTGAATGTCTAAAGTGTCTGTCTTTCTCTGTTTGTGTGTCTTATTCTATTTGTTTGCATGTTTGGGTTGATGACTGAAAGTCCAAGTATTTGTCTTTTTTGGTTTGAATGTCTAAAGTGTCTGTCTTTCTCTGTTTGTGTGTCTGATTCTATTTGTTTGCATGTCTGAGTTGGTGTTTGCAAGTCCAAGAATTTGTCTTTGTTGGTTTGAATGTCTAAAGTGTCTGTATTTCTCTGTATGTGTGTCTGATTCTATTGTTTGCATGTCTGGGTTGATGTTTGCAAGTCCAAGAATTTGTCTTTGTTGGTTTGAATGCCTAAAGTGACTGTCTTTCTCTGTTTGTGTGTCTGATTCTATTTGTTGGAAAGTCTGGGTTGATGTTTGTAAGCCCAAGAATCTGTCTTTGTTGGTTTGAATGTCTAAAATGTCTGTCTTTCTCTGTTTTTGTGTTTGATTCTATTTGTTTGCAAGTCTGGGTTGGTGTTTGCAAGTCCAAGAATTTTTCTTTGTTGGTTTGAATGCCTAAAGTGTCTGTCTTTCTCTGTTTGTGTGTCTGATTCTATTTGTTTACATGTCTCGGTTGGTGTTTGCAAGTCTAAGAATTTGTCTTTGTTGGTTTGAATGCCTAAAGTGTCTGTCTTTCTCTGTTTGTGTGTCTGATTCTATTTGTTTGCATGTCTGGGTTGGTGTTTGCAAGTCCAAGAATTTGTCTTTGTTGGTTTGAATGCCTAAAGTGTCTGTCTTTCTCTGTTTGTGTGTCTGATTCTATTTCTTTACATGTCTGGGTCGGTGTTTGCAAGTCCAACTATTTGTCTTTGTTGGTTTGAATGTCTAAAGTGTCTGTCTTTCTCTGTTTGTATGTCTGATTCTATTTGTTTGCATGTCTGGGTTGGTGTTTGTAAGTCCAAGTATTTGTCTTTTTTGGTTTGAATGTCTAAAGTATCTGTCATTCTCTGTTTGTGTGTCTGATTCTATTTGTTTGCATGTCTGAGTTGGTGTTTGCAAGTTCAAGAATTTGTCTTTGTTGGTTTGAATGTCTAAAGTGTCTGTTCATTCTCTGTTTGTATGTCTGATTCTATTTGTTTGCATGTCTGGATTGATGTTTTTAAGTCCAAGAATTTGTCTTTGTTGGTTTGAATGCCTAAAGTGCCTGTTTTTCTCTGTTTGTGTGTCTGATTCTATTTGTTTGCATGTATGGGTTGGTTTTTGCAAGTCCAAGTATTTGTCTTTGTTGGTTTGAATGTCTAAAGTGTCTGTCTTTCTCTGTTTGTGTGTCTGAATCTATTTGTTTGCATGTCAGGGTTGGTTTTTGCAAGCCCAAGAATTTGTGTTTGTTGGTTTGAATGTCAAAAGTGTCTGTCCTCCTCTGTTTGTGTGTCTGATTCTATTTGTTTGCATGTCTGGGTTGGTGTTTGAAAGTCCAAGAATTTGTCTTTGTTGGTTTGAATGCCTAAAGTGTCTGTCTTTCTCTGTTTGTGTGTCTGATTCTGTTTGTTTACATGTCTGGGTCGGTGTTTGCAAGTCCAACTATTTGTCTTTGTTGGTTTGAATGTCTAAAGTTTCTGTCTTTCTCTGTTTGTGTGTCTGATTCTATTTGTTTGCATGTCTGAGTTGGTGTTTGCAAGTCCAAGTATTTGTCTTTGTTGGTTTCAATGTCTAAAGTGTCTGTCCTTCTCGGTTTGTGTGTCTGATTCTATTTGTTTGCATGTCTGAGTTGGTGTTTGCAAGTCCAAGTATTTGTCTTTGTTGGTTTCAATGTCTAAAGTGTCTGTCCTTCTCGGTTTGTGTGTCTGATTCTATTTGTTTGCATGTCTGGGTTGGTGTTTGCAAGTCCAAGAATTTGTCTTTGTTGGTTTGAATGCCTAAAGTGTCTGTCTTTCTCTGTTTGTGTGTCTGATTCTGTTTGTTTGCATGTCTGGGTCGGTGTTTGCAAGTCCAACTATTTGTCCTTGTTGGTTTGAATGTCTAAAGTGTCTGTGTTTCTCTGTTTGTATGTCTGATTCTATTTGTTTGCATGTCTGGGTTGGTGTTTGCAAGTCCAAGTATTTGTCTTTTTTGGTTTGAATGTCTAAAGTATCTGTCATTCTCTGTTTGTGTGTCTGATTCTATTTGTTTACATGTCTGAGTTGGTGTTTGCAAGTCCAAGAATTTGTCTTTGTTGGTTTGAATGTCTAAAGTGTCTGTTCATTCTCTGTTTGTATGTCTGATTCTATTTGTTTGCATGTCTGGATTGATGTTTTTAAGTCCAAGAATTTGTCTTTGTTGGTTTGAATGCCTAAAGTGACTGTCTTTCTCTGTTTGTGTGTTTGATTCTATTTGTTTGCATGTCTTGGTTGGTGTTTGCAAGTCCAAGTGTTTGTCTTTGTTGGTTTGAATGCCTAAAGTGTCTGTTTTTCTCTGCTTGTGTGTCTGATTCTATTTGTTTGCATGTATGGGTTGGTTTTTGCAAGTCCAAGGATTTGTCTTTGTTGGTTTGAATGTCTAAAGTGTCTGTCTTTCTCTGTTTGTGTGTCTGATTCTATTTGTTTGCATGTCAGGTTTGGTCTTTGCAAGTCCAAGAATTTTTCTTTGTTGGTTTGAATGTATAAAGTGTCTGTCTTTCTCTGTTTGTGTGTCTGAATCTATTTGTTTGCATGTCAGGGTTGATGTTTGCAAGTCCAAGAATTTGTATTTGTTGGTTTGAATGTCTAAAGTGTCTGTCCTTCTCTCTTTGTGTCTGATTCTATTTGTTTGCATGTCTGGGTTGGTGTTTGCAAGTCCAAGAATTTGTCTTTGTTGGTTTGAATGCCTAAAGTGTCTGTCTTTCTCTGTTTGTGTGTCTGATTCTGTTTGTTCACATGTCTGGGTCGGTGTTTGCAAGTCCAACTATTTGTCTTTGTTGGTTTGAATGTCTAAAGTGTCTGTCTTTCTCTGTTTGTGTGTCTGATTCTATTTGTTTGCATGTCTGAATTGGTGTTTGCAAGTCCAAGAATTTGTCTTTTTTGGTTTGAATGTCTAAAGTGTCTGTTCATTCTCTGTTTGTATGTCTGATTCTATTTGTTTGCATGTCTGGATTGATCTTTTTAAGTCCAAGAATATGTCTTTGTTGGTTTGAATGCCTAAAGTGACTGTCTTTCTCTGTTTGTGTGTTTGATTCTATTTGTTTGCATGTCTGGGTTGGTGTTTGCAAGTCCAAGAATTTGTCTTTGTTGGTTTGAATGCCTAAAGTGTCTGTCTTTCTCTGTTTGTGTGTCTGATTCTATTTGTTTGCATGTCTGGGTTGGTTTTTGCAAGTCTAAGTATTTGTCTTTGTTGGTTTGAATGTCTAAAGTGTCTATCTTTCTCTGTTTGTGTGTCTGATTCTATTTGTTTACATGTCAGGGTTGGTGTTTGCAAGTCCAAGAATTTGTCTTTGTTGGTTTGAATGTCTAAAGTGTCTGTCTTTCTCTGTTTGTGTGTCTGAATCTATTTGTTTGCATGTCAGGGTTGATGTTTGCAAGTCCAATAATTTGTCTTTGTTGGTTTGAATGTCTAAAGTGTCTGTCTTTCTCTGTTTGTGTGTCTGATTCTATTTGTTTGCATGTCTGGGTTGGTTTTTGCAAGTCCAAGTATTTGTCTTTGTTGGTTTGAATGCCTAAAGTGACTGTCTTTCTCTGTTTGTGTGTATGATTCTATTTGTTGGCATGTCCGGGTTGATGTTTGCAAGCCCAAGAATATGTCTTTGTTGGTTTGAATGTCTAAAGTGTCTCTCTTTCTCTGTTTGGGTGTTTGATTCTATTTGTTTGCATGTCTGAGTTGGTGTTTGCAAGTCCAAGAATTTGTCTTTGTTGGTTTGAATGCCTAAAGTGTCCGTCTTTCTCTGTTTGTGTGTCTGATTCTATTTGTTTGCATGTCCGGGTTGATGTTTGCAAGCCCAAGAATTTGTCTTTGTTGGTTTGAATGTCTAAAGGGTCTATCTTTCTCTGTTTGGGTGTTTGAATATATTTGTTTGCATGTCTGAGTTGGTGTTTGCAAGTCCAAGAATTTGTCTTTGTTGGTTTGAATGCCTAAAGTGTCTGACTTTCTCTGTTTGTGTGTCTGATTTTATTTGTTTTCATGTCAGGGTTGATGTTTGCTAGTCCAAGAATTTGTCTTTGTTGGTTTGAATGTCTAAAGTGTCTGTCTTTCTCTGTTTGTATGTCTGATTCTATTTGTTTGCATGTCTGGATTGATGATTGCAAGTCCCAGAATTTGTCTTTGTTGGTTTGAATGCCTAAAGTGACTATCTTTCTCTCTTTGTGTGTCTGATTCTATTTGTTTGCATGTCTGGAATGATGTTTGTAAGCCCAAGAATCTGTCTTTGTTGATTTGAATGTCTAAAGTGTCTGTCTTTCTCTGTTTGGGCGTTTGATTCTATTTGTTTGCATGTCTGGGTTGGTGTTTGCAAGTCCAAGAATTTTTCTTTGTTGGTTTGAATACCTAAAGTGTCTGTCTTTCTCTGTTTGTGTGTCTGATTCTATTTGTTTGCATGTCTGGGTTGGTTTTTGCAAGTCCAAGTATTTGTCTTTGTTGGTTTGAATGTATAAGGTGTCTGTCTTTCTCTGTTTGTGTGTCTGATTCTATTTGTTCGCATGTCTCGGTTGGTGTTTGCAAGTCTAAGAATTTGTCGTTGTTGGTTTGAATGTCTAAAGTGTCTGTCTTTCTCTGCTTGTGCGTCTGATTCTATTTGTTTGCATGTCTGGGTTGATGTTTGCAAGTCCAAGAATTTGTCTTTCTTGGTTTGAATGTCTAAAGTGTCTGTCTTTCTCTGTTTGTATGTCTGATTCTATTTGTTTGCATGTCTGGGTTGATGTTTGCAAGTCCAAGAATTTGTCTTTGTTGGTTTGAATGCCTAAAGTGTCTGTCTTTCTCTGCTTGTGCGTCTGATTCTATTTGTTTGCATGTCTGGGTTGATGTTTGCAAGTCCAAGAATTTGTCTTTCTTGGTTTGAATGTCTAAAGTGTCTGTCTTTCTCTGTTTGTTTGTCTAATTCTATTTGTTTGCATGTCTGGGTTGAAGTTTGCAAGTCCAAGACTTTGTCTTTGTTGGTTTGAATGCCTAAAGTGTTTGTCTTTCTCTGTTTGTGTGTCTGATTCTATTTGTTTGCATGTCTGAGTTGGTGTTTGCAAGTCCAAGAATTTGTCTTTGTTGGTTTGAATGTCTAAAGTGTCTGTCTTTCTCTGTTTGTATGTCTGATTCTATTTGTTTGCATGTCTGGGTTGATGTTTGCAAGTCCAAGAATTTGTCTTTGTTGGTTTGAATGCCTAAATTGACTGTCTTTCTCTGTTTTTCTGTCTGATTCTATTTGTTGGCATGTCTGGGTTTATGTTTGTAAGCCCAAGAATCTGTCTTTTTTGGTTTGAATGTCTAAAGTGTCTGTCTTTCTCTGTTTGGGTGTTTGATTCTATTTGTTTGCATGTCTAGGTTGGTGTTTGCAAGTCCAAGAATTTGTCTTTGTTGGTTTGAATGCCTAAAGTGTCTGTCTTTCGCTGTTTGTGTGTCTGATTATATTTGTTTGCATGTCTGGGTTGGTTTTTGCAAGTCAAAGTATTTGTCTTTGTTGGTTTGACTGTCTAAGATGTCTGTCTTTCTCTGTTTGTGTGTCTGATTCTATTTGTTTACATGTCAGGGTTGGTGTTTGCAAGTCCAAGAATTTGTCTTTGTTGGTTTGAATGTCTAAAGTGTCTGTCTTTCTCTGTTTGTGTGTCTGAATCTATTTGTTTGCATGTCAGGGTTGATGTTTGCAAGTCCAATAATTTGTCTTTGTTGGTTTGAATGTCTAAAGTGTCTGTCTTTCTCTGTTTGTGTGTCTGATTCTATTTGTTTGCATGTCTGGGTTGGTTTTTGCAAGTCAAAGTATTTGTCTTTGTTGGTTTGACTGTCTAAGGTGTCTGTCTTTCTCTGTTTGTGTGTCTGATTCTATTTGTTTGCATGTCTCGGTTGGTGTTTGCAATTCTAAGAATTTGTCTTTGTTGGTTTGAATGCCTAAAGTAACTGTCTTTCTCTGTTTGTGCGTCTGATTCTATTTGTTTGCATGTCTGGGTTGATGTTTGCAAGTCCAAGAATTTGTCTTTCTTGGTTTGAATGTCTAAAGTGTCTGTCTTTCTCTGTTTGTCTGTCTAATTCTATTTGTTTGCATGTCTGGGTTGATGTTTGCAAGTCCAAGAATTTGTCTTTGTTGGTTTGAATGTCTAAAGTGTCTGTCTTTCTCTGTTTGTGTGTCTGATTCTATTTGTTTGCATGTCTGGGTTGGTTTTTGCAAGTCAAAGTATTTGTCTTTGTTGGTTTGACTGTCTAAGGTGTCTGTCTTTCTCTGTTTGTGTGTCTGATTCTATTTGTTTGCATGTCTCGGTTGGTGTTTGCAATTCTAAGAATTTGTCTTTGTTGGTTTGAATGCCTAAAGTAACTGTCTTTCTCTGTTTGTGCGTCTGATTCTATTTGTTTGCATGTCTGGGTTGATGTTTGCAAGTCCAAGAATTTGTCTTTGTTGGTTTGAATGTCTAAAGGGTCTATCTTTCTCTGTTTGGGTGTTTGAATATATTTGTTTGCATGTCTGAGTTGGTGTTTGCAAGTCCAAGAATTTGTCTTTGTTGGTTTGAATGCCTAAAGTGTCTGTCTTTCTCTGTTTGTGTGTCTGATTTTATTTGTTTGCATGTCAGGGTTGATGTTTGCTAGTCCAAGAATTTGTCTTTGTTGGTTTGAATGTCTAAAGTGTCTGTCTTTCTCTGTTTGTATGTCTGATTCTATTTGTTTGCATGTCTGGATTGATGATTGCAAGTCCAAGAATTTCTCTTTGTTGGTTTGAATGCCTAAAGTGTCTGTCTTTCTCTGCTTGTGCGTCTGATTCTATTTGTTTGCATGTCTGGGTTGATGTTTGCAAGTCCAAGAATTTGTCTTTCTTGGTTTGAATGTCTAAAGTGTCTGTCTTTCTCTGTTTGTCTGTCTAATTCTATTTGTTTGCATGTCTGGGTTGATGTTTGCAAGTCCAAGAATTTGTCTTTGTTGGTTTGAATGCCTAAAGTGTCTGTCTTTCTATGTTTGTGTCTCTGTTTGTGTGCCTGATTCTATTTATTTGCATGTCTGAGTTGGTGTTTGCAAGTCTATGTATTTGTCTTTGTTGGTTTGAATGTCTAAAGTGTCTGTCTTTCTGTGTTTGTGTGTCTTATTCTATTTGTTTGCATGTCTGGGTTGATGTTTGCAAGTCCAAGTATTTGTCTTTTTTGGTTTGAATGTCTAAAGTGTCTGTCTTTCTCTGTTTGTGTGTCTGATTCTATTTGTTTGCATGTCTGAGTTGGTGTTTGCAAGTCCAAGAATTTGTCTTTGTTGGTTTGAATGTCTAAAGTGTCTGTCTTTCTCTGTTTGTGTGTCTGATTCTATTTTTTGCATGTCTGGGTTGATGTTTGCAAGTCCAAGAATTTGTCTTTGTTGGTTTGAATGCCTAAATTGACTGTCTTTCTCTATTTTTCTGTCTGATTCTATTTGTTGGCATGTCTGGGTTGATGTTTGTAAGCCCAAGAATCTGTCTTTTTTGGTTTGAATGTCTAAAGTGTCTGTCTTTCTCTGTTTGGGTGTTTGATTCTATTTGTTTGCATGTCTGGGTTGGTGTTTGCAAGTCCAAGAATTTGTCTTTGTTGGTTTGAATGCCTAAAGTGTCTGTCTTTCGCTGTTTGTGTGTCTGATTATATTTGTTTGCATGTCTGGGTTGGTTTTTGCAAGTCAAAGTGCTTGTCTTTGTTGGTTTGACTGTCTAAGGTGTCTGTCTTTCTCTGTTTGTGTGTCTGATTCTATTTGTTTACATGTCAGGGTTGGTGTTTGCAAGTCCAAGAATTTGTCTTTGTTGGTTTGAATGTCTAAATTGTCTGTCTTTCTCTGTTTGTGTGTCTGAATCTATTTGTTTGCATGTCAGGGTTGATGTTTGCAAGTCCAATAATTTGTCTTTGTTGGTTTGAATGTCTAAAGTGTCTGTCTTTCTCTGTTTGTGTGTCTGATTCTATTTGTTTGGATGCCTGGGTTGGTTTTTGCAAGTCAAAGTATTTGTCTTTGTTGGTTTGACTGTCTAAGGTGTCTGTCTTTCTCTGTTTGTGTGTCTGATTCTATTTGTTTGCATGTCTCGGTTGGTGTTTGCAATTCTAAGAATTTGTCTTTGTTGGTTTGAATGTCTAAAGTGTCTGTCTTTCTGTGCTTGTGCGTCTGATTCTATTTGTTTGCATGTCTGGGTTGATGTTTGCAAGTCCAAGAATTTGTCTTTGTTGGTTTGAATGTCTAAAGTGTCTGTTTTTCTCTGTTTGTATGTCTGATTCTATTTGTTTGCATGTCTGGATTGATGTTTGCAAGTCCAAGAATTTGTCTTTGTTGGTTTGAATGCCTAAAGTAACTGTCTTTCTCTGTTTGTGCGTCTGATTCTATTTGTTTGCATGTCTGGGTTGATGTTTGCAAGTCCAAGAATTTGTCTTTCTTGGTTTGAACGTCTAAAGTGTCTGTCTTTCTCTGTTTGTCTGTCTAATTCTATTTGTTTGCATGTCTGGGTTGATGTTTGCAAGTCCAAGAATTTGTCTTTGTTGGTTTGAATGCCTAAAGTGTCTGTCTTTCTATGTTTGTGTCTCTGTTTGTGTGCCTGATTCTATTTATTTGCATGTCTGAGTTGGTGTTTGCAAGTCTAAGTATTTGTCTTTGTTGGTTTGAATGTCTAAAGTGTCTGTCTTTCTCTGTTTGTGTGTCTTATTCTATTTGTTTGCATATCTGGGTTGATGTTTGCAAGTCCAAGTATTTGTCTTTTTTGGTTTGAATGTCTAAAGTGTCTGTCTTTCTCTGTTTGTGTGTCTGATTCTATTTGTTTGCATGTCTGAGTTGGTGTTTGAAAGTCCAAGAATTTGTCTTTGTTGGTTTGAATGTCTAAAGTGTCTGTTATTCTCTGTTTGTGTGTCTGATTCTATTGTTTGCATGTCTGGGTTGATGTTTGCAAGTCCAAGAATTTGTCTTTGTTGGTTTGAATGCCTAAATTGACTGTCTTTCTCTGTTTTTCTGTCTGATTCTATTTGTTGGCATGTCTGGGTTGATGTTTGTAAGCCCAAGAATCTGTCTTTTTTGGTTTGAATGTCTAAAGTGTCTGTCTTTCTCTGTTTGGGTGTTTGATTCTATTTGTTTGCATGTCTAGGTTGGTGTTTGCAAGTCCAAGAATTTGTCTTTGTTGGTTTGAATGCCTAAAGTGTCTGTCTTTCGCTGTTTGTGTGTCTGATTATATTTGTTTGCATGTCTGGGTTGGTTTTTGCAAGTCAAAGTATTTGTCTTTGTTGGTTTGACTGTCTAAAGTGTCTGTCTTTCTCTGTTTGTGTGTCTGATTCTATTTGTTTGCATGTCTCGGTTGGTGTTTGCAATTCTAAGAATTTGTCTTTGTTGGTTTGAATGTCTAAAGTGTCTGTCTTTCTGTGCTTGTGCGTCTGATTCTATTTGTTTGCATGTCTGGGTTGATGTTTGCAAGTCCGAGAATTTGTCTTTGTTGGTTTGAATGTATAAAGTGTCTGTTTTTCTCTGTTTGTATGTCCGATTCTATTTGTTTGCATGTCTGGATTGATGTTTGCAAGTCCAAGAATTTGTCTTTGTTGGTTTGAATGCCTAAAGTAACTGTCTTTCTCTGTTTGTGTGTTTGATTCTATTTGTTTGCATGTCTGGGTTGGTGTTTGCAAGTCCAAGAATTTGTCTTTGTTGGTTTGAATGTCTAAAGTGTCTGTCTTTCTCTGTTTGTGTGTCTGATTCTATTTGTTTGCATGTCTGGGTTGGTTTTTGCAAGTCCAAGTATTTGTCTTTGTTGGTTTGAATGTCTAAAGTGTCTATCTTTCTCTGTTTGTGTGTCTGATTCTATTTGTTTACATGTCAGCGTTGGTGTTTGCAAGTCCAAGAATTTGTCTTTGTTGGTTTGAATGTCTAAAGTGTCTGTCTTTCTCTGTTTGTGTGTCTGATTCTATTTGTTGGCATGTCTGGGTTGATGTTTGCAAGCCCAAGAATATGTCTTTGCTGGTTTGAATGTCTAAAGTGTCTCTCTTTCTCTGTTTGGGTGTTTGATTAAATTTGTTTGCATATCTGAGTTGGTGTTTGCAAGTCCAAGAATTTGTCTTTGTTGGTTAGAATGCCTAAAGTGTCTGTCTTTCTCTTTTTGTGTGTCTGATTCGATTTGTTTGCAGGTCCGGGTTGGTGTTTGCAAGCCCAAGAATTTGTCTTTGTTGGTTTGAATGTCTAAAGGATCTATCTTTCTCTGTTTGGGTGTTTGATTCTATTTGTTTGCATGTCAGGGTTGGTATTTGCAAGTCCAAGAATTTGTCTTTGTTGGTTTGAATGCCTAAAGTGTCTGTCTTTCTATGTTTGTGTCTCTGTTTGTGCGTCTGATTCTATTTGTTTGCATGTCTGAGTTGGTGATTGCAAGTCCAAGTATTTGTCTTTGTTGGTTTGAATGTCTAAAGTGTCTGTCTTTCTCTGTTTGTGTGTCTTATTCTATTTGTTTGCATGTTTGGGTTGATGACTGAAAGTCCAAGTATTTGTCTTTTTTGGTTTGAATGTCTAAAGTGTCTGTCTTTCTCTGTTTGTGTGTCTGATTCTATTTGTTTGCATGTCTGAGTTGGTGTTTGCAAGTCCAAGAATTTGTCTTTGTTGGTTTGAATGTCTAAAGTGTCTGTATTTCTCTGTTTGTGTGTCTGATTCTATTGTTTGCATGTCTGGGTTGATGTTTGCAAGTCCAAGAATTTGTCTTTGTTGGTTTGAATGCCTAAAGTGACTGTCTTTCTCTGTTTGTGTGTCTGATTCTATTTGTTGGAAAGTCTGGGTTGATGTTTGTAAGCCCAAGAATCTGTCTTTGTTGGTTTGAATGTCTAAAATGTCTGTCTTTCTCTGTTTTTGTGTTTGATTCTATTTGTTTGCAAGTCTGGGTTGGTGTTTGCAAGTCCAAGAATTTTTCTTTGTTGGTTTGAATGCCTAAAGTGTCTGTCTTTCTCTGTTTGTGTGTCTGATTCTATTTGTTTACATGTCTCGGTTGGTGTTTGCAAGTCTAAGAATTTGTCTTTGTTGGTTTGAATGCCTAAAGTGTCTGTCTTTCTCTGTTTGTGTGTCTGATTCTATTTGTTTGCATGTCTGAGTTGGTGTTTGCAAGTCCAAGAATTTGTCTTTGTTGGTTTGAATGCCTAAAGTGACTGTCTTTCTCTGTTTGTGTGTTTGATTCTATTTGTTTGCATGTCTGGGTTGGTGTTTGCAAGTCCAAGAATTTGTCTTTGTTGGTTTCAATGCCTAAAGTGACTGTCTTTCTCTGTTTGTGTGTTTGATTCTATTTGTTTGCATGTCTGAGTTGGTGTTTGCAAGTCCAAGAATTTGTCTTTGTTGGTTTGAATGCCTAAAGTGTCTGTCTTTCTCTGTTTGTGTGTCTGATTCTATTTGTTTGCATGTCTGGGTTGGTTTTTGCAAGTCTAAGTATTTGTCTTTGTTGGTTTGAATGTCTAAAGTGTCTATCTTTCTCTGTTTGTGTGTCTGATTCTATTTGTTTACATGTCAGGGTTGGTATTTGCAAGTCCAATAATTTGTCTTTGTTGGTTTGAATGTCTAAAGTGTCTGTCTTTCTCTGTTTGTGTGTCTGATTCTATTTGTTTGCATGTCTGGGTTGGTTTTTGCAAGTCCAAGTATTTGTCTTTGTTGGTTTGAATGCCTAAAGTGACTGTCTTTCTCTGTTTGTGTGTATGATTCTATTTGTTGGCATGTCCGGGTTGATGTTTGCAAGCCCAAGAATTTGTCTTTGTTGGTTTGAATGTCTAAAGTGTCTCTCTTTCTCTGTTTGGGTGTTTGATTCTATTTGTTTGTATGTCTGAGTTGGTGTTTGCAAGTCCAAGAATTTGTCTTTGTTGGTTTGAATGCCTAAAGTGTCTGTCTTTCTCTGTTTGTGTGTCTGATTCGATTTGTTTGCATGTCCGGGTTGATGTTTGCAAGCCCAAGAATTTGTCTTTGTTGGTTTGAATGTCTAAAGGGTCTATCTTTCTCTGTTTGGGTGTTTGAATATATTTGTTTGCATGTCTGAGTTGGTGTTTGCAAGTCCAAGAATTTGTCTTTGTTGGTTTGAATGCCTAAAGTGTCTGTCTTTCTCTGTTTGTGTGTCTGATTTTATTTGTTTGCATGTCTGGGTTGATGTTTGCAAGTCCAAGAATTTGTCTTTGTTGGTTTGAATGTCTAAAGTGTCTGTCTTTCTCTGTTTGTATGTCTGATTCTATTTGTTTGCATGTCTGGATTGATGATTGCAAGTCCAAGAATTTGTCTTTGTTGGTTTGAATGCCTAAAGTGACTGTCTTTCTCTGTTTGTGTGTCTGATTCTATTTGATGGCATGTCTGGGTTGATGTTTGTAAGCCCAAAAATCTTTCTTTGTTGGTTTGAATGTCTAAAGTGTCTGTCTTTCTCTGTTTGGATGTTTGATTCTATTTGTTTGCATGTCTGGGTTGGTGTTCACAAGTCCAAGAATTTTTCTTTGTTGGTTTGAATGCCTAAAGTGTCTGTCTTTCTCTGTCTGTGTGTCTGATTCTATTTGTTTGCATGTCTGGGTTGGTTTTTGCAAGTCCAAGTATTTGTCTTTGTTGGTTTGAATGTCTAAGGTGTCTGTCTTTCTCTGTTTGTGTGTCTGATTCTATTTGTTCGCATGTCTCGGTTGGTGTTTGCAAGTCTAAGAATTTGTCGTTGTTGGTTTGAATGTCTAAAGTGTCTGTCTTTCTCTGCTTGTGCGTCTGATTCTATTTGTTTGCATGTCTGGGTTGATGTTTGCAAGTCCAAGAATTTGTCTTTGTTGGTTTGAATGTCTAAAGTGTCTGTCTTTCTCTGTTTGTATGTCTGATTCTATTTGTTTGCATGTCTGGATTGATGATTGCAAGTCCAAGAATTTGTCTTTGTTGGTTTGAATGCCTAAAGTGACTGTCTTTCTCTGTTTGTGTGTTTGATTCTATTTGTTTACATGTCTGGGTTGGTGTTTTCAAGTCCAAGAATTTGTCTTTGTTGGTTTGAATGCCTAAAGTGTCTGTCTTTCTCTGTTTGTGTGTCTGATTCTATTTGTTTGCATGTCTCGGTTGGTGTTTGCAAGTCTAAGAATTTGTCTTTGTTGGTTTGAATGTCTAAAGTGTCTGTCTTTCTCTGCTTGTGCGTCTGATTCTATTTGTTTGAATGTCTGGGTTGATGTTTGCAAGTCCAAGAATTTGTCTTTGTTGGTTTGAATGTCTAAAGTGTCTGTCTTTCTCTGTTTGTATGTCTGACTCTATTTGTTTGCATGTCTAGATTGATGATTGCAAGTCCAAGAATTTGTCTTTGTTGGTTTGAATGCCTAAAGTGACTGTCTTTCTCTGTTTGTGTGTTTGATTCTATTTGTTTGCATGTCTCGGTTGGTGTTTGCAAGTCTAAGAATTTGTCTTTGTTGGTTTGAATGTCAAAAGTGTCTGTCTTTCTCTGCTTGTGCGTCTGATTCTATTTGTTTGAATGTCTGGGTTGATGTTTGCAAGTCCAAGAATTTGTCTTTGTTGGTTTGAATGTCTAAAGTGTCTGTCTTTCTCTGTTTGTGCGTCTGATTCTATTTGTTGCATGTCAGGGTTGGTCTTTGCAAGTCCAAGAATTTGTCTTTGTTGGTTTGAGTGTCTAAAGTGTCTGTTTTTCTCTGTTTGTGTGTCTGAATCTATTTGTTTGCATGTCAGGGTTGATGTTTGCAAGTCCAAGAATTTGTCTTTGTTGGTTTGAATGTCTAAAGTGTCTGTCTTTCTCTGTTTGTATGTCTGATTCTATTTGTCTGCATGTCTGGATTGATGTTTGCAAGTCCAAGAATTTGTCTTTGTTGGTTTGAATGCCTAAAGTGACTGTCTTTCTCTGTTTGTGTGTTTTATTCTATTTGTTTGCATGTCTGGGTTGGTGTTTGCAAGTCCAAGAATTTGTCTTTGTTGGTTTGAATGCCTAAAGTGTCTGTCTTTCTCTGTTTGTGTGTCTGATTCTATTTGTTTGCATGTCTAGGTTGGTTTTTGCAAGTCCAAGTATTAGTCTTTGTTGGTTTGAATGTCTAAAGTGTCTATCTTTCTCTGTTTGTGTGTCTGATTCTATTTGTTTGCATGTCAGGGTTGGTGTTTGCAAGTCCAAGAATTTGTCTTTGTTGGTTTGAATGTCTAAAGTGTCTGTCTATCTCTGTCTGTGTGTCTGAATCTATTTGTTTGTATGTCAGGGTTGATGTTTGCAAGTCCAAGAATTTGTCTTTGTTGGTTTGAATGTCTAAAGTGTCTGTCTTTCTCTGTTTGTGTGTCTGATTCTATTTGTTTGCATGTCTGGGTTGGTGTTTGCAAGTCCAAGTATTTGTCTTTGTTGGTTTGAATGCCTAAAGTGTCTGTCTTTCTCTGTTTGTGTGTCTGATTCTATTTGTTTGCATGTCTAGGTTGGTTTTTGCAAGTCCAAGTATTAGTCTTTGTTGGTTTGAATGTCTAAAGTGTCTATCTTTCTCTGTTTGTGTGTCTGATTCTATTTGTTTGCATGTCAGGGTTGGTGTTTGCAAGTCCAAGAATTTGTCTTTGTTGGTTTGAATGTCTAAAGTGTCTGTCTATCTCTGTCTGTGTGTCTGAATCTATTTGTTTGTATGTCAGGGTTGATGTTTGCAAGTCCAAGAATTTGTCTTTGTTGGTTTGAATGTCTAAAGTGTCTGTCTTTCTCTGTTTGTGTGTCTGATTCTATTTGTTTGCATGTCTGGGTTGGTGTTTGCAAGTCCAAGTATTTGTCTTTGTTGGTTTGAATGCCTAAAGTGACTGTCTTTCTCTGTTTGTGTGTTTGATTCTATTTGTTTACATGTCTGGGTTGGTGTTTTCAAGTCCAAGAATTTGTCTTTGTTGGTTTGAATGCCTAAAGTGTCTGTCTTTCTCTGTTTGTGTGTCTGATTCTATTTGTTTGCATGTCTCGGTTGGTGTTTGCAAGTCTAAGAATTTGTCTTTGTTGGTTTGAATGTCTAAAGTGTCTGTCTTTCTCTGCTTGTGCGTCTGATTCTATTTGTTTGAATGTCTGGGTTGATGTTTGCAAGTCCAAGAATTTGTCTTTGTTGGTTTGAATGTCTAAAGTGTCTGTCTTTCTCTGTTTGTATGTCTGACTCTATTTGTTTGCATGTCTAGATTGATGATTGCAAGTCCAAGAATTTGTCTTTGTTGGTTTGAATGCCTAAAGTGACTGTCTTTCTCTGTTTGTGTGTTTGATTCTATTTGTTTGCATGTCTCGGTTGGTGTTTGCAAGTCTAAGAATTTGTCTTTGTTGGTTTGAATGTCAAAAGTGTCTGTCTTTCTCTGCTTGTGCGTCTGATTCTATTTGTTTGAATGTCTGGGTTGATGTTTGCAAGTCCAAGAATTTGTCTTTGTTGGTTTGAATGTCTAAAGTGTCTGTCTTTCTCTGTTTGTGCGTCTGATTCTATTTGTTGCATGTCAGGGTTGGTCTTTGCAAGTCCAAGAATTTGTCTTTGTTGGTTTGAGTGTCTAAAGTGTCTGTTTTTCTCTGTTTGTGTGTCTGAATCTATTTGTTTGCATGTCAGGGTTGATGTTTGCAAGTCCAAGAATTTGTCTTTGTTGGTTTGAATGTCTAAAGTGTCTGTCTTTCTCTGTTTGTATGTCTGATTCTATTTGTCTGCATGTCTGGATTGATGTTTGCAAGTCCAAGAATTTGTCTTTGTTGGTTTGAATGCCTAAAGTGACTGTCTTTCTCTGTTTGTGTGTTTTATTCTATTTGTTTGCATGTCTGGGTTGGTGTTTGCAAGTCCAAGAATTTGTCTTTGTTGGTTTGAATGCCTAAAGTGTCTGTCTTTCTCTGTTTGTGTGTCTGATTCTATTTGTTTGCATGTCTAGGTTGGTTTTTGCAAGTCCAAGTATTAGTCTTTGTTGGTTTGAATGTCTAAAGTGTCTATCTTTCTCTGTTTGTGTGTCTGATTCTATTTGTTTGCATGTCAGGGTTGGTGTTTGCAAGTCCAAGAATTTGTCTTTGTTGGTTTGAATGTCTAAAGTGTCTGTCTATCTCTGTCTGTGTGTCTGAATCTATTTGTTTGTATGTCAGGGTTGATGTTTGCAAGTCCAAGAATTTGTCTTTGTTGGTTTGAATGTCTAAAGTGTCTGTCTTTCTCTGTTTGTGTGTCTGATTCTATTTGTTTGCATGTCTGGGTTGGTGTTTGCAAGTCCAAGTATTTGTCTTTGTTGGTTTGAATGCCTAAAGTGACTGTCTTTCTCTGTTTTTTTGTCTGATTCTATTTGTTTGCATGTCCGGGTTGATGTTTGCAAGCCCAAGAATTTGTCTTTGTTGGTTTGAATGTGTAAACTGTCTCTCGGGCATGGCCCTGCCTTCTTATCACTAATTGTGGTCCCGCTCCTATCTTTAACTGGGACAAGTCCAGAATGACTACTTCCTCTCAATTTATTAACATGCCAGTACACTATTTGACTATTATGCAGTCTAGCTGCATCTTCCAGATCCTCGGCAATTCACCTTCGACAATTTGCATGTTCATAAACAACAGGTTATGAGTTCGGTCACCTCCCCCCTTGCGGGCGCTCATGTTACTCATTCTTTCTCACAAAATAAATCTTCCTTCAAATCCAAGGCATCAGAAAATTTTTAGTTTTCTTTTATATCTTTTCCTCTAGCTCTTTCCCGGTTTAGCGTATTCTCAAATGGGCTACCCATCTCTCTTTAACTCTTTTCTTATCACTAATTGTGGTCCCGCTCCTATCTTTAACTGGGACAAGTCCAGAATGACTACTTCCTCTCAATTTATTAACATGCCAGTACACTATTTGACTATTATGCCGTCAAGTTGTATCTTCCAGATCCTCGGCAATTCACTTTCGACAATTTGGGTGTTCATAAACAACAGGTTATGAGTTCCGTCACCTTGGCAAATGAAAAACTAAGAGCCAGTAGAAACAAAATTAAACTGATCGTCCATGCCACCCCACACAAATTTGAATTGTTTAGACTTTCTAATATTTAGGTTTATAGTCATAATATTGAATGTCTTCGCAGCGATGACGTGGGAACCATATTCTCTTATTGTTCCAACAGTTGAAGCGTATACCATATTCTTCATCCCGAAACAGTTTAAAGCCACGACGATACCCGTCTCTTAGCAATAAACTAAAATTCCGTATAGGGTATTTTCGTAATTATACCCGGATAAGTACTTCCCACTGTTCACACCTGTCACAGAGACAATTGGGACAGTGGGAATCCTCTGGTATGAGGGTCACAATCTTCCTCAATATAGGAATTACAATCGTTAATGTGAACTTCATATCCACTATGTAACTTACACTGACTACATAATCTTTAGTTCTCTTCATATCCTCCCGCAATAGTGCAGTTCTCTCCGGACTAATTGCTCAATATGTTCAAGCATAGACGACATGTGTGGGACATTTTTTTTCACTATTGACTCGCAAGACACTGTCTACAAACTAACTAGTGCCCCAAGAACAATATTCTTTTTCTTAGAAACCCACTTAAAGCAATCCCCAAGTCGCTTCTTAGCGAGAAAGAGGGAGGAGTAAACGACCTATAACCAACTAAAATCTCAATCCAGAAAAAAAAATCTTTCATGGAACAGAAACATTCTTACTTAAAATTACAATAAAAGAAAATAAAATATTGTATTATTTTTCACAAGGTCCCCAGCTCATTGTTTTAAATGTACTTTAAGATTGCCTTCAAACTTCCCTGTAGTCTAGATATATGTGATATTTTCACCTTTGCCGCAAAACATAATTGTTCCTCCATCTTGAATCTGCTCAATGATGTCACATATCTGCCAAATATTGCATCCCACTCAAAAGTTTGTCAGTAACTCTTTGCAATTTTCATTGCTATTCTGGGGACTCCTGTCTTCAAATTTTCACTGTCAACTTCATTAAAATCCAACAGTGTAAAATACATCTAGTATTTTCACTCATATCCGTGAGTCAAGGACAGGTTCTTGTAAACATTAACAATTGTATCATTGCCTAAATTATTTGGGCCCGGTCGGAAACCTTAAGGCTCTAGTGGAATAGATGGCAGCAGTGGGGGCAACAGTCATGTTGTTGACCCGTTACTACTGGAGTCCGAGTCAGCTCTCCTAACAATCCAAATATAATAAATTAACAGAACATATTATTTTCCTTTAATGACTGGGCAATCTTTAATTTTTCATTTATTTAAAAATTCAATTCTAAATTAATTAATTCTAAATTGATTAAATTTTTAATTAATTAATTTCCAAACTAATTTAATCTGTTTCATTCTAAATTCTAGTCTAATTTGTAATCTACTAATTTTGTCATGTGGTGTTTATAGTATTGCGGTTTTACTTCAACTGGATAACCTCTTTTGTCTCTCTTACTCTGAGTTGTTTAATATTTGCGTTTTTTACTTCTTTGCTTTGCTAGTTCCATTATTTTACTTTTCATTGTATGATAAAATTTAAGCGCTGTCTTTACAATTGCTTTTTTTTTGCCGAAATTAACAAAAAAAAGACTTTTTCACAAAATAAGTTTTTCAAAAAAAGTAAAGAACTCCATTAAACCAAAAATCAACAAAATAGAATTAAATAATCTACCAAGCAAACAACTACCACGAATCAGTATCAATAAACAAATGAAACCCAAAACAAACAGAAATTAAAATAAATAACATAGTCACACTCAAAACGAGCAGAAATT
The DNA here is from genome assembly GCA_027921565.1 of Artemia sinica. Taxonomy (NCBI): domain Eukaryota; kingdom Metazoa; phylum Arthropoda; class Branchiopoda; order Anostraca; family Artemiidae; genus Artemia; species Artemia sinica. The sequence continues at coordinate 34,153,431 of CM051267.1, forward strand.
AATATGAGTAAGTTCTAAACCCCTATGCTTTCAAAGAGCCAGAATATAATTTGTACTTTACTGAAAATAATTAAAATGAATTTACTGAAAAAAGAAATGTGCATTGTCAGTTTAATATACATATGCTGATATTTATTCCTTAAAATCGTAATTTTTGATTTCTTAAAGTTATAAAAATGAAAACATTTAAAATATTTTTTTTTCATTACAGTACAAATTATATTCTGGCTTTTAGAAAGCAGAGGTGTTTAGATTTCCAAGGGCCGTCCTCAGCACAACATAAGCAAAAAATACAAAAAAAAGAAGAAACTGGCATTAAAATAAGAACTTTAAAACTAAAAAATATTTTTAAAAACTTTAAAAATAGTCGTAGCATCATTACTTCAACGAAGTTCAACAAGGACTTCGTTGAAGAAATGATTTCAGGGCTGTTTTAAAAGTATTTTAAAAACATTTTTAGTTTTAAAGTTCGTATTTTAATGTAAGTTTCTTTTTTTATATTTTTGCTGTTGTTGTGTTGAGGACGGCTCTCGGACATAGAGTCTAAATATTTTTACTGAATTCAATTCCACTGTCTGGAGAAAACTTTCCCTATTGTTTCTAAGTGTGTTTCTTTATTTGGTACTGAAAACGTCGGGGGAACCTTTGGTCGGCAGTGGCAGATGTTTTCTTCTTCATTTTTAGAACCCGTAATTGTAGCCTAAATTAAAGTTAAATGTAACTGTAAACCCCAGGGAAAAAATTCTGCTTTGTGGTTGATTAATTCTTTTTATATTTGCTGCTAAAAGCTTACTGATTTCGTAAGTCCACACTCATTAAATTACTGAAAGTGATTTTTATGTCACTGAAAGTGATTTTACATAGACCGACGGTGTTATGAACATTTCAAGGAATCTCAAGTGTTCGCAAGATGGGTGTTCGAAGAATTCGATTTTTATACAAACATAAGATCATGTTTTCTTTGAAGGCTACATGTTCATGTTTTCTTTGATATATATATATATATATATATATATATATATATATATATATATATATATAATATATATATATATATATATATATATATATATATTATATATATATATATATATATATATATATATATATATATATATATATATATATATATATATATATATATATATATATATATATACATATATATATATATATATATATATATATATATATATATATATATATATATATATATATATATATATATATATATATATATATATATATATATACATATATATATATATATATATATATATATATATATATATATATATATATATATATATATATATATATATATATATCTATATATATATATATATATATATATATATATATATATATATATATATATATATATATATATATATATATATATATATATATATATATATATAATATATATATATATATATATATATATATATATATATAATATATATATATTATATATATATATATATATATATATATATATATATATATATATATATATATATATATATATATATATATATATATATATATATATATATATAATATATATATATATATATATATATATATATATATAATATTGGCATCAACTTAACCTTATTATAGGTAGCGTACACTTCTGCTCGCTTTCAGGTACAAATTTAAAATTGCAAGAATATTTAATAAAAATAATGAATACAGAATTTTTTAAGATGAAGGTGAAGTGAAATGCTGTTTTAACGACTCAGTATCCCCTAAAGCAAGCCGCTCACTTGAACCTCTCAAAACTTTTGCACTTGCAGTTAGTATTGAATTGGTGAGCTAGATGGGAGTTTTGTGAAGGCTATCTAAGTAGTATGATGTTGCTAGGTCTAGCTTAAATATAGATCTAGCTTAAATATTTGAAAAACTTGGATTATAGAAGTTTACCGAATGTAACAGTTTATGTAAAATGCAAATATTTATCAAAGCAGCTGAACAATACAACAAGATAGTTGTTGAGAAGATTGATAAAGCAGGGAAGACTCAAAAGGTAGGCTAATCTGTCCTTAAACTTCAGACTGCTATCCTATTTTTGGTAAATTTTCAGCAGTTCATATTATTGACTTACAAATAAAGTAAACATACTACTTGATGCCTTTTTTATGCTCTTTAAGAATATAGGCTAATAATAATTTTTATTGGAAATGAATTTTACCCACACCCCTGTATATATACCAATTCAGGGTATATATTTGCACATTTGGGGGGTGGGGTGAAGTTTATTTCTGATGCAAATGAGAGGTAAGTTTAAAATTTACCCCCCCCCCATTAATGTGCAAATATATACCCTGAATTGGTTTTCTATAGGGGTGGGGGTAATAAAATTCATTTCCAACAAAAATGATTATTATACCTTAAATTGTATCTTTTAGTGACTAAGGTTGAAGAACCCATTAGATATTGCCAGCTAACATTGACTTGATAGCCTAATATTCATGTCACAGTTGGATAATCACTATTTACATATATATAGGACAACAGTTCATAACAACAGGATAATTAGCACAATTTTCAAATTTACAGGACAGTTTGGTTTTGTTATTGGGTTCACTAGGTATATGTATTGGCAGCTGGGCATACTTGGGGGTTAAAGGAGGTGGGTGGCATCTAATAGAACCTACTCCATGATGCTGGTTTGTCCCACTGCATCTTCAATGACTTGCCACTCCAATCATGGTCAACACCAACCTTGAAGCTATCAACTGATTTGGCCAACATGGTAGATTTGCTAAGTGAATTCCACAGTGGAACAATGCAATTGGTGAAGAAGTTGAATTTCTTGTGCTTTCTGCTAAATTTTTGATGCAGTTTTATGGGATTTCCTTGTGTTCTGGTATATTCATTGTGATCAAAAATGGGCTTGATGGTGTCACTGGTCATCATCTTAAATGCACGGATGACATCTCCTCTCTCTCTACAGTACATTAGTTTAGGTAGGTCAAGTTTTTCTAGTGGAGATTTGTTCTTTTGCAAAAGGGAGCTTGGTTGCTCTACACTGGACCTTCTCAAGAATTTCCATGTCACACTTAAAGTTGGGGTTGGCAATCAACATACCAAACTCAAGATGGGGAAGAACAAGGAGATGGGGATGAACAAGGTAAGTTATATTTGGAAAGAGCATAAAAAAAGGCATTAAGTGGTATTTTTACTTTATTTGTAAGTCAATAATGTGAATAACAAAAAATTTACCAAAAACACTAGGCTATAATTTCCCCTGGTAAAAAAATGGTAAAATTCTACTTTAGCTACTTTTGGCTATCTTGGAAATGGGTTAGGTTAGGAAAATGAAATTTTCAGGGATGGGTCTACAGGCTTAAGTGTGTCCCAGGAAGATATTTTGAAGCATGTACCTCCACTCCTAGAGGGTCCTGAAATTTGCCTAGCCTACATGACAGGTTGACATTTTGAAATTGAAATTTTGACAAAACAACATTTTACCCTAATTTTCAGTTATCAGTTTGTTTTTCTCTGGCTTTAGTTCTGAAAATGCAATTCCTGCTATTTGAGTAGAATTTAAAGCCATATCAATTTTGTTTTTTTTTTCAAAATTTAGGAAATGTATTTGCATATCTTTAAAACCTTATAAATTGGGATTGAGCAAAGTTGTGAAGCTGAAAACAATTTTGTTGTACTTCATTTAAGCTGGAGATCTATTTTGCAAGGTTTCACTTTTATAACACACAGATTTTTAAAGGTCATCAAAAGTCAGGATCCTCTAGAGCAGCAGTTGCCAACCTTTAGAAGTTCATGGACCACTAAAAGTATCATTTTTATTTGGTCAACCACTTTGTGGATTTAGAAAAGAAAGGTGCTGTAATTACATCCATACATAATAATCAGAAAAGTTTTAATATAATTAATAGGGAATACAGATAAAGGTAATATATATATACACACACACACACACACATATATATATATATATATATATATATATATATATAACTATTTTTTTTAGTGTGATGGTTTCTTTTATATATTTGACATCATGATGTGGAGGTTTTGTTTCAATGATGTTACTGCAAGTCAAAGAGCTGCATCTATTTCAAGCCAAGAGTGGTATCAAGTTTTAATTACTTTAACAGATGAAAATGTTTTGTCACACAAATATGTAATTGAAATTGTTATAGAAGTTTTCATAGCTTTTTCACTCAGTTATGGGTAGTCATTTTTGAGAGAGACCCAGAAATAAGCTCTTGATAAAAAGGACTTGGATTTTAGGCTGTCATCACAAGAAAGACATGTGAGGCTTTCTGTTTCCTTTATGCTTAATTTGTCCTCTTCAATGTTATATACAAATTGATCTATTATCCACATATTTACATGTCTGAGATCCTCTTCTTTTGGGTAATACAAATCAAAATATTATATCAGTGACTGAAAGTGCTGTTGAATACTCATGGATACCCCTCTTGATGGTAGAGATCCTTCTCTTCCATATATTCATCCACATTTGTAGATCTCCATCTGCCAACCATGTTGATCACAGTGATATTTTCTGTCTAAAAGCATCTATCTTTCCTTATAATGTAAACAAGTTGTTAATTTGTCCTTACAATGGTATGTTTACTTGTTCATTTAACAGAGAAAAAATATCTGCCAGGTATGCCAGCCTGGCTACCAACTCATCATCAGACAAAAGTCCTTGAAATTCCAGATTATTTTGCTACCAAAAAAAAATCTATGCAAAGACAAATAGTTGGCTCAGTATTTTGCCCTCAATAGCCATCATACCTCAATATGATGAAAAAGATGAGTATACACAGAACCTATTTCTTTGCAAAGCATTTCAAATATCTGAGAGTTCAGAGCTTTATGTCTAATTTCATTCACAATTTATTTTGTACTGGATAATACTTTGTTTATTTCTAGGCATTTTTTTTTACCACAAGCTGCTCCCAATGTATAATGCAATGGGTAGACAAAATGTCTGGGTGACTATCAACTCCTGAGCAATGTCCAGTCATTTTTGCAACACTGTCTGTACAAATGCCAATACATTTTTTCCACTCAATTTTGTGCTTCAGGAAATAACTATCAAGTGCTTTAAAATCTCAAAGCTAGTTGTTCTGATCTCCAATTTTAGCAAGCAAAGACATTCTTCTTGTAATTTTTAATATCTTCAGCCATTTCTTCAATTCTGCACCTAAAAGTGTTAGCAGAAATAGAAATTAACTTCAGTCTTTGGATAGCCTGTTTCCTAAAGAAATTGTTGAATGCATCCTTTTATAGATGTATGTAGATTTAAGAATGTACAGCAGCAGAAATTGTTTAATGTGTCATCAAAACCCCCATCTCAGTTCTTTTTTTAACCTTTTTCAGTTGCAATAAAGCTATATAATAATAAATTTAATTTTGAAATTTTGAATCTATGATAAGTTTCCTTATTTTTTATGTTAGTGGAACATAAAAAATAGATATTGTTTGATAATGGTCTCTTTTCTTCATTGACCACCTAAATATTTTCATAGACCATCAGTGGTCCATGGACCACAGGTTGGCGACTGCTGCTCTAGAGGGAGAAGGAGTGGATGTAGGTACTCCAAAATTACCTTCCTGGGACATACTTTAGCCTGTAGGCCCATCCCTTAAAGTTTCATTTTCCTAATCTAACCCCTTTCCAAGATAGCCAAAAATAGAATTTTACCTAAAATGAAGTAGGCCTAGAATGTCTGATTAGTCCCTAAGTCAGTAAAATTCTAGTTTTCGCTACTTTTTGCTATCATGGAAAGGGGTTAGGTTAGGAAAATAAAACTGTCAGGGATGGGTCTACAGATCAAAGTATGGTAAAATACTAGTTTAGGTGCTTCTTGCTGTCATAGAAAGCTATTTAGTTAGGTGAATGAAACTTTCAGGAATGAATCCATTATTGCAAATGTACCCCAGGAAAGTATTGTCTAGCTACTATGTCTATCCTTTTTGTATTTCTAGGGATTAAAAGATGAAGATGTTAAAAGTAGTATAGCCAAGAGTTGGGGTGTATAGGAAGATGAGTCTCCAAACCAAAATTAGAATATTGGAAGCTACAGTGTATCAATGGTTAAGTATGATTCTGAAGTGTGGGTGCTCCAAAAAAAGAAAGAAAAGGACTTGCTAGATGTTTTCCAGAGACATTGCCTACAGATTGTTTTGGGTACCCAACTGCCTGACCGTATCTCAAACAGTGAGCTCTAAAAAAGTGTGGTTCATTCCTGTTTTCTAGGGCTATAATGAGAGAAAGATTGATATGGCTAGGGCATGTTCTGAGGATGAAGGATGACAGATTGTCAATGTCATCCAACCATCTACCTTAAATTGCAGCTTGGAGCAATATAAGGTTTTCTCCTTGTGAAGCTCCAGAGCTGATGATAGAAGTTGTTTCCTAAGAAGCTTTATAGTATATAAGCTTTCCAGGTGCAGTTGGATGACCAGTATATTCCCAGTTGAGTTTGTACTCACTCAAGGACCACTCAGCATCCAATCTTCATTTGTAAATGTTGACAGATTCAGCAGTAACTGTGTCTTAGGAGAGTTTGTTCCAACTGTTGATCATTCTTGAGAAAAAGAATTGAGTATGGACACTGGTTAGGTAGACTGCTTAACAAGTATTAGCCATTGATGACTGGTTCTTGAATTAGGACCACCATTTAGAAATAATGCTGGGAGAGTATTTGCTTTCACTAACTTATAGGTTAGTCTGGCATCACTTCTATTTCTCCTATATACAAGTGTTGGGAGTTTGAGCTTAGATAGTCTTGCAGGGTAAGAAAGCTCCTGCATGGCAGATATCACTTTGGTGGCTTGTCTCTGCATGTCTTCCAAGACTTTTATATCTTTTTTCAAATACAGAGAGGCTAGAGACATTCCAACTCCAAGCTTGGTTTGAACTATTCCCTTATACAGAAGATTAATGACTTTTGGTGAACAAGTGGAAAGGGCACCCTTAATCAGCCCCAGATTTTAATTAGTACCAGCAGCACAATTCTTGGCATGGATACTGAATTTAAGTTCATTATCAGTGGTGACTTCAAGATCTTGCTCATCATTTACAGAGGAGATTAGGTGGCCTGAAAGAAAATAAGAGCAACAAGGGTGCATTTTGCTGAAGTGAATAACATGGCACTTGGCAACATTGAATTCAAGAAGCTAATCTTCAGCCCATTGACAAAGCAGCCCAAGATTTTTTTGTAGGAGAGCATTATCTTCACATGACAATGCTGGTCCAAGAAGCTTTGAATCATCAGCATTAATTTACTGCTGAAAGTAGAAGGGGCATCATTGGTGAAGAATAAATAGTGTAGGACCCAGAACACTTCCCTGAAGAACTCCACTCGAAACATGCTTAGAAGAAGAAATAATATGGTTACCAGAACCATCAGATATATGAATGACTGGAGGGTGCTGGTGAAGAAAATCAAGGATCTAGAGCACTGATTTCTCTTCAAGCTTGACTAATTGTGGCTTGATTGCAAGTTGCTTGTGACAAACTTTGTTTCAATCTTTAGAAAAGTCAATCAGAATCATATCAGCAGGCACCATAGAATCAAAAACTTAATGATGTAGTCATACAATTGAAGGAGATTGGTATCAACAGATTTTCTAGAATGAAAGCCATGCTGTGAGCTGTGTAAAAGATTATTTCCTTCAAGATGCCAAATAATTGCAGAATTGACTATTCTTTCAAGAACCTAAACAGTTGCTGATGTCATGCTTATAGATTGATAATATTTCAGCAAGGCCCTTTCTACCTTTCTTGAAATTGGAATGAAATAGGCAGTTTTCTAATCCAGTGGTAGTCTGAAAAGATTCAATGATAAGTTGAATAGCAAGGAAAGTGGTTGAGACAAGGCCATTCAACATTCATGAAGGTTAAGAGGATGCATGCTGCCAGGACCAGCAGATTTGTTAGTTTTAAGGTATCTGAGTTCCTTTAGAACTATTGTATCAGTGATCAAAATTGGTTCCACCTTGAGCAATACATCTTATACATGAGGAGGGGAAAAACAGTACTGGAATCAGAGAGGAAAAAACCAGTCATCCCAAATGGGGTTGGAGGATGTTGTTAGGAAAAAATTTAAGGGAAATGGGTATTTTCTTGGAGGGTGTAGAGAGGGAGGATTTAAATAGATTGGAATAGAGGAGGAGTATGTGTAGCTGCGTTGGCCTCAGGGGGCTTGGTGCCACAGTGGGTTATTAGTAGCATATATGACAGGTATATAGGCATATATGGCCTATCTTAATTCTAGAAAACTCATCTTGATTTTATGTATGCAATCTCTTTTTCATTGTCTTTAGTTTTTAAAAATGCAATTCCTGTTGTTTCAATAGGATTTTGAACCATATCAAGAATTTTTTCTCACATTTAAGAAATATATTTACAGTTTTGTAATACTTTGTAAATTGGGCTTGATCAAAGGATTGAGGCTCAAAACAATTTCTTTAGGCCTCATTTTTGCAGAAGGTCTATTTTGCAAGATTGCACTTGTGAAACAGCTAGAGGTGGCTGTTATAAAATATCTTCCCAGGAGATCATTAAGGCTCTGGATGCATTCCTGAGAGTTTCATTCACCTAAATAAAATACTGGTGCTTATGTATTATTAAATAAAAAAAACAAACATTTTTTTTTACTGAAAGTAAGGAGCGATATTAAAACTTAAAACGAACAGAAATTATTCCGTGTATGAAAGGGGCTGTCCTCTCCTCAACTCCCCACTCTTTACGCAAATGTTTTGTATTGTTTTAAAAAATAAAGTATTGTGAGATTAATCGTTTTTGAATTAATGCAGCTTTGATTTTGGCTCACCGTACATGAAAAATTAAAACGAAATTTGCATATTAATTTGACTTATTTTGGCTAAATGGCTTTCTCGAAATTTTGTTCTGACGTAACTTACGTAACGAACTTATATGTCCGTATGTTTTTATTACTTATATTAGGGAGTTCGCCCACTAGTCAATACCTCGCTCTTCACGTTAAAGTTCGAATTTTGCTCGAGTCATTAACTCCTGAATCACAAAGGCCGGTTCATTAGAATAGAAAGCTCTTTTGAAAGTAATAAAAAAAAACTTTAGCGTAAAGAGCGAGGTATTTACTAGGGGGTGAACTCCCTCATATACGTAATAATTTCTGTTCATTTTAAGTTTTAATGTTGCTCCCTACTTTCAGTTGAAAAACTTTTCAACTGAATTTTTTTTAATTTAATTTCTGATTGTTTTTTAATTAATGCTGGGAAATCCGGCGTCCCCTTCATAAAAATGTCCCTTCCCCCAAGGAAACATCCTCCATGGAAAGATCCTCCCACGTAACCCCCTCCTCCGACCCCCCTCCCACCAGAAAAAAAATCCCTCCTGAAAACGTCTGTATACTTCCCAATAACCAATACTATATGTAAACAATGGACAAAGTTCATAACTTGCAGCCCTTCCCCCGGGAACTGTGGGGGATAAAGTATCCCCAAAGACATATTTATTAGACTTTGGACTATGCTGAACAAAATGGCTATCTTAAAATTTCGATTGGGTGACTTTGGGAAAAAAATGAGCGTGGGAGGGGGCCATGTTGCCCTCCAATTTTTTTGGTCATTGAAAAAGGACACTAGAACTTTTAATTTCCGTTTGAATGAGCCCTCTCACGATATTCTAGGACTACTAGATTGATAAGATCATCCCTGGAAAAAAACAAACAAATAAACTCGCATCCGTGATCTTTCTTCTGGCAAAAAATTCAAAATTACACATTTTTGCAGATAGGATCTTGAAACCTCTATAGTAGGGTTCTCTGATATACTGAATCTGATGGTGCGATTTTCATTGAAGCTCTATGACTTTTAGGGGCTGTTTTCCCCTTTTTTCGAAAATAAGGCAAAGTTTCTCAGGCGCGTAACTTTTGAGGGGTAAGACTAAACTTGATGAAACTGACATATTTGATATCAGCTTAAAAATCTGATTCTTTTGATGTATCTATTGGTATCAAGATTTTTAGAGTTTCGGTTATTATTGAGCCGGGTCGCTCCTTACTTACAGTTCGTTATCACGAACTGTTTGATACTGCCAACACTCAAGTGCTTCATTTAAGCAGACCCTGTTTCTCTGATGCTCAATCCTAATGGAATATCACAAAATATTATTAGAATATAATACTTTAGAAACAAATTTGGTTATATATTTGCACATTAGGAGGGGGGGGGGTAAAATATTGCGGGTCTGCATGCAAAATGTGTTAGGTATAATTATTCAGCATATTATGAAGTAAGAATTGTTTTCTAACTTCACACTCTCCCATTAATTCCCCCCCCCCTTATGTGCAAATATATAGCCCAAATTATACATTCCCCATCTATTATGTCACTTATCTTTGTCTTGTCTCACGCTAAGTTGAAAGAAACTAACGAATGAAACCTGTTCTAGTTAGGTTCTACTTAAATGAAGCACTTAATTGTTGGCGGTATAGTACATAAGTACCCAAATACTTTACAAGATAGTGCAAAAGCCCCTAATGTAGAATTTTACCAAATTGTTCTCTTAACATATTTCCTTCTCAGTAGCCCCAATTGTAAGCTAATGCCATCATTTCACTTTCAAATGCCCCCCCCTCCCCCCTAGGGCCCCATACAAAGCCCTAGGATACATGTTTATTCAAGACTAAAACCCCCACTTAAACAACAAAATTCTTACTTTATAATATGCAGCATGTTTTGTTAATCATATTATAATGTTTACTTTCATTTTTATTCACATTCATAAATACAAATCTTAAATTCTTTTACAATCAGATGTAGGTTTAATGGTTCTATGTGCCCTAGTATCTTGTATTGATTCTGCCAGTCTTCAGTTTACAATAATATAATCAATTAGGTTCAAGAAGGATTTCCTTGTCAGGGATAGGGATAAAGAAAAGATCTTATGGTGGAGGGAGACCTCAAACCTTCTCGCAGTACCAGAACAACTCGAATCTTTTATACCTAGCCTATCTTCGTCAGGACATTCTTCACTCGGCATTTTGGCCCTATTTGGGTAAAAAGTGGTGTTACCTGGCACAAAAATTTGAAAACGTTTTGTGGCATGATCTCTTTTGTTACTTAAAAAGGCTGTATATATTGCGATTTCCATTCAAATGAGCCTCCTCCCAATGCTCTTTTACCACTGGTTCGATGTGATCACCCATGGGGAGATAAAACAAGACATTAGTGCTGCACATTAAAAACAGTAATTTTCCTTGTTGTTCAGGGCGGGGCTCTTGACAATAGTGATTCAACTGTTTATAATTGAATTTTAATTCAAGTAAAACATTGATATTTTTGAGGAAATATTTTTAAATTTCACTAGATGTTTTTTCTGTGGCAATGAAAATATTTATTATTAAGCTTATTTGAAGTAAAATATTTTAGAATACTTTTTATTTAAATACCTTACCTTATTTAAAAACAGAAAGACATAGCTTATATGCTAAGCTAGCCTAATCAGAGGCAACGCTGTAGCGTTGCCTATAGTAAAGGCCATACGGCACCAATGTTTTATTATTTATTTATTTTTTTCCCAGAGGCACTTCATATGGAAGGGGTCGTCGTAGAAGCTTCAAAGGGGGCTCATTCGATTGGAAATCGAGAGTTCTAGTGCCCTTTTTAATAGTCGAAAATGATTGGAGGGCAACTAGCCCCCCCCCCCTCGCCCATCATTCCCCCAAACAAATCCCATCAAAATTTTGAGATGGCCATTTTGTTCAGCGTAGTTGATTTCCAGATAGAAAACATATTTTTGAGGAGGATACTTCCCCACAACCCTCAGGGCAAGGGTTTTAAGTTATGCCCTGGGGTCATATAAGGTTTTTATATAAGGCGTTGTCGTAGAAACTTCAAAACAGGCTCATTCGATTGGAAATTAAAGGGCTAGTGTCCTTTTTAATAGTCGAAAATGATTGGAGGGCAACTAGCCCCCACGCCCATCATTCCCCAAACATATCCAATCAAAATTTTGAGATAGCCATTTTGTTCAGCGTAGTTGATTTCCACATAGAAAATATATTTTTGAGGAGGATACTCCCCCACAACCCTCAGGGCAAGGGTTTTAATTTATGCCCTGGGGCATATAAGGTTTTTATAGAAGGCGTTGTCGTAGAAACTTCAAAACAGGCTCATTCGATTGAAAATTAAAGGGATAGTGCCCTTTTTAATAGTCGAAAGTGATTGGAGTGCAACTAGCCCCCCCCCCCCCCCCCCACACCCATCATTTCCCCAAACACATCCAATCAAAATTTTGAGATAGCCATATTGTTCAGCGTAGTTGATTTCCAGATAGAAAATATGTTTTTGAGGAGGACACTCCCCCAGAACCTTCAGGGCAAGGGTTTTAAGATGTGCCCTGGGGGCATATAAGGTTTTTATAGAAGGCGTTGTCGTAGAAACTTCAAAAAGGCTCATTCGATTGGAAATTCAAAGGGATAGTGCCCTTTTGAATAGTCGAAAGTGATTGGAGGGCAATCACTTAAAACGAACAGAAATTAAATAAACAACCAATGCGAACAAACATACAATATATATTAATGTAAATGAATAAATAAATCTTAAAACGAGTGAAACTTAAATTGAATATGCAAATCAAGTTTGAATCGAATAAAAATAACTACAAACAAGAGTTCGGGTATCATCTCACTGCAGAAGCCTAAAACCTACTGCGTCATTGGCGCTTTACTGAAAACGAATTATATTACAAATGTTTTCTTTTGTACTTAATATTGAAAATAAATATTAAAATTAGAGTAAAATTTTGAACTGATGAGCTTTTAGCAATTAATATCATTATGAATCAAATATTCAGTTTAATTTATTAGTTCTTTTCAAGATTGGTCAAGACAAATATAGTTTCACTACAAGCAAAATTTGGATACTGCCCCCTTCTTTAACTGTAAAAACCTAAAGCCTTCTGCGTCATTGGTGCTTCACTGAAAACGAATTACTCGTATATTATAAATTTATTATTTTCCAGTTCTTACAGCATTGAAAATGAAAATAAAAATTACAGTGAAAAAAAATCTTGAACTGATGGATCTTTCAACAATTAATATCATTATATATCTAATATTCAATTTGATTTTGTTTATACTTTCCAAGACTGTTCAAGACTCATATAGTTTTGCCATTTTTTTTAACTCTGCCATTTTTTGTAACTAATCGTGTTAGTTTGTTATGAAAACATTCTATGGCTTCTAGGCATTTCTATTTGAGCGGAAAACTGCACCTCAAACTTTGTGGAACATGCATTTTCTTGCATGAAACACCAAAATATAATAAAATGTCAAGTTTTGGAGTGTTCCACCACTCGCAAGCAAGTGCCATTGGTATTTTTGAATCCGCGTGGTCAATTTAGGGGGTGGAGGGTAGGCTAATTCTCGTAACAGCCCCATTCCGTCATGGTATGGTTCACATTTTCAACACCTGGCGTCCAGACTATCATATAATCTGCCAAGCATACAACATAAATAAATGAAACCCAAAACAAACAAAAATTAAAATAAATATTAGAGTCAAACTCAAAACGAGCATAAATTAATGTGAGTAGGGTTCAAAACCCCTATGCTTTCTAAAAGCCAGAATATAATTTGTACTTTACTGAAAAAAAATTCAAATGAGTTTACTGAAAAAAAATGTGCATTGTCAATTTAATATACATATGCTGATATTTATTCCCTAAAATCTTAATTAATTTTTGATTTCTTAAAGTTACAAAAGTGAAAATATTTCAAAGAATTGTTTTCAGTAAAGCGCCAATGACGCAGTAGGTTTTATGCTTCTGCAGTGAGACGATACCCAAACTCTTGTTTGTAGTTATTTTTATTCGATTCAAACTTGATTTGCATATTCAATTTAAGTTTCACTCGTTTTAAGATTTATTTATTCATTTACATTAATATATATTGTATGTTTGTTCACATTGATTGTTTATTTAATTTCTGTTCGTTTTAAGTTTCATTTATACTTTAATAGCAAAATATTTGTTTTCGTTTAAAGCTTGATTTTCATTTTCAATCTAAGCATTACTCGCTTTAAGATCTATTTATTCATTTATATTATTACTTGTTGTATGTTTTTTGCTATGATTGTTTATTTAATTTCTGTTCGTTTTGGGTTTCATTTATTCTTTAATAATAATTTCTGGTCGTTTTGAGTTTGAATTTTAACAAGTATTTGTATCTCCTGAGCTTAAGTTTAAAATGGCCTTTACTTTTCTTTGAAAAACTTATTTTTCGGAAAGTTTTTTTTTAATTAATAAAATAAAATAAGTTACCCTTATGGTCATTTGAAAAGGAACAGAAATTAATTAAAAAAACGTTTTTCCACAAAAGAAATTTTTGAAAGAAAAGTAAAGATCTACACTAAACCAAAGATGAGCAGGAAAAAGGTCGAAAAATATTTCAAACGTAAAAAGACCATAAATCACTATCAATAAATAAATGAAACCCCAAACGAACATAAATCGAAATAAATAACCAAATCAAACTTAAAGCAAGGAGAGCATGATACCTCAAAGAGGAGCATGGCTTACGTCTCAATGCCTTCTAAAGACCAGAACGTAATTCGCAATTTAGTGAAAATAAATTTAAACGTTACCTCTTTTATTGAAGTAATAAATCCTAAATTTTGAGACTTTCAGGAATCAATATCAGTATATACTAAAGTGTCAACACTGGCGGATCCGGGGACCAGGGGGGGGGGTCCCTCCCTCCAAGATTTTTTCACATTGGCCCCTCTCCCAAGGTTTTGCTCTAGATTCGCCCGACTGCCAATCCACATTCATTTGTTCTTTTTAATAATCTTGGTTATTGTTTTTTTTTACGTTACAAGAAATTAAAACACATACAGTAGTTTGAAATAAAATTATTTTCAGTAAAGTGCAGTTTACATTCTGGACTTTAGAAGGCACATAGGGTGTTAGTCCTATTCCTCTTTGTGGTAGTTACTGTTCGTTTTGAGTTTGACTTGTATATTTATTGTAATTTCTATATGTTTTGTGTTTCATTCATTTATTGGTAGTGATTTATGGTTGTTTCACGCTGGAAATATTTTTCAGCTTTATTTCTGCTCGTCTTTGGTTTAATTTTTCCTTTTTTAATTTTCCGTGAAAAACGTCTTTTGTGGAAATAGTTTTTTTTTTGAATTATTTAAAAAAAAACAGAGACATAGCTTACGTGCATAGCTAGCCTATCAGTCTGCCATCCCAGTCTCGCCTTTTCGGGCAATTTCTCCCAAGCTTTCATTATTGGTGTCTGTCTATTCTTTTCATGTTTTTCGGTCTAAAAAAATAAAGCTGTTGAATATCTTCTAGTATTTTTTTTTTTTTTTTTTATAAAAAAATTGTCAATGCTCATTTTTTCGCGGTTTACTTTTCAGTAAGATATTCTGTTGCTTGAATCTTTGATTTTTTTTTTTTTTTTTTTTTTTTTTTTTTTTTTTTTTTTTTTTTTTTTAGCACGGTTTTGAAACATCTTCGAAGCGAACCACAAAACGTAGTCAAGTGTGACCATCGTAAAAAAAGAACGAATATCGGTGTTTATTGCGTAAAACTACAGTTGTGTTAACTTCGGACTAAGGTGAAATCGGATTGGGGGACCACGGACCCCCCCCCCCCAAGATTTTTCTGGCGCCCTCATTTGTTCTTTCTCTTTTTTACCTTTTTTTAAAATAAACTTGTCAATTTGGTCAATTATTTGCGCTCTTATCACATTGCCCCTTACAAGATTTTGTTCTAGATCTGCCTTTGTTTGACTTGTGGTATTGCTCTTGCATGCAATTGATCTTAAGGTAGACTGATTGAAGTACTTGAAATCTAAGATATCCAACAGTGATAAAATCTTCGTAGCTTTGAAATTCTACTTGCATTCAAATCTTGGTGAAACAAGGGAATTCAAAAACTTCGTTTGGCCAGTTCGCCATAGCGGCCAGTTCGCCTGTAACATTCAAGCCAGCACTTTTCATTTGTATGTTATCAAAGCCATACTCAATCTGACCAAGTCTACTTTCAGCATTTTTTCTTCAGTGTTTCAAACAGTTCGTGGTAACGAACTGTAAGTAAGGAGCGACCCGGCTCAATGGTAACCGAAACTCTAAAAAACGGAATTTTGATACCAATAGATACATCAAAAGAATCAGATTTTAATTCTGATTTCAAATATATAAGTTTCATCAAGTTTAATCTTACCCATCAAAAGTTACGCGCCTGAGAAAATTTGGCTGATTTTCGAAAAAAGGGGGAAAGACCCCCTAAAAGCTATAGAACCTTAATGAAATTCACACCATTATATTCAGCGTATCAGAGAACCCTATTGTAGAGGTTTCAAGCTCCTATCTCCAAAAATGTGGAATTTTGCATTTTTTGCCAGAAGAAAGATCACGGGTGCGTGTTTATTTGTTTTTTTTTTTTTTTTCAGGGGTAATCGTATTGACCCAGTGTCCTAGAATATCGTAAGAGGGCTCATTGGAACGGAAATTAAAAGTTCTAGTGCCCTTTTTAAGTGACCAAAAAATGGAGGGCAACTAGGCCCCCTCCCACGCTCATTTTTTTCTCAAAGCCACCCAATTAAAATTTCGAGATAGCCATTTTGTTCAGCATAGTCGAAAATCTAATAAATATGTCTTTTGTGATGACTTAATCCCCCACAGTTCCCAGGGGAAGGGCTGCAAGTTATGAACTTTGCCCATTGCTTACATATTGTATTGGTTATTGGGAAGCATACAGACATTTTCAGGAAGAATTTTTTTCTGGTGGGGGGGGGGGGCTGGAGGAGGGGGTTACTCGGGAGAATATTTCCGTGGAGGATGTTTCTTTGGGGTAAGGGACATTTCTATGAAGGGGGCGCCGTATTTCCAAGCATTATTTAAAAAACGATCAGAAATTAAATTAAAAAAACAAGTTTTTTCAACTGAAAGTGAGAAGCAACATTAGAACTTAAAAAGAACAGAAATTATTACGTATATGAGGGGGTTCTCCCCCAAGTCAATACCTCGCTCTTTACGCTACAGTTTTTTTTTGTTCTTTCAAAAGAGCTATCTATTCTAATTAAACGGCCTTTGATATTCAGGGTTTGTGAATTAAATTTTTTTTAACTTTTAACGTAAAGAGCGTGGTATTGAATAAGGGAGAACCCCATCATATACGTAATAACATATACGTAATAAAAAAAAACAATAAAAAAAAAAACAAGCGATACGGCTCAATAGTAATCGAAACTTTTAAAAACGGAACTTTGATGTCAATAAATATATCAAAAGAATGGGCTTATAATGCTGATTCTAAATATATGAGTTTTATTAAGTTTAGTATTACTCATCAAAGGCTACAAGCCTGAGAAAATTTACCTGATTTTCTAAAGAGGGGGAAACATCCCCTAAAAGTGAAAGAATCTTAATAAAAATCACACCGTCAGATTCAGCGTATCAGAAAACCCTACAACATAGGTTTCAAGCTCATATCTGCAAAAATCTGCAACTTTGTATTTTTTGCCAGACGAAAAATATACGAATATAGAAGTTCGTTACGTAAGTTAATTTGTAAATAACGTCAGAACCAAATTTAGAGACAGCCATTTTGCAAAAGAAAAGTCAAATTTTTATGCAAATTTTGTTTACTTATGCAATGACGGCGAGCCAAAACAAAAGCTGCATTAACTAAAAAACGATCAGAAATTAAATATAAAAAACAAGTTTTTTAAACTGAAAGTAAGGAGCGACATTAAAACTTAAAACGAACAGAAATTATTCCGTATATGAAAGGGGCTGTCCCCTCCTCAGCGCCTCGCTCTTTACGCTAAAGTTTGACTCTGTCTCACAACTTTATTTTTTAAAACAATAAAAAACTGACAGTGATTTTCATTAAAATTCTTTCACTTGTAGGGGATGTTTTCCCCCTCTTTAAAAAATCAGGTAAGTTTTCTCAGGCTCGTAGCCTTTGATGAGTAATACTAAACTTAACAAAATTTGTATATTTAGAATCAGCATTATAACCCATTCTTTTGATACATTTATTGACATCAAAGTTCCGTTTTTAAAAGTTTCGCTTACTATTGAGCCGTATCGCTTGTTTTTTTTTATTACGTATATGTTATTACGTATATGATGGGGTTCTCCCCTTAGTCAATACCACGCTCTTTACGTTAAAAGTTAAAAAAAAAATTTAATTCACACACCCCTGAATCACAAAGGCCGTTTAATTAGAATAGATAGCTTTTTTGAAAGCACTAAAAAAAACTGTAGCGTAAATAGCGAGGTATTGACTTGGGGGAGAAACCCCTCATATACGTAATAATTTATGTTCATTTTAAGTTCTAATGTTGCTTCTTACTTTCAGTTGAAAAAAACTTGTTTTTTTAATTTAATTTCTGATCGTTTTTTTAAATAATGCTTGGAAATCCGGCGCCCCCTTCATAGAAATGTCCCTTACCCCAAAGAAACATCCTCCACGGAAAGATTATCTCGAGTAACCCCCTCCTCAAGCCCCCCTCCCCCCCCCACCAAAAAAAAATCTTCCTGAAAATGTCTGTATACTTCCCAATAACCAATACAATATGCAAGCAATGGGCAAAGTTCATAACTTGCAGCCCTTCCCCTGGGAACTGTGGGGGATTAAGTCATCGTAAAAGACATATTTATTAGATTTTCGACTATGCTAAACAAAATGGCTATCTCAGAATTTTAATTGGGTGACTTTGAGAAAAAATGAGCGTGGAGGGGGCCTAGTTGCCCTCCATTTTTTTGGTCACTTAAAAAGGGCACTAGAACTTTAATTTCCGTTCCAATGAGCCCTCTTACGATATTCTAGGACCACTGGGTCAATACGATTACCCCTGGGAAAAAAAACAAAAAACAAACAAACAAATAAACACGCACCCGTGATCTTTCTTCTGGCAAAAAATGCAAAATTCCACATTTTTGTAGATAGGAGCTTGAAACCTCTACAGTAGGGTTATCTGATACGGTGAATATGATGGTGTGAATTTCATTAAGGTTCTATAACTTTTAGGGGGTCTTTCCCCCTTTTTTCAAAATCAGCCAAATTTTCTCAGGTGCGTAACTTTTGATGGGTAAGATTAAACTTGATGAAACTTATATATTTGAAATCAAAATTAAAATCTGATTCTTTTGATGTATCTATTGGTACCAAAATTCCGGTTTTTAGAGTTTCGGTTACCATTGAGCCGGGTCGCTCCTTACTTACAGTTCGTTACCACGAACTGTTTGATCACTCGAGCATATGCCTTGAAACCTGCCATTTTTCCTACAAATAATTTCGCACTGAAATAAAACCAGCTGTAAAATTTATTTTTGAATTGTCTCCACTTTTTTATATGGAGTTTGAACAGTTCAACGGATGGAATAATGTTCATACAAGATGGGTGTGATATTGAAGAAACGAATATTGAAGAAACGATATATTTTTTTGTCTTATTAAAATGGTAGACGATGTTTTTTTTTTTGTGTCATAACAGCTTTCTATTGACGAGAAATAGGACTGGCAGCCCTACCCAAAGTCTTTTTATTATTTTTTTTTTATACCAATTGTGATGGGTCCCACCTTTTATGAACGTACTAGAATTTAATGTTTTAAATTATCTACCTGCTTTCAATAACCTTATAATATTTGATTTTTGTATTTTTTGGCGTTCAGTAGGCAATTCAAGTTGTCCCTTTTACAGATAGAAAATTCTGTCTTCAAAGGTTCTATGAGTATACAAAGAGTATACAATTTTTTTTTTTTTTTTTTTTTTTTTTTTTTTTTTTTTTTTTTTTTTTTTTTTTTTTTTTTTTTATGAAATTCATTTTGATCTTCAAACCGCTTTCAGTAGAGCACAATAATGACGCTTATGCAACAAATTACTGTAATTGATTGGCGATAGCTCTATTTGTCGCGGGACTGGTCTGGAGAATCAATAATAGTATTTATCCTTATCAGATGTTGGTTAAATACCACCCTCGCCCCTTGTGACGGGGCCTAGCCACGATAAGTTCTGTGTAATTAATTATATTACTTGTGAATTGAATTCCTTGAGTGTTCAATTCATGTACTTAATTCTATATAGAAAATAAGCAGTCGTGGCCGAGTGGTTAAGGCGTTGGACTTGAAATCCAATGGGGTCTCCCCGCGTAGGTTCGAATCCTGCCGACTGCGGATTTTTTGACTATTAAGAACCGTCATATGCACAACTTTCAACATATGCTGTACAGATGCATGTTTACTATTTCAAAACACTTATTTTGTTCCAATTGACGTCACTTGTTCAAACATATATGTCCAGGTTTCGCATTTAAGCTTTTATAGAATCAGTCGTTATGGTGATTTACAACTGTTCTGGTCTCTCGGATCTTTGGATGTCCTTCATGAAGTGACAAAAAACGAGGAAGTTAGTAGGTAGTTTAGGACTCTAGTAGTCACTTTAAGGGTTCAAAATAAAATGCGTGAAGGCAGCGATTTGGAAAGATCAGAAAATAAGCATCGACTGATGTGTTCACCTCCATCTAAGTAGGCGAATGGAAAAAAAAAATATAAATTTACCATCTTTTAAGATTATCGCATTGAAAGGATTGAGAATTAGTGTTAAGTCAAGCCTTTTTTGAGGCAAACGACCGTCTGATTCTATCAATCGCTGCGTTTTCATAAGAACAATCACTATTTGTAGACACGTACATAAGGGAAGGCCTTTGCCCCCCCCCCCTCAAAAAAATCTCAAGGTTTTTATGATTCTTTTCTGGGTAAAGTTCTACTAAATCATATTATTGAGTTAGGAATAAAGTGAATGCACCATTTGATGCCTTTTTTTATGCTGATTACGAATATAATAATCATTTCTATCGGAAATGAATTTCAGCCCCCCCCCCTATATATGCCAATTCAGGGTTAGGTTAGGTTGGCTTAGGTTAGGTATATATAGGGGGGGGGGCTGAAATTCATTTCCGATAGAAATGCTTATTATATTCGTAATCAGCATAAAAAAGGCATCGAATGGTGTATTCACTTTATTCCTAACTCAATAATATGATTTGGTAGAACTTTACCCTTTTCGGATTTCCTATATTGGTAAAGGTCAAGAATAGCGGCTGTTCAGACGGAGGCATCCTAGAATAAAAAGAGAGACATTTTTAGGTGATTTTATGCTCAATTTTACAGTTTTGTTCGCGTGTTTGACAGTTCATCGCCATTCCTCTTCTAGGGGTCTCATATTGGCCTAGGCTATACAAACAAAAGAATTAACGAAAAATGATGGAATTCTTACTTTATAATAATTTCTTAAACCACATTGGCCCGACTTAACAAGAAAGGAAAACGAGCAAAAATTCGGTTTTAAAGGCCAAATGAAAATACTGACAAAACACAACAAAGCGAATATTTCAAGGGAAAAAACCGAAAAAATATATTCAATGAGTGCCGAAGAAAAAACCAACAAAATAAAACGCGGTAAGCCAATGTGAATCTGGAAAAAAAACGGGGAAAAACCAAAAAATTAAAAGATGAATAAATATTTCCTCGTCTTCCCATTTTTTATCAGTTTTCATCAATTATTATGTTAGTTTTTTTCTACATAGCATAAGGCTATATGGGACCCTTAGAGGGGGGCTGGGGATTAATTGTCAAAAACACGAGCAAACCCATGAAAATGAACATAAAATTAGCAATCTATCTTTCGTTTTTGTCCTAGCATGTTTTCTTCTAAAGAGCTATATTTCTTGACCTTTACCCCTGTATTTTGTTGAGGCTATTTTTTCGACTTTGGGCCCACGCAGTGTGCCGTACCCCCCTCAAAAAAATTATACGTGCCTGACTGTTGGATTCGAAGAAGCCCCCCCCCCAATACACAACCCGTATTCTTGTCTAGCCTATAATCTTTCTGTTGAGGTTATACTAAGTTTTTTAAACCCCCTTCAAAAATAATATTTTTGTACCCCCCCCCCCCAAAAAAAAAAATCCTGGATACGGCCCTGTTTATAGGACAAAAACCATATAGGAATAAAGGCATACCATTCGATTGCCTGTCCTAAGTTTCGGTAATCATATATCTTCATTAGCGTTTTGAAGAAAACACTGTAATGTTAAAAGAGTAGTACATCATTCGATTCCCCATTCGACACTGTTTCCAAACGTAATGGTCTCTACCGTGCCTATTGAGTTCTCCCCCCCCCCTACCCCCTCATCACACCCCTAACTAATGGGCCAAAAATAATAGCCCTAGGCTATGTAAATAACTTAGCCGATTTTTTTTTTGCCATGTTGATGTTTGCATTATGAGCCAACTGTTGATATAAGTACAATAAATAGACAAACCAACAAAAAAGCTACGTTTTGGAATTTAGACGACGTTAAGCTTAAGCACTAGGTTGGGGGTGCGTTCTAGATCCCAATCGCAATTGACTGTTTGTTATTACCTTCATTCTAAAGCGACTTACGAACTTAAATCAACATTTTTTGTACTCGTTATAAGCACAGGAGACTAACAATAGTAGTTCTTTCTGCAGTTATGATACAAGGAATTGACCGAATTTTGTTTTACCTGCATTATTTCAGGGTCAAATTATTAACTTTTTGAAAGCTATGCTAATTCTCAGAAACATCTCAGTTTTAAACTGTTACAGTCCTAGAACCCATAGACTCGTATTTGTAATATATAAGAATGAGTTTTGAGAAAAATAAAGAAATGACATAGGACAATGACAATTGCATAGAAATATTTCTAATACTTTAGCCAGATAATCTCTTTTGAAGCAAAATGTTGAAAAGGAGTTATCCAAGGGAACGGAGGGGGGGGGGGGGTAGATAATGTGACAAAAGCAAATTTTTAGGCCTATATCTTTCTTCTTTGGTACAGGGGGGGGGGGGTAGATAACGTGACCAAAGCAAATTTTTAGGCCCCTATCTTTCTCCTTTGGTACAGGGGGGGGGGGGTAGATAACGTGACCAAAGCAAATTTTTAGGCCTCTATCTTTCTTCTTTGGTACAGGGGGGGGGGGTGGACATGTTCAATTTTGAAATATGAAAGAAAGATAAAACAGAACTAACAAAATGGGTAACTAACTAAGGCAAGCCGAGTTAACTGAGGGTTTTTTTCTGTTTGGAGCAGTCAAGAAAGTTCTGTTTAGCCATTTGTTAAAATAAAGGTGATTTGTATTACAACAATTGGTTAAAACATACGCACTTTTTACACGTAAAGATCTATCTATAATTCATTCTTTTCATCGGCATCGTAAATGTTGTTTCAAGTTGAAAATGAAGATTGAACCCAGATTCTATGGCTGTTGGGCTATTTAAAAATCTTTTCAAAATATACAGTTTGACAGGGTACTTGAAAATCCTAGCTCTAGCCATTTGTCTCCTTAGTTTGTGTAATGATGTGGTCTGCTCAAAATTGTAGTCAGGATTCTGCATCAGGAACGCCTAATTTGTGAAAGACCTTTTTTTAGCCTTTATACAATCAAAATGTTGGGAGAGGAGTTTCAGACACCCCCCCCCTCCCCCAAAACAAAAAAGAAGAAAAATCGAACAAATAGTACCTCCATCGCTACACGTACACCGTTGATTGGGCTACTTTACATACCAGATCGATTCTTTTAAACTGGGCGCTCGACCTAAGGCATGGGTCTATGCAGAGATTCTTGAATGGATATTACCGTACCCTTTATTTTTTTTGATAGGGTAAAAATTCGGTACCGGTTGTCTGACTTACGATCGTTTCGCAAACTTTTTATTTGATTGTTGTACTTACAGAACGTTGACTAAATATTCCTACATCACTTAATGGAGATAAAATAGCTTCATTGGCTATATTAATAGATTGCTAAACTCTACTAGATCGTTCTTAAAGTTTTGATTACATACGATTTTAAGTTTCGATCACATACGGTGAAATTTGTTTGTAGGAGGCTAGTTCATTAGTTCTATCCAATAAAGAGCAGGTAAAATAGTTGCAAATTAGGACAGCATGGGAGAAACTTTAAAATCCGGAAATTTTAAGGGAAAAAGTTATGCCTATTGGCCCCTTCCTTCCTCCCGCCGCCCCCTACATGCTAGCCTAGCTGAGTTTCACCTCTTTCTTGAAATATTACAGTGGCGGATGGTTTTGCGTGCTATTGTGAAAATAACATTGTACTAAAGCAGTCTATGGTTTCAAAGCTGAGACCCATGTGTCCCTTACGGCCTGGGGAGGCCAGAATGGAGTTTCACAGCTAATCTTAATAGGAAAAGAAATAACCAGGAAATGAAAAGATTTCCAGGGTATGTACGTACAAGTTTATTGGTTGAAGTTCTAAATTCTGGCTTCATTTGGCCAATTTCGCCTAAAAAAGCAAGTTAAGACGCAGCTTCCTCTTCCTAACATTGACAAATTGTAATTTTTCCTAGAAAAATAGAAACACGTTGCTTTAAACCGTACTAATCATGTTGGTTCTAAACTTTATGCTTAAATGAAGGTATATATTTTTTTTAATTCAACAACTTCAGGCAGAAATTATTTTTGCCATGCATTGAGTTATCGTCCTGGATTTTGCCAAGGGTGAGTCCTCGATAACCTCGAGTTTAAAAGCGAGTCTATGAATAATGATGGTTGAAACGAATTTAAATTTTAACCATTGTTCAGGTATGAACGTTGCGATGAATTTAGCCGTAAATAAATAAACGTTGCGACAAAAATTAATAAAATCAATTTTGATGGTTGTTTATGTCGCCTTATGGCTGGCATCTTGTGTAATATTTCAAAAAATCTTGTGACGTTTACTGTTTTTCCCCGTAATTTTTTGTTTTTGCCAAATAATCTGTTTGTTTATGTTGTTTTAACAAATTGGCTTTTATATCCGTGCAATAAAATTTTCTTCGTTTGGTAGTAGCCTTTTTTGCTGAATGTCATCTTTTAGGACCCTCAGCGAGAATTGAATGGCTCAAAACCAGTCTCACGTAGTGAAAGTTTTGTGAAAAGGTGGCGACGGACGGCTGTGACACGATGTTTAAAAGGCGAGACGATTTCGACGCCGCGACGTCGCCATTCGCGATCTGAAGACAAATATGAATCTGATGTTCAAATGCTTGGAGATTCTTGCGATAAATTACCAATGCTTCACATCCTAGCTCTCGTGAGTTGGCCTATGAGTATGGAAACTTATAAGAGAGGAAACTCGACTTGTTGGAAAACACTTTCCAAAGCCATCTAGCTTTACCCAGCAAAATTATAAAGTTAATTAAGTTCAGACTAGATCAATGTCAACTCTTACCTCTAATTTAACCTTGAAATGTACATAATTAATTTAAGCTGTTTTTTGCTGATTCTGCAGGGTAACGCTGCACCGTCACTGGCACCGGTAGTTCCTACTGTGCTAAAGCTTCAAAGTTTCCTCTCTTATCAGTTACTAATTCTTTTTGGTTGCCTTATCATTATAGTTGAGCTGAAGAGCTGCGTGCAAATCGTCAAATAGCAAGAACAATAATTCTGTCCTGTCTGGGCAAAATGGACTTGTTTTGTTTTTGTTTCGATTTTGACAAAAGACCAGTGCGTATATATTAGCTAAGGGAATGTCAAACTGGGCTTCTTGCCAATGCTGCAATTTTAATTTCTTAAGTGCTTTTGCTAACAGTTATTTTGAAACTAATTCATATACGTGACTGTTATTTTCGTTCAATATCTGATCTTTGAAGAATTTTATCTTAGTGTAGGGTAACATCTCTGTAATACGATCGTGCACCTTGTATTTGCACCCAATGTGGATCCAAGGGGGGGGTTGGGGGCCCCGGGTCCTCCGAGATTTTTCCCGGTGCCCCCATTCCGTTTTTTTCTGTTTTTCACTCTTTTTTAAATAAACTTGTCAATTTGGACAATTATTGGTGCCCTTGTCACATTGCCCCCCCCCCCCCCTCTAAGGTTTTCTCTAGGTCCGCCTTTGTTTGCACCCTTTCGGTTACGAAACCAATTTTCTGCAACAAAAAAAATACGAGTAATTATTGTTTAAACTTTTGAGGCTGCATGGGAAGTGGCAGAGAAAATATTTCTGAATTGCGTGTTCAGCGGTAATATACTGTGGTGTTTTTGTTAACTTTTTATTTTGAATGTTTGTGCTCTTTGTTGAGGTAAACCTAAATACTAGTCTTTAGGGAATACTAGTCCACTAAACTGGGTTATAGAATCTCAAACAACCGTCAATCAGTAGCAACAGCACATGATCAGTTCGACCTCTCTAGGGAAGACAAAGGGGATCCCAATCAAACTTGGTGGGAATTAAAAAACTGGGCTCATAGTTGTGCATTTTATAGCGCGGTAGCAGGAGTGATTACCAGGTAGAGTAGGCCTACTGCCAACTCAATACCCGTTTTTTGTTCATGGAATGTGTTTTAATTTTGGATGTGCTGACACGTACCCTTCTGGATTTTTGTATAGAAATCCTTTCTTGTTTGGGAATGTACTTCAAGTAGGGGAGGGGGTATCAGGGGAGATTTTGAGGGAGGGGGATTATGGTTCAAACAAATGTGTTTGTGAAGCTCAAATTTTAGTTTAGTTGTTCGTGTTTCCCTCCAGATCTTTCATCTAGGAGCATGGGTTCCAATTTTTTAAATTGGAGGGGGGGGGGGCTCTGAATCATATTTTTTCAGATCCAAAATACAAATGGCAATTATTTGCTGGTAATTTAGAACTAGTCAAAGCAGTGAAGGTTCAGTAGTTTTGTTCTTCACCTGCTCTTTTAAACATCCGTTTTGCACAGCAGCAGCTCATGATACTTTTTACTTTTTCTCCCTTGATTTTGACCTAATGTACTCGCCCTCCCCTCTCCCTCCGGTATTTATTTCGCGTTGGTTATCGAATTACCATCGCAAAGAAGAAGTTGAAAATATTGTGGTTCTAATTGCCAATAGGTCTCTTGTGCGGGCAACTAAAGCAATAGGTCAACGCGAAAACCTAACCAGTAAAAAACAGGAAAGACCTTAGGAAGTGAGTTAACCATTGAAGCTAGAGGAAGAAAATAATCCCTTTATGAGAAAGATCTTCGACTAGAAGTGACGATTAAAGTGAATAAGTGAAAATAGGACCATCAAATTGGTCCAACAAGAATACAAGTAAACCAGGTTTTGTCAAGATGACTAAGATAGCTTCTGTTCTTGTATTCTTTTATTTAATTTAATCCTTATTTGTCTTTTATCTTTTTTGCCACAATAGCCAAATCCTGGTAAAGATAGTCTTCATGGTATAAAAATACTAATACACTGAAGCATGGCTCAGTGTTTGGCTCATTAGGTATGGCTCAACCTCCCTGTATCCCTATTGAGTGCTTTACTTAACTTTTTTGTATTTTTTTCAAAAGTCGCGGGAGAAAAAAAGAAGAAAAAAAGCCTAAAAAATTGTCGTATTCGTTTGTTCTGGTAAAATCTTTCCTTCGTAAAATACTGTTATTTTTATTATTAATTTAATAGTAAGGTTTGCGGCGTTATTAATTACTTGGTGGTGTATCCCTGGTCTTCGCAATTAAACACATAAACTTGTGGATAGCCACGGCTACTTTCCTAATTCTTCTCTATCAAATAGAGATACAAGAGAGAAAATTTGTCAATATTGAGCAATGTTTTACTTTCATTTGGGAGCAAACTTCTCGTAAGCAAATATGATAAGTGTCATTGTCATCAGCAAACTTGCAATCAGATCGTCAGCATTTTGATTGAGCTGGAAAAGTAAGCTTGGATCAAACCAAACCGTAATAAACTTTTTAATAGAAAAAGAAAATTCTTAAATACAACATTGTTTTTTTGTCTTGAGGATCTAAATGGAAAGTAAGCTATCGGACTGGGAGTATTTTGATTGAACTGAGGATTTGTAGTCCTTAAATACTCTACTTTGGAAAGATCAAATACCCTGATAACAACTTCTCAGCAACAATTTACATGTGAGGGTAGGCCAGGCTAAACCAAACAAGTTGTACTTACTTGTACTTCTACTAGGATCAGTAAAACAAGCTATGTAGCTCTCCCTGGCGACAGGATCTGGCAGACTGTTGAATTCCACAGGTTACGGTCTTGGGTTAATGGGGCGATAATTTCAAGCCATGAAGGGTCCCATCTGCGACCATGTCTCCGGAAACCGCCAATTGGCTCGAGGTCAGATTTGACTGTGTTAAGCCAAGTTTTGGCTTGTCCTCCATGTCGTTTCCTCCACTCAGATGCTGGTTTGCAGCGTAGGCTTTGATTTGTGAAAGTCTCCGCTGGTCTTCGGCAAACATGGCCGAGCCAGGACAGGCGGGGCGGCGTTGAATGATAGATGTGACCAAACAAGTTGGAGAGAAGGTGTACTGAAAAGAGAAAAGAATGACGGATTTTTTAAGGTTTCAGAGCATTATTAACGCTTCATTTTAAAAGTTTTTAAAACGAAAGTATGTAGGCATTGTCAGAGGCACAAAGCCTTGTAAAATATTGTGACGTCAGTGAGTACCCCCTTGGGTGGGCCCTTCCTAGCAAATCTGCCTACAACTGTTATATCCTAGCTGAACGCTAAGCTTTTCGGTTCTGATATAAGGGTATGCCATGTGAGATATTTACTATTTGTAGATCTTCAGCATTTTGATTGAGCTGTAAAAGTAAGCTTTGATTCAAATCAAAGCATAATAAACCTTTTCGTGAAAAAAAAGAAAAACAGTATCGTAAAATAGTATTGGTTTTTTGTCTTGACAATCTGAATGGAAAGTAAGCTATCGGACTGAAAACATTTTGATTTAACTGGGAAAATCTCTGAAGACGGACTGAAGTCTCTGCTTCTAAAGCTACAAAGTTGAGATTTTATTGTCTAGAGAACTTTCTATGCCAGCACATTGAATTAACCCACGTCTTTGCTGTTGCAAAACTAAGAGCAAGCAAAATATTCGAAATCAATTGTCCACAAGTTTTTCTTTTTCGGGTACAATAATTTTGCTTTCATTTTAGTTCTGTTGCCTAAAAGGGCTACTACAGGATAACTTGTAAGTTTAAAGCATAGTCAGATACGTGCTCAAGAACGTACCCAGAGGGGGGGGGGGTTTGAACCCCTCCCAAAATGTTTTTTGACTCGTAAAAACGTAATAAAAAGGGATATAAACAAATTTTGTATGCGTTTTTTTGAGGTTTTTTATGTACCCCCCCCCCCTCGAAAAAAAAATCTTTGAGTAAAACCCCCTCCGAAAAAAGAAATTCTGGGTGCGGCCCTTGCTTGTGACCAAGGGGTGGGGGGCTTTGACAGTCTTGAAAGTTACTTAGGACAGTATGTTTAAGAATCAGATCGATCCAACTAGATAAACAAGCTTTATGCTGTGTTCTTTGTGAGCAGAATATACCTTATACATATGCTGTCGCATATGTATAGAAGTTAATCCGCGTTGCTAGTTGAAAGTGTCCCTGGCTTGGGGTTTAAGCGTCAACCTTAAACTATTATACCCATGGCTTTCAAACAATCGAAAATTTCCATCGTATCCTTTATTTTGTACATCAGTAACTGCCTAAGAATAGTATTTTCGAAAACATTACAGAATCTTAACTGAGACACAATTTATAATGTCCGTTTATTGAGATATGTTGAATAGGATATTGGAGCCATAGTCAATATGGCTTTTGAAATATCTTGCTTTTTCAGTTGATATTAGTGATAATTTTCGTGAATAAGACCCTCAAGACTGCAAGACAAAGCTCGTCG
Source organism: Artemia sinica (assembly GCA_027921565.1). Taxonomy (NCBI): domain Eukaryota; kingdom Metazoa; phylum Arthropoda; class Branchiopoda; order Anostraca; family Artemiidae; genus Artemia; species Artemia sinica. The sequence continues at coordinate 34,183,112 of CM051267.1, forward strand.
GTTCTGCCATCATGTTTTTTCTTACCGTTAATTGGAGCTTAGTATATAAGGTGTTTGATGCAGGCAAATGAGATCAATGGTATTTAACCTATTTCTATGTGCAAATTTCTTGGGAGAGGGAGTGTTAAAGAGTGTATTTTTCTGAGTTCTGTGATTGTACAGTTCTTCTAATAGTTTTTGTAAATCATTTGCTTGTTTTCTATCTTGGCATATTCGGGCTGCCCGAAATATGGGCTCTCACCGTCTGAAAAAAATCGTGTATGCGTGCCTGGTTGAAGCAGTCTGATGGGATATAGTTGTCTATGTCGAGATAAATTTCCAATTTCAAGAATCATTTCCTATATCAAACCGGATCATAGCCTTGACTTCATTGCACGAGCGACTCAGTATTGAAGTGTATGCAAAGAATTCAAGCAATCTGAATGGGTAATCTAACATAGTTCTTAGTCACTGGTTTTTTTTCATGCCGTTCTTCGTCTTAGTGAATTATGCTAGAACTATCTATGAAGGCGGCTAGTTTCAGAAAAAAACGTAACAGCCTATTACATTGGACGCTCACGCACCTAAACTATGTATATTTTTTATTCATAATATGGGATAGTAGTACACCTAATGTGACCCACAGCCCCAATCGGTCCTAGAGCCTTTTTATTTTTTTAGATTTAAATTTTCTTATGTAGAGAGAAACAGAAATTTATAAGAATATTTGTGTCATTTTTACAACAGGAACAAAACCGGACATATCATGTAAACGCCGATGTAAGAACTCAGATGGTTACACCTGTTTACAAAATCGTAAGACATAGAAAAACAGTTGTACCTTATATATGATTTTGCTCTTTTTTGGATTCTTCGTGTAGTGTATGTCCTTTTGTATCTTTTTATGTTTGTGTATTTGACAATATTTTCTGTAAAAGGAAGGTAGTTTGTTATGTTAAAGAAATAGTATAGAATAATTCATATCGGTTGTGTTAGTTTAAAAGAGGTCACCTTATACGACAGTTTTTTCAGAAGAGGGAGAAACTGAAACCTGTTTTGAGTTTTGACTTGCTAGCCATAGTTCTTTTATTCGTTAAGATTTTTGGGCCTCCAAGATAAGGAAAAAACAATATTGATATCCAAAGGTTAGATTTTCAATCGATTCAGTAAACGAGAAAAGAAGATAAAAAAAAATACATAAACTGTTTTTAAATATTTTGAGAACAAAATTAGATAAGGAAACGGCCATTGGAGCAATTGATCGAGTTAGCCTAATTTCAGAGGATATGTTCAAAACTTTAATTGGAAAAACTCAGATAACGTCTTTTGAATTAACACACTGATATAGCCTGTCTAAATTTTCAATTTTGGATTGTGGGTTGAGAAGGCATAGCGGTGATATATTCCTATTAATATTGTGTTTAAGTCCAATGTAAAGTTTAGAAATAGCTCTTTAAAAATTTGTTTCTAAATGGTTGGAGATGCCGATAAGTTTTTTAGGCTCCTGTTCTTTTCTTCGCATTAAGGTTGCTTGTTGTAAAAAGTTACATGTCCAAATTTCTAAATTTGTGTTTTGGGACAAAAATAAGTATGGGTGAATTGAACTTAAAAAGAATAAATTAGGCCTATATCCTAAATATATATCGATTATCCGAGAGATTAGCCACTCTGCCACCTTCTATGTCACTATTCTATTACGTGTGATTAGTTTTTATCCTGCCGTGCCTCTTTGCACCACGCGTGACACTGTTCTGCTTTCCATGCCTCCTTCCGCCTCACGCCGAACGCTGCCTAAGGTACGTGACTTTTAGAAGTGAACAGCCCCTTGGTATGCACATGATAAGATGCCTAATTTAAGGATATGTTTCTTCTTTTATTTATTTTGAATTTAAACTACGCGCAAAAAAACATTAGGTTTTCTATTAAAGTTTTCGTAACAGGCATGCACGAATAAATTTTTTGGGAGGGAGGGGGCAAACCATAAAACCCATCAAAAATAGTGAAATATATGAAAAATATTAGTAAAAATTGCAAGAAAACTTGATATTTCGGTAAGGACCTGGTCTTGCGTGCCTACATATTCTTATTTCACTTCTTTCTATTTTTAATTTCTTTTCCAAAAATGTGAAAAAATCATATTATAAATAATAATAAGTTTTATTATTATATAATGTGAAATAATAAATAGTATTTTTTTAGATCTGGGGAGGAGAGGGCTTAAAGGTCTTGCAAACTGTGGTTTCAGCCACTGGTGGTTCTGACCTCTGTTGCGCCCGGGGCAACCGCTTTAGCATCCATAAAAAATTCATGTTTCACGGTCCTTCATCCTATTTCTGTTTATATACACCTTAAATGTTACTTAAAATTATACAAAATAGTGCACTTATAAATGAAAAGACTAGAGATCCTTTCGTCACTTTTTTAGTCATCTGAAGAATATGCAACTAAAAGGCCTTTAAAATAAAAAGAATCCAATAGTGAAACTATAGAGGGGATAAAAACAAAATTAGTGGAAAGGCTTACAACCTAGCAAAACCTTTGTACCGCCTGTTTAACTTTAATTTCCTGACACGTTCCCTTGCTGCAGTTAGTTCTTAAATTTTTTAAGCATATAATATATTATAGTAATTTTGAATATATTTTTATAATAATAATATATTATATATAATAATTTTTTAAGTAATATAATAATTAATTACCTTAAATCGCATGTCCAGCGAGATAAGGTGGTGTTGAGCCTCCTGTAGAAATGTCGCTGGTGGTGTTTCAAGGTTATGATTTGACGTCCCAGTTCAGCCTCCATTCGGCGTTGGCCCAGTCTTGATCAACTCCTTTCTTGAAGACATCTAGAGTTTTAGATTGGACGGTGGCTTCAGATAGGCTGTTCCAGAGTGGGACGGAACGGCCTGAGAAGAACTGTTGGCGCTCTCGCATGATACACGGGGGGGCCTGCAGTTTCTTGATGTGTCCTCTTGTGGTACTTGAGAGGGACGGGGAAAAGACATGACTTAATAGGTCATTTTCTAGCTACTTACGAGTTGATATTACGAGTTGTAATAGCCCAAATTTGTTTCAAAATATTATATTTTCAACATATTTTGTGATATTTCATTAGGATTGAGCGTCAAAGGAACAGGTTCTAATTAAATGAAGCACTTGAGTGGCGTATAATACACAATTACGCTTAAATTTTTTAATTTCTTAAACTTTGCTATCTTTTAGGGTAACGCGTCTTTTATTTTTTTAGAATGCCTTAGATCTTTCTGCTCCAGCATCTGATATTTTAGTGAAAGAAAAGGGACCCTGTGAGGCAAGACGTAGGATATGGATACAGTTATCGGGTCATCCTGGTTCCCTCACTCCTGCTGGTCCTGGAACCTTATGGAAGCGTTTACACGATTGCAATGAGTCAGAAATGTATGAGAAGCTTATGAGAGACACAGCCGTTGGAATTGTGCCCACATTTTACAGGTTAGCTGTCAGTCTTATCCGGGGCTTGAGAGCAGGAATAAAGAAAGTTGGCTTTCTACGTAAAAAAAAGAAAAATGCTTTTTTACTCTTCTTGTTATGTAGAAAAAATTGGATGTTGGAGCGTGTTTTATCTTCAACAGAAATGTTTATATTTTTCTATATTGTGGAAGTTCAAATTTTAATTGAATAAAAAGTGTAGCTGCAATAGCCGTGTATGCAGCTATTTATTTCGGCGGGAATTGCAGATTTTATTTTTTTTTAAGTAGAAAAAACATGCAAAGCATAGGAAAGTTTGTCAGAATATAATCGTCCTTAGTTGCTGGTGGGTGTGCCCTAAGATACACCCCCTCTCCAGCTTGTGGCTGAGCATTTGCTACTTTGTTCTGATGAGTAATTACCGTAGGATTATTATTAGCATTGATTTGTCACCCATATGACAAATAAAAAGAAGGAGTAATCCATAGGAAGTTTAAACATGAGAACTGAAGATATGATAATGTCTAAGTATTTCTATGACGGAGTATAGTATAAGAAGAAACAACACTGAGGAAAAAGTAGCTTACTCTGAAATAGGAACAGAAGTAGCTCTATTTGTGCAACTTCTCACCAACCCTGGTATATTCAGATCAGTTTCTTGTTTGACTTTTTCCTAGCTGATTAAGGCTTGCTATTATAATAAAGTAAAAAATAATCCCCTACTTCAAACAAGTGCATTTGGCTTATGTTTATGGATTCTATATTCCAATATCTCCTTTGAATCTTAATAAACTTAGCTGTTTTCCTTGCTTGTGCAAGCATACCAAAAATTAAGCTTTTGATCCAACAATTGCTTTGCTGTGTGTTGAAGGCGTAGACATTTTTTTTTTATAAATGTCTTTTTTATAAATGACATTTTTTTTTAAAAAAAAAAGTGGCTATCATCAAACTGTCAACCGATCACCAAATTTACTGTTCAGTTTTTCCCCTCTCATAAAATTAGAGTATTCAGCCTCTTTCTAATTATTGCAACCGAACTCTAATATAAATGAAATTCCTTTGCTTCACGTACTATTCGCTTAAGGCTTGAAGGCTCGCTTAAGTTGTTTCGAGTCTTTTCATTGTGGGGATGGGATTGTGAGCAGGAAGCGAGGTTTTCCAACACTCAATGGTTCCTTCAAAACATTCACTTGAACATTTTTTGTGTGGTTACCAACGGCTTTTGAACGTTTTCTATTTACTTTATGTATGTATTTACACGCATTGGGATGTAAGAGTGAATTATTGGAGTTTACAACCATGTTAAGAACTTGGAATTATAATTTCAGTTATTAAGCTTTTGATAGTATATTTTATCGCTTGGAAGTGTTTATAGTTTAAATTCATGTGTATTTTGCTTCTTTGGAATTATTTTATTTAACGTTAGATGCTGTCACTTTTAAAATGTTAGACTGTCCTGTGGTGGAGTATGGGGCTTGATCTCAGCGTTGGTAATAATACGAGACCTAAGGTTCAAACTCGTCTGTAGCAACACATTGCGGAGCCGACACAAGGACCCTAGTTGTCAAAAAGTATCATTAATCCACTATATGTATATACATACGTTAAATGGCAGACAAAATTTTCGCCCAAAAGTCCAATAGCTTCGGCAGTTTTGATTTGCCAGAAGTTTAAGATGTACATATGTTACCGTGAATGTCCGAAACCTGGTATGTCGACATTCACCGGTGAATGTCCGAAATTTATTTTTCCCTGTTTGGATTCAATTAGCTTTGCGTGTCATCTTTTACAGTCTTATGCAAGCGATGATGGTGAAAGTTAGGTTTAATAATGGTAAAAAGTTAAGTTAGGTTAGGTTAAATTTGGTTATAAATTTCAGAAATGGGTTAAAAACCTAAACTAACCAAACCTATTTAACCTAACCTTTCATCATCAAACCTTGCATTAAATTTAAAAAGTTGACTGGCAACGCTGACTAAATTCAAAGAGAAAAATAAATATTTCATAATACAGTAAGACAAAAATCCAACGCCCTTAGAGTAAAGGCGGAATACGCTTCCACTTTTTTCGGAAAAATATAGTGATCACCACCGTGCAGAGTAAATTCTGAATTCTTGTTGAACAACCATTCGAAATCATGTAGAATTAATGAATAGCGATAACCAGTAAGAAAAACTGCATAAGGATTTTATTTACATTATTTGAAGAGCGAGAAATTATGGACTTGGAAACACTTGTAGGATATGATTGGAAAGACTGGCATGATAAAAGGCTTGACATATTTTGTATTTCTTTGGAAGTAGCTATACCAGCAGCGTTAACCTGGGAAGGATTGAGAGGAAGTGTTTGTTAAGGTTGAGCGGCTAGATACTGCAACAAATTCGTAGAAGCAAAAGTACCAGTGTTTCTTCTTCGAAAATAATTTTTATTCCTTGACATTGAAAAAAGTGTAGGTGACTCAGGATTTTCCTCTGCTAAGGTCTTACATTTTCGATCATATATATCAATGAAAATTTACTAGGTCAATGCAACTGGTTTTATGAATATTGCAGATTAGCGATTTATCTTCATATCTCGGAAATACTTATTTTTGTATCTTAAAAAAGGCCAATGACGCACATAGTTATTTACTCAGCAATTAGCCGGGTATCGTTTATCAGTGTCCATTGTCTTTCGTTTTCTTCCTTGTGGATTTAAGATAGACTCGGATTAGATAAGGAGGGAGTGAAAGAAAAACCCATGAGTGGTGTTTGAAAAGAAATCGATTGTTTTATTTGAATTTTTAAGTTTTGAAGATACTGAATACAAAGGTAAATATAACGTCAAATGTATGGATAAGCATAAAGCAATGGGCACAGCCAACAATGACCGCTGAAGATTTTACAAGCGAAGAGGCCGAGAGGTGATGCTCTTGAAGACTTTTTTTGGGGGGCTAAAGTGAAAAGAGGTCGAAGTTTTAGCTCTTTCTGGATCTTAAATTTTCTAGAATCCTTTTCAGATTTGTTCTGGGGGGGGGGGGTGAGGGGGAAAGATCGTTTGGAGCAGCCTTGGGGACTTTTCTAAAAGAATAGTTTAGCTGTGTGATTATTTATTTAAGGCTATTTTTTTTTGAAAAAGTTTTATAAACACCACACGTGGATTGCCCATTATCATACTTTAATGTGTCAGCAATACCCTGATATGGGTTGAATAGCTATGCATTCTCGACTTCATGCCTGTGACAATAATACCTGGTGTGACCCATAGACAAAAACTTTCAATGCACGCAAAAAAGGATTTTAGGAACGTTTAATTTACTGGTTCTTCAGTATTGCTATTTTTTTAAATAATGGATCATATCCTAAAAAATTGACCCTTAAACTCCTTGATTTTTGGTGGCTAGCTTCAAAATATAGACATGGATTACAATCACTTAAATACGATTATTAAAGTGGCAGTAAAAATGTACGTCAGTAAAAGGCTTGTTTTCTAATTGTTTTCTTGTTTTCTGGTCTGAATTATTGCTGTTTGTTTTCACATCCCTTTCTGAAGTTTTCAGATCATAAGACCAGGGTTGCAAAAATGACAAGAATCCTAAATAGCCACGAAGACCACACTGTCTTTCCATCATAAACAACAAATAACGATTAGAACAATAGCCAATTTTCCGTAAGACAATGGAATTCCAAACTTTAAATGAATATTTCGACCTTATGTCCAACGGCCGTCCTTAGCATAACACAAATGAAAGTATAAAAGAAGAATTTACATTAAAATACGACCATAAAAAAAGCTCTAACATCCGTACTTCAACGAAGTTCAACCAGGAATGATAGATAAAGTGAGGCGAGTCGATGCAATTCATTCAGGCGAAATAAAAATAATTAAATGCACGCTTTCAATGGTTATCTTGCTTTTTTGGCAGCTAACCTCAAAGACCTTTTTGGCAGGTTTCATTAGTATTTTCTATTGGTTTTGTAATATGTTTCGTTAAATTGTTTTTAATTAAATTTGTGTATAAAGTATTTAGTGAGTACTCCCACAAATCCTTATTTAAAGAAATATTATTATTTATTTTGATTCTAATTTCAATTATTCTCAAACAACCTGTTTTATGCCTAAGTCATTATTAATGAAAGAGGATTTTTCAAAAAGTATTGTGTGACTGGGATTATCAAAAATATGGCTACTTAAAGCAGAATCGAAGGATTTATTAGCACTACGTATTAGAAATTAAGGCTTTGTCTGTGTCCTCTTTATGCTGTTGTAAGCGTTTTTCTAAATTCTGATGGGTTCTACCAACATAGTAATTGCCGCAGTCACATGGTATTTGATGAACCCCTTTTTGACGAGTAACTGGGGTTTTATCTTCACCAGAGTCTAAGAAATCCGTGAATTTAAAATTATCAGTAAATACTACATACAGATTATTTTTGTGCAAACATTTTTTTAATTTGTTGTGATTTTTGGGATGTATAGAAAGATAAATTATATTTGAGGGCTTATCGGGAGCCTTTCTTGGTAAAAGACCTTTATTATACGGGAGTGTCTTTTTAGTCTACGGCTAATTGTATTAATAATAAAAAGAATGAGGTACCCGTTCCCAAAAAGTATATCTCTGACAAAATTTATTTCTGCTGTGATGTGAGAATCAGAGCAAATGTTCAGGGCACGATCAACGAGAGAAGTTACAACTGCTCTTTTAGCTTCTGGGGGTGAATTTGATTTAAAACGAAGATATCTCTGGTTTTGCGTTGGCTTTCTGTAGATAGTAAAATCCAGTTTAGCAATACTACAAATAATAAACACATCTAGAAACCGCATTTTATTTTCAATTTCTTGGGTAAACTGTAAATTTCTGTCATATGTATTAAGATGATCTAAAAAAAAACCTTAGTTCAATTTCCCCATAATTCCAAAGTGAAATTACGTCATCTATGTAACGTCTCCAATAGATATGTTTTAAAAATATGAATTTAAAGCCCCATTTTCAAGGTGCTCCCATTGGCAGACCCTTTGTTTGATGATAAAAAGAATTACAGAACTGAAATCCATTGAAAACTTATTACAGAGTTTAACCAAGGTCATTAAAACCTTGCTATCAATTCCTGTCGTTGAATTTTCGATTTTATGATAATTTTCTTTTATTATATATATATATATATATATATATATATATATATATATATATATATATATATATATATATATATATATATATATATATTATATATATATATATATATATATATATATATATATAATCTTATTGATATCATCTTAAATTATAAATATAATATAATCTTATTGACAATAAATATAATCTTACCTATTGGAAAAAAAACACAAAGCAATATTGTTTCGTTTACCATATGCTACCATTGTTCCGCTAATTGGAAGTTGAAAACGTGGAAATTAGTAGGTTAAATGTTCCCCTCTTTTGTTTTTTGACCATTTTTACTCAATTTTTCCAAATTATTTTGACTGAATCGTTGAACTCGTAATGTCCTATCAATCATGTACTCTTAAATTTCAGAAAATTGGAATTCAAAGGTGAATTATTTGTTGAAATCCGTGATCTCTTGTATGACTTTTGCGATCCGTACGTTTTAGACATCAAGATGGGAACCCGAACCTTTCTAGAAAGCGAAGTTTCAAATAATGTCGCCCGGAAAGATCTGTACCTGAAAGTGAGTACATTTTGAATTAATTTAACCAATTACAACGTATGCCCCCTTCTGTTTCTACTTACGGGCTAGGCACGTACAGGCGGTTTTTTTTAGGGGAGGGGGAAATTATATAAAAAATGATAAACTAAGTGCCCGTAAACTCAAGAAAATTTAGGATTTCGGGGGAGGGGCCTTGTGAACCTCTACGTACGTCCCTATGCAGGCATGTGTAGTAAGTTGCAAGCAGGGCCGTTACGTATGGGGGTGGAGGAGGGACGCCCCCATCAGTTTTTGTTACTCGGCAAAAAAGAAGGCGATAAAATCTTCGCGCTTCACGCCACTATTTTTCCGACGCCACTAAAATGCTTTGTTTGCTTCAATAAAGACCACAAAAATACTGACATATTATTCACAAAAATTTTGAACTTGGTCGGTAAACGAAGCAGTTTTACCGACTTCTGCCGTGATTTTACAGATGGTGCTACAATTTTCCATTTGATTAAAGAAACAGCATTAAAATAGTGACATGATATGTTGGCCTACGAAATCTGCATCTCGGTTGGTAAATGCAGCGGTTTTACCGACTCGTACAGTGATTTTACCTATTGTATTCGAGCCGGACTTTATACTAATTATTGACAAAAACAGTCAGTAAAAATGACCAGCCAGTCGGTAAAATCTCTTTCTCCATCCCCCCCTCTCCCCCAAGATTTTGGCTAGTAACGACCCTGGGTGCAAAACAACGCCCATCCCTGTTTACCCATATTCCTTTCGCAACCGGCTTTTAGAAAGATACCAATTGTTTTAGCTTTCCTTCATTTCTATACCTCAGCTCATTGGAGAAAGAAAAATTTTCTTTTCCGTTTTCTGGATTTTTTTTTGATAATTGTTAGTAGCATGATGCACACCAAGCTCTTGAACAAATGAAAACTATGTTGGTTTAGAAACTTAACATTTTTATCTGTTTATTTTATGCATTTTATTTTTGCAGTTCTATTCTACCTGTTTATGTACAAGTTGACAGTTGATTGCTTGCGACAGTTGACGTATTAGACAATTAAATTATGACTATTTATCACTTGTTTTTCCTTACTTCACTTTGAATTGTAATATTTAATTTCATGTTTAGTCGGTTATCAAGCTGGTTGGCTGTATTGCGTTGTGTTGGGACAGTTTTCTTTTACATATCTAATATTTTACTTTTAAAGCCTAAATTCTTATTCTTTTCCAAGAATGTGAGATATTTTACGTGACTGATAAGTAATTTTAAAAAAATATTTGCTTTTGTGTTGCAAGCCACTTATACTATCATGTTTTTTAGTCAATAGCCCTTAGGTTGAATAGCCTATAATTTAATGTGTTTATGGTCTAATATTGGTCTATAGCTACTGCATATTTGACATAGGAATACAATCATAGGCTAGACAGAAATAATAGAGGACTGAAAGTGGGAAATAGGGAGGACAATTTTTTCTATTTGAGGTCAGGTGATTGGACAAACTTGTCCCATTCTTGCTCGCGGTAATCAAGTGTCAGTAGAGATGTTGTTAAAGAGAGCCTCATTTTATGATAAGGTGTCGTGAGGAATGACCTCTTTGTAGAAGTAATTGATAGTGGGGCATGCATATGAATTGAGGTTTCTAGGCTGATCCCCCCCTCCCCATCAGACAGTGACCTCTTTGTAGAAGTAATTGGTAGTGGGACATATATATGAATTGAGGGTTCTAGGCTGATCTGTCCCTGCGGATAATTCCCCCCATCAGACATTTACCCCCAACAAAATTCTCCTCCGCGGACAATTTCCCCTGGGAAATTAACCTCTGCGGGCAATTGCCCTCCGGAAAATTCCCCCGCATGTAAAATTAAACAGCCCAAGGAAAAGTATGACAAACAAAAGAATGGATTTTGAAAAGAATCAAGAAAAGAAGGGATATTCTACGCTATGTGTTTTACCCGTATTTTAGAATATTCTGGAACCCCTTTCTTTTCTTCAGTCTTTCTTATGTGTCGTTCTTTCCCTTTGGCTGCTCAATTTTACACATGGGAGGAATCTTCCCGGGGAATCGTCCGTGGGGGGGGGGGTCAGCCGGACATTGAGCTATCATTTTTTGAATTTCCTGCATTTAGTCATGATTAATTAAATGATAGTGTTGCATATAATTCGATTATTATTTCTTGCATTTAGTCTTAATTCCGATAAACATACTCTAATTGATTTTTCGGCCATTTTAAAAATATAACTATCATAGTTCACATAATCAGAACTTCACCGAGATAGCCTTTACTTTGTCTCAGACCACCTCTTTTCAGTTTTGCCTTAAAAATATATTATGTAGAAGATAAATAGATCTTGAGTATTTATTTTTGTCTTGTGTTCTGGATAGTATTTGCCTCGCCCATTGAATCCTATCCATCAAATTGTTGATAAATTTGATAATTTGTTTATTCATCTGCTGAGGTTATATTTGTTTTTTTTTTTTTCAAGGATTGTTTAAGAACTTGTTAAGGACTATTTATTAAACTATGTTAAAAGATATTAAATAGTTTATTTAACTCTTTAATATATTTTGACCTTAGCAGTCGGAATACTAACCATAAAACCTGTTTTTGTGACTGGGTTCACTGGTGGATCAAGGGGGGGGGGGTGTCCCCCAAGATTTTTTCTGGCGCCCCATTCCCTGTTTTTTTCTTTTTTTTTTCTTATTAGATGTCTAATAAGGTCTATTCATTTTCTCTTCCTCTCTCTCCCTCTCGCTCTCGACAGTTTGTAAATTTACTCTCAAGCATGTCTTTTTCTGCTTTCTATCAAACTAATACCAAGGTGTCTGTGGGAAAATATGTATAGTTGGATTGTTCAAAAATAAGTTAAAAGAATTGTTCTTTGTACTTCGCCTGGTTAACAAGCAGTAATACTTGTAAAAAAAAAAATTACTTTTCTAAAATATTTTAAAAGCCATTGGAAAGGTCTTACTTATTTATGCGCTGGCATTAATAGCATCTTTTATTTAAATTTAATCTTAGGGTGCGCTCTCTTTAAAAAAAAGGTAGTTCATTCATTTCAGTGCATTTATAAGAATAGCTACACAAAGGTGTGACTTTTAGCATTGAATATACCAAGGGGTCAACCACTTTAAGTCACCTGGTGTATATCTTGGAGTGCCTCGGGTGCTGCGCAGTTCCGCCAGGGTTGGCACAGTCCCCACAACGCTTGGCACAGTTCCACCATGCTTGACGCACCTTTACTATGCTTGGCACGCGCCACCTAGTGTACGTGATTTCTGAAAGTCAGCGATCCTCGGAATATACAGAGAGGGTACTTGTCAAGAATCTGGTAAACACGCGAGAAAAACCGCATCAAAATCTCAAAGATACTTTATGAAAACAGGTTTTCGCTGCTTTGTGAGGTATTGCTCACTCTGTGACAAAGATTCAAACTTTAGTTTTTTGGGGTTGAAGGGGGAAAAAGGTATCTATGTTAGGTTAGTTTACGTATTTAATATATGCTATGCTTTTACCCCCCCCCCCCCCTAATGTACAAATATATAGCCCAAATTTGTTCATAAACTATTATATTTCCATCCATTTTGTTTTATTTCACTAGTAGGCTATTAACGAAACTTCACTTCTCGCGTGATTACCGGATTCTTAGCAACTACCACGGAGAGTTTTAAAGGGGAATCTGATTGCTCCAAATATGTATTATGCAATTCTCCCTTTAGTTCCTTTGGAATAAACTAGCCCCCCTCCCTATTTTTCAGTTTTAATTTGTATGATTCTTTGTATAGGTAAAAAAAAGGTAAAAGGATGCGGCACTAGACCCTTAAGGTCCAAACCGGCGGTGCTGATCTCCGTTTCGTGGCCCTTCAGCCAGGAAGTGCAATGGGGGGCTGGGGGCCAGCCAGCCTATTCTTTATATACTGAAGTATAACTCATACTGATACTCAATATGATTTTAACCTCTTCTATATAAAATTATTTATTTTAGATGAAAGCCTTAGACCCATCAGTACCAACGCCCGAAGAAGAAAAAGAGCAGGCAGTCACCAAGCTGAGGTATATGACGTTTCGTGAGGAATTGAGTTCAACTTGTGAATTTGGTTTCCGAGTCGAAGCAATGAAAGTAAGTGTACTATTTTCACCAGTATTACTAAAGCTATGCGTCAACTACTGATATGTGGAGGGGATGGGCTTACATCAGTCTAAAATAAGGAAACTATTTCTATTTTTGACGCTTGAATTATTTTTTTGTGATTAGCTAAAGCTTTGACATCGCCTGTGTTTCGTAAATTGGTACAACTCAAAAGACGGAAGATTTTCAGGAAGATAGAAAATGTGTGTCAAAAATTTTCTTGAATTTTCGGACACTCCCTGTTAAAAGTATCAATTTTTTTAATTGAATCCCCCCCCCCTTAACCTGAAAAGAACTGCTAAATTTTCTTGAATTTTCGGACACTTCCTGTTAAAAGTATCAATTCTTTTAATTGAACCCCCTTCCCCCTCCCCTGAAAAGAACTTCCTGCGCAGGTACCTGGATTTTGTACCGGAATTCTTTTTATGCTGGACTGAAAGCCTACAAGTGTCTCCAGTATTTTCATTTTGGAATGAGGATATGGAACTTTAAAGCAATATATCAACATGGGGGAAAGTATTGGAATCGGTTTAGCTGTCGAATCACAAAATTATTTTTATGTTACTTTCCATTACTGAAATTATAAAAACTTTTAAAGGTACTTCCGTGTTAGCCAGTACACACTCAGAAGTGAAGTTACGTTAATCCTAATGAAATATACCAAAATAAGATGAAAATATAACACTATAGTTCATGTAATAATATCATTTGGGTTATATATTTGCCCATTAGGGGAGGGGGGGGGGGTGGTAAAGTAACTTAGCCTTACCCCCCCCCCCCTAATGTGCAAATATATAGCTCAAATTATACAAGTCCAATGCATTTTGTCACCCATCATTTGTCTTTGTGGCTATGAAACCGGTTTTCTTAGATCTTACATTTAGCAAACTTCTCGAGTGTGTAATGTTTTTGCTTTAAACATTTTTTTTTTCTTTAAAATTTTATTTAAGTCTAAAATCTGTAGAATGTTCTGAATAAAAGTTTGCAAACATTATTGATTACTACCTCGAATGATGTGAAAGTCATTTGATACCCAGTCGTTCGTCGACGCTTTTTTTGTAACTGCAACTGAACCCCTGTCCATAGAAAAAAAGGTTTATTTTGTAGCTCGGGCGTGTCCACTCTTTCATTTCAATAAAGGGTGACGCAGTTAGGTAGTTTTATCGAAACATCCTAGGTGAATTTTTATCTTACACATTTTTGATTGGTGAGTGAGCTGCCGGAACTGCCCTCCTTTTCCGTACCATTTCATATAATCAAAATTATGTATGAGCATAGATAAGAACATGTGAAAAACAAGTAAAACCAGATGGATTAAATAACCTCTGTGGTGCGCAGCTTTTGCCTCGCCCAATACTTATATAAATCTCTATCAACTGACAATCAATGCACATTCTTTTTTTCGTTCTGCAAACTATTTTTTGGGATACATTGCATTTGACAAGTTTGAAATGTGTCTAGCAGCTGTAGTAAAAATGAATCATCGCTAACCCAAACATTTGGAAATTGGACTCAGGGTGTTCTGTTTCTTCTAAGATGAAATTTGAAGTAATTCTACTCGACTGGGATTTGCAAAGTGACGTCTGTATGTAGAGTCAGTTTCACGCCTAATGGGACATAAGGGTCATATTTCTACCGTTGAAGGCAAGTTGAGAAGCTCAAATCGATTGTTTGAATGAAATTTCATTTTATAGAAATTTGAATTTCGCCTTGGATTTCTATCTGTCACCTTGTTTTTCTCCCCCTTCTATCTCTGCCTTTCTTTTTCTTTCCTTCCCGTCCCTCCCCCCTCCTCTCTCAATCTTTGGTTTAGTTTCTGAAAGAGCTAATTTCCAATGTATGTTGCTTTAAAAGGGTTAGAGTAAATCATTTTCTCGATGTAATACCTTAAATTAGTTTTTTTTTTTCCAAGATCACACTGCCTTTCTATGCCGAACAAATAAAAGTTCAAATGGGGATAAGTCCATTTACTAGACTGCCAAAGTAGATACAAAAGTCTTGATATTTGGACCACATGTACAGCGATCGTCATCAGCAGATATATCATCAGCATCAGCAAAGTATATCTGCTAATGACGATCGCTGTATATATGGTCGAAATATCCAGACTTTTGTATCTCTTTTAACTGTGTAATAAATGGACTTACCCCATTTGAACTTTTATTTGTAAATCATTTTATAAAATGTTAGTTTAATAGTAAAGCATTAGTTGTTATTTCCCTTTGTATGTGGGTTACAAATAAGTAATTTTCTAATTTGAATGAAGTCTGAAGTTATCTATGAAGATTATTTTATTCTAAAAAGTAAAATCTACCAATAAGGTTATTATCGATGACTAGCTTGGAACCACGCTCTTAACTTTTTATATACAGTCTCTAATTTGAAACGAATTGTATATATGCCATCACCATACTTTTCTCAATATGTCTTATAAACCCTCAATTGTGAAATTTTGCTTACCATAGGGCTTTTTTGTTACAACTATGTTGGTTGGTACACATTTTCATAAACTAAATCAAATTAATGATGTTTTATTTATTTTCGAAAGCAATTTGTCATTTTAAGACAATGGTTTGTAAAGTTAGAAAAATTCAAAAGACATTGCTCAAATACATAGAGTAAATAATCGCTTCTCGGATCATGATATTTAATCAAACGCAGTCAAAATTATAGTAAGTCGAATAAATGCAATAGGAAAAATGATTACATATTTAGCCTCTAGTATCCACTTTAGTTGCTCAATTTTCACCTCTAATACTTTTATTGTGATAAACCCCTTTTTAAGTAATTGAAGACCCAGCGTTAAATAGGATAAAGAAAGTACCAGAAATTAGAGGGAAAGTAAAAGTGTTCAAAGCACGGTAGTAAATATTTCTTCGGGTGGGACGGAAAAGTCCTTGTGCACTTTCTGAGGTTTCCATTTTAAGGGCAATAGAGAGTAAATGACCCCCCTCCCCCAAAGTAAACATCCACCATCACCTAAAATTCTGATAAATACGTTTCTAGTTGCATCTTCATTAACAAAAATCCTTCCTCCGACAACATTTTCGTGAGCAGACGACACCGTGCACTTTGTCTATGTGCACTAGCAACCTTAATTCTTGGCAATAGGCTGAATTCTACTGCTGAAAGACGTCTGGTTTAGAATCTTGTCTATGGTTTTTCAAGTTGATTATATATGCAATATAAAATGTCTGTAATAATCTTCTTCTAAGTGTACATATTATAAAGTTTTTCGTTTTTGTTTTAGTTGCGAGGGCAGCCTGTGAGTGATTTGAAGAAGGTGCGCACAAAAAGTGAGCTTACTCAAACATTTGATCGCTTTTTCAACGGAAACCCTAAAATGCGGAGGAAAATGTTAGAGAGAATCTTGGATATAAGAAGGCAGTTTGAAAACTCTAGTTTCTTCAAGAGTCATGAGGTATTTAAGTTACCGTACATTATGTAGCAATGACTTTATTGTATACTACTAAATAAAAAAACAAGTTTTTTTCAACTGAAAGTAAGGAACGACATTAAAACTTAAAACGAACAGAAATTATTCCGTATATGAAAGGGACTGTCCCCTCCTCAACGCCTCGCTCTTTACGCTAAAGTATTTTATTGTTTAAAAAAATAGAGTTTTGAGAAAGTCAATCTTTAGCGTAAAGAGCGAGACGTTGAGGAGGGGACAGCTCCTTTCATATACGGAATAATTTCTGTTCGTTTTAAGTTTTAACGTCGTTCCTTACTTTCAGTTAAAAAAAACTTGTTTTTTTTATTCAATTTTTGAACGTTTTTGAATTAATGCAGGTTTTGATTTTGGCTTACCGTACAAGAATAATTAAAACAAAATTTGCATATTAGTTTTACATTTATTTGGTTAAATGGCTTTCTCGAAACTTGTTTAATTTTATTTACGAACGTTTTTATTGGCAATAAATATACGTAAGTTACGAATTAACTTACGTAACGAACTTATATATTCATAGATTTTTAATACGTATATTATGGGGTTCGCCCCTAGTCAATACCTTGCTCTTTAAGCTAAAGTTCGAATTTTGTTCCAATTCTTTAAAAATGACCCCTTAATCACAATGGCCGCTATTTAGAATAAATAGCTCCTATGAAAGTACTAAAAAATCTTTGGCTTAAAGAGCGAGGTATTGATTAGCGGGTGAACCCAATCATATACGTAATATTTTCTATTCGTTTTAACTTTTGATGTTGCTCCTTACTTTCAGTTGAAAAACTTGTTTTTTTATATTTAATTTCTGATCTTTTTCTTTAATAATGCTGGGAAATCCGGCGCCCCCTTCAT
Source organism: Artemia sinica (assembly GCA_027921565.1). Lineage (NCBI taxonomy): Eukaryota > Metazoa > Arthropoda > Branchiopoda > Anostraca > Artemiidae > Artemia > Artemia sinica. Next base: position 34,200,615 of record CM051267.1, read on the forward strand.
AGCAATGTCCATTCCCCCATGAAAACTTCCTTCATGGAAAGATCCTCCCATATAACCCCCGACCCCCCCCCCCCCCTCCCCCCCACCTACCAGAAAAAATCCCCCCTGAAAACGTCTGTATACATCCCAATAACCAATACTATATGTTAACATTGGGTAAAGTTCATAACTTTCAGCCCTCCCCCCGGGGACTTCGGGGGATTAAGTCATCCTAAAAGACATAGTTATCATATTTTCGACCATGCTGAACAAAATGGCCATCTCAAAATTTTGATCAGGTGACTTTGGGAAAAAAATGAGCGTGTGAGGGGGCCTAGTTGCCCTCCATTTTTTTTGGTCACTTAAAAAGGGCACTAGGACTTTTAATTTCCGTTCCAATGAGCCCTCCCCACGATATTCTAGGACCACTGGGTTGATACGATCACCCCTGGGAAAAAATAAAAAATAAACACGCATCCGTGATCTTTCTTCTGGTAAAAAATGCAAAATCCCACATTTTTGTAGATAAGTGCTTGAAACCTCTACAGCAGGGTTTTTTGATACGAAGAATATGATGGTGTGATTTTCATTAAGATTCTATAACTTTTGGGGGTCTTTCCTCCTTTTTTTCTAAAATCAGCCAAATTTTCTCAGGCGCGTAACTTTTGATGGGTGATGGGACTTACCTTGATGAAACTTATATATTTGAAATCAGCATTAAAATCTGATTCTTTTGATGTATCTATTGGTATCAAGATTCCGTTTTTTAGAGTTTCGGTTACCATTGAGCCGGGTCGCTTCTTATTTACAGTTCGTTACCACGAACTGTTTGATCATGTTAGCCGGTACCGAGTATCATTGCCATGTGTGTGCCTCTTGAAATGAAACTAAATATTTTATGCATATAAATGTGAAGTTTAATTATCTCAAACTTATTTCCGGTCAATTGTTATTACGCTATTGTTATTGAATAAATCCCATAGGGAACTAGTTGCGCAAATGGTGACCAATATAAAAGCAATTTGTAAAATGCGTATCTATCGCACCACCAGTCATGCATTGAATAAATTACTTTTTTTTATTGAAAGTCAAATGGAACTTATTTTTTTAATTTCTAGATATGACGTCAAGAGCAATTCATTGCAAAATTAAATACCGTACTATTTGTGATGAATTTTTTTAATTTGTAAAATGGTTTTAAAATAAGTATGACTATTTCTTGAGATAGTGTAGCTTTCGAAGAGCAAGGTGGTTCGATTGCAGTGTCAATGAGCTGAACATTTCTATGTAGAACTGATATGAAGTGCCATGGACAGTGGAAGTAAAATTGAATTGTTTGAATTGGTTAAGTTGAAACTTGGATACCGACATATATCTCTAAAAAAATAGGAATAATCGGGAATTAAATTTTTCAACGCAGAAAATTTTGAAATGCAGTTTTTGGTAGAAGTAGATGGCAAGTTTAGAAAAAGGAAACGTTTGTAAAATCAGCAGAAAAAGGTAAAAAACAAATATGGAACCAAACATCTTAAGAAAGTTAAATTCTTACGGATGATAAGTGTTATCAAACTTAATTGTTAACTTTTCGTATTTGGTCTCACGGTTTAACGTGGCAATACTGATGAAAGTGTTGTATTGCCCTAAAAACTTCTTAATGTGAAGAGACCAAAAGAAAAGACTTAGAAAATTGTTGTTGTTAGGCATAACTAGACGTAAGATAAGTCCAGGAGTCAAAAATTTTTTTTTCTTTGGTACTTCAAATGGTATGCCAATCTGACATATCTTTAGGCATTTGAGCATAAAAGCAGTTTATTGACTTTTGAATTTATACAATTATAGAGATATTCCCTGGGAAAAGGTATTAATTCCGAAAATGACAAAATTGTTTCGCCGTATGCCAATAATTAAGGTTTTCAGGAGTCAATTTGACCTAATCTATTCTTAAGAATGGTGTCTGTGCTCAATTATGTTAGCAAGCTCTAGAAATCTAGGACAATAAGTTTCCTTTTTAATATTCTCTGCTGTTTGGTGAACCTGATCAAATTGGTGTTGGATTAGTCCAAGGATAATAGTACTGATATTTACAAGAAATTTCTTATCCAAGAAAGAAAGAGTAATATAACAGTGAAGAATTATGGTTAAAATTGGCAACCATGATTGTATCGTCATGCCCGAAACGCATGGGGGGGGGGGTTGTCTAAAAAATACTGTTTTCAAAAATGGGTTATGATGTGAGAAGTATTTCTCTTGTTGATCTTAAACAGCTGATATGATTTAAACTTTTTGGGAATTACAGAATTATGTGGGTGATTTTGGCTTTGGTGGGGAAAGATGATTCACAAAGCTATTTTGAATTTTGGGTAAAAAATTTCTCTGTGGCCAGCGCAATTGAAAAGTGACCTTGTTCACCGATATAATATAGGAACATCAATATAGCAAAATTATACATGGTTTCAAATCATTAACGGTTTCGGGTGGTAAAATATAATATAAAAAACTTAATAAGAAAACTTATTTCTCTAAGTTCTTAATATGTTTTTCTCTCGAGTGAATCACTTCAATAATTCCAGTGTATGACATAGTATGAGCCACTAGTGGCTGCACAGAAGATGTTGTAGTGGGAATTTCTAAAAAATCATGACCAACACTTAAACTGTATATAGATCCTCGAAGACAAAATTGTTTTTCGCCAAAAGCTTGGAATTTCGCTCCTGTAAAATTATGTAGTCATCTTACTTTATCATCGGCAGTTCCTTCCCTTTCGGTGAACGAAACAATAGAATTAAAAATCAATTGGCTTAACCACAAATCGTTCTTTTTTTATGGCATTTACTATTGGATATAATGGGACATGTACAAAAAAACTTCCGCGTGCTATAGTGTATGTGTTTTGAAACTAAGTAATTGTACTAAATTTATTGCGTGTTAAGTTTTTTTTTTTGTTCTCAACGATTTTGTGTTTAATCCTTGTAGAGTTAAGGTTATTGAGCTTTGCAAAGGATACGTGTTAGAGGAATCAATTTATTCTATGTCATGATGTGTTATTTGTATCTTTCACTGTATTTGGCTCTATAGACTTTGATCCGGTAAGCATTTGTAGTTGTGGTGATTGATAGGCACAAATTACAATACATGAATAAAAGCGAGATAATTTGATGTTCGGGAACCTCTTCTGAATAATTAATCTGTAGTTTCAGAAATGTGTACTTTATTGAAGGTGTACAGATGGTTGTACATGTACGTATGTTTGTGTGTGCGTTACCAGCTGTGATGCTGCCATGGTTACTAAGCTTCTCTCACATTATACTTGCCCAGATGGCGAGATTATTAACCGCCAGATTGGCTCATTTTATCAAGGTTATTTTTTTGCTCATTTTAGCTAATTGTTTACCTAATTCGGGCAGATTGTGTCGATTTCAATATCCGAATAGAATTTTCGCTAGTTCAATCGGTGCCAAACCTGGTTGTACTATATTCTGACAGTGTTGATATAATTATTTTGTTCAGCTCGTGAAAGATTGAGAACCCCCCATGAAGAAGTTTAAAGGTGGGCTTGTGGGGATTGCATCTGCTGGAGCACTGTTCCGCCAGGCATCTGAATGTTAAGTGAAGCTCTTTTTTTTAATATTACTGCCTATAACCTCCGTGATGAACGAGGTGATAAAGAACCATTCGTTTAACCTCAGCTCTTGACAGGATGGTAATTGCCTCAGAAGGACGAAATATGCTATAGATTGTCAATGCGGCTGTTATGTAAAAATGTTATGACTGAACTGTTAGATTGTCAATGCGGCTGTTATGTTAAAATATTATGGCTCTACTTTGCAATTGCTCGAATTGTCAATGATTGTCAATGCGGCTGTCATGTAAAAAATATTACAATTTACGACTTTACAATTGCTCAAATGGTAAGTATTGCCGATCGTTGATTTGATGAAAGAGATGGATCGTTAGAATATGTGCTTTTCCTTTTTCTTTTAAATAACTGTAGCTAAACACTTTCATCTCACTCGTTCATACACATGTTTTTCACTTTAAGAAAAAAAATAGGATGCATATACTTGGGCTTAAGACCGCATTTTAATGATGCATGTCACTTCTCCTTCAATGATTAAACTGTTTGCATTGCCTATTAACAATTAAAAAATTTTGATTTTGTGTAATTAAAGGTGGTGGGCAGCAGTATATTGATGATTCATGATGAATGCAAGGTTGGTGCGTGGATTATTGATTTTGGAAAGACTAGAAAACTACCGGATGGTGTCAGCGTAACCCATAGAAATTCATGGAAACCAGGCAATCATGAGGAAGGATACCTCTTTGGCTTAGACAATTTGATTGATGTAAGCTACTCTAATAATTTTTAACTCTTTTAATATTATATTTTTTTCAGTGTTCAAAATCGATAATGCTTGGTTTTCTTGTCTATAATACGGTTTCAATCCCCAAAAGTGTTATCCTGTCAAAACATTGGGCTGAAGGGGATGATTGCATGCAGTTTCTTAAATTTCTAACTTGTTTGTAGTAAAAACAAAGTTTTTAAAAGAGCTTCTTACAATGCAGAAAATCTTACAATATAGCCTTTCGGAATGTCAAAACCCATTTTCCATGTTTCCTTCTTTAATTTGGCTTTGCCCTTGTTTATTTTATTTTTGGTTTTTCCAATTATTCCCCCAAACTCTTCGATATCAACAGATTATTTTCAAAAAATTTAAGTTCATGGAACAATCCATGGATCCATGGAACAATATCACAATCCATGGAACAATATCATGGATCCATGGAACAATTTAATGATCTAGAAACCACGTTAGAATTTCATTTGGGACGTAAGAGGGACTAATGTGTTGTTGGATGTTTAATTATGAAAAGGGTATTTTTTCAACTTTTGTTTGCTAAATTATAACCTCAAATAGTTTATTTTTGTGTATTTTACAACCCAGCTAGGGGGCGTCAGACCCTTTGACACCCCCTCCCCCACGCTATTGCCGTTACGGCAGTAGCGTGTTACAAGGCACCTCAATTTATTCTATTTTGTTTCTTCAACTTTAAAAAGAGAGTTTTTATATGCCAGTAAATGTCTTTCGTTTTTTGAATATTTTATGAGAATTTATGTGCTGTTATTGTCATTATTTTAGCTTTCTTTCGACTTCAGCTGTAATAAATATCCTCTTTTTTTTACAAATGGCATTTTTATTGCATTTCGTAACTTCCATCTTCAAAGTATTAGTGAATTAATAAAATAATCAGAGTTGTCTATGGGAAGCCAGGTGTAAATAATGCGTGATAATGTTCACCTTGAGGCTATCCAAAGCGCTAATTTGAAGGATTGCACTTTATCTTTCATTGATGTGCAGGACTTTTGCCTCCTCTGGCTGCCCCCGAATGTACTTTTTCCTGGACACCAGAGGGTTTTCAGAGGGGCTGGTCTATGGGAGGCTGGGAAGGTTTGTTAGAAGTCATGACACCCCTGGTCCTAGAGAATTTAATTCAATTGGTATTCGTTTAATTAAACTGCTATCGTAGCACTCAAAAATGTACGCTAAATTATACTAAATTATACTACTTTTACAATCACAAAGAAAACAGAAAAAAGAAAAAGTCACTTGTTTAATAAACTTATGACGCATGGCACCAAGGAGTTTACAAATTTGGTTTGTACAGTGCTTAACGGGTTATAGTTTGTTGGGATATCTAGTAATTCTGCCGGTCTGTACGGATGGTGGAAGAATAAATCGGTGCTTTTATGTTGCTAATAGCGTTTTCCCGAATTTCATTGGTAAATCATATTTTCGAGCGAATAAAGCGGGGAAATTCAAGAGCTCAAGGGCATTTTCGTTGTTGCTGAAGCGGGATCCGAGTAAAATTTTAGTAGCACGTATTTGAGCATCTTGTAGTTCATCTTACATGTGAGCAGTTTTTTGAGTTCTGTGAGCCCAAACGGGGCAGCATTACTCGAGGATAGGCCTGACGCTGGTTGTAAACCTTAACAAGAGCTGGTAATTGCAGAAGCACAACCAGCGCATACTCGTTGAACTTTGGATTGAGCAGTGACCTTTGCGTGCAGTATTGTGTACAAGTAGCTTAAACGAGCAATCACTTGTAAATTGAAATGTGATTAAGCATTCATTACTCTGTTGGTTTCCCCTTTGAGAACAATTTAACAAATATTTTTTGGCTATTATTTCAGAAGTATAAAAATAGCATCGATATGCCTTGTTATGACTAACAACTTAAAAGCCCAAATCTTATTTTGTAGTTTTGTGTTGTCCCGTTAAATTAATGTCATGTGACTTGCGAGGGGTCACTCACTCTCCGCCACGTCCTGCCTTTTCTTATCCCGCCTGGCAAACGTCACATCGTATTGATATTTATTTGATATTGATATATTTAATTAACTTTAACAAAAATTTACATACAAAAATCAATATGATTCACCCAAAATTAAACGGTTGACGTGGGATGAATCAGGTAAAAAAAAAACAAAAACAAATACATATAACGTCTTTTAAATTCACTATAATAAGAAAGAAAGAAAAAAAGAGAGAAAAGAAAAGAAAGAAAAAAAATAAATAAAGAATAATAATAATACTACAGGGGGAGCAAGTACATACCATATTCATGCTGTGGAGTCGCACTCACAAACCAACAAACAATTACAACTTAATTTAAATTAAATCAAATCTCCTCCAAAACAAACAAAACTAGAATTCATACTTACTTAATAATTTTTCTTTCAATTTTCCAATAAAATCACTAAAATTTCTATCTTCTTAATATCATTATCCAAATTATTCCATAAATTTGTACCCTTTATAATAAAAGAAAACGTTGACTTGGCAGACACTATAGGTGGAGTATAATGATCATTTTTACCCCTAGTATTTTGGTTATGTATATTCCATCGGCTGTAAAATTAACCGTTAAAACACTCCGGTAGCTGCTTCATATTGTATCCATACATAAACACTAATATATTGTCAGGAAAAATGATGTAGACCCGCCGCCGGTAATATCCTAAGACCCCTATAAACTTCTCGAACTGATTCTCTTTCTGATTTTCCTGACAATACTCTAATAGACTTGTTTTGGATAATTCGCACAGGATCAACAATTGAAGAAAATGTACCTAAGTATACAGAAGAACAATACAAAATATAGGGATGGATTAACGAAAAATAGAGAAGCCTAAGTATACTAGTTGGAAACGTATATTTAAGTTTACGAATCATCCCCAAATTACATGATAAATCCGGGGTAAAGTTTGAATATGGGATCGGAAACTGAGAGTCTCTTCTATAATTATGCCAAGATACTTTACTGCCTTTTGACGAGCAATCATACCATCTTCATATGCTATATGCTGTATCCATGGATAATAATTCGATGTCTTCGAAAATATGAGAAAATTACTCTTAGTGGGGTTCACCTTTAGCTGATTCACTCTCAGCCGTCTTGAAACTTCATTTAGCGATTCTCTTACACTCTCTAGGAGCAACCTCTCTGACTTTGCGATCACCAATAAAGAAGTATCATCACAAACACAGGCACTGTATACGTGCTATCCTTTTTGCGATCTCGCTCGTTCTTGTTTCCAGTTTACTTACAGACTGTGGAAGATCATTCACAAAAATCAAAATAATAAGGGTCCAAGTACCGAACCCTGTGGAACTCCACACTCAATACAATTTTCATCAGAACCCATATTACCAATTTGAACATATTGTTTTTTACAAGACAAAAAAGAACGTAAAAATGAAAGAGCTGGACCCCTAATCCCATAAGTTTCACACTTCATTAACAGAATATCATGACTAACCGTATCAAAAGCCTTTGCAATATCTAAAAATACAGTTACCACTTTATATCCATTATCTAACGCCATATTAATAATGCTAGTCAAATATATGTTTGCTTGCTCAGTAGTGCGATCTTGACGGAATCCAAATTGTGTAGGAGTAAACATTCTCTTGGTCTTCCAGGTACTGATAAATTCTGACCGAAAAGCATTTTTCTAGTATCCTAGACATAATGGGTAAAATCGAAACTGGTCTATAGTTTTCAACATCACCAGTATTCCCTCCTTTATGTATTGGTATAACTTTCGCTGATTTAAAGCAACTCGGAAACACTCCCTCTTTTAGACACTGGTTAATTAATGAAACAAACGTTTGAGCAATCACTTCCCAAAATGTTTTTATTACTCTAATTGAAACAATATCAGGGCCAGAAGCCGTACCTTTCATACCATAACAATTTTTCGAACCTCAGATTCCTGAACTGGGAGTAGATTTAAAGAGATTTCCATCTCCTTAGGAAGGTAATTTTGAAAAGCCTGGTTGCCTGGTTTGCTTATAATTGACTCTTTCACTCTCCATCCAACTGTCGGAAAAGGGTTATCAAATTTTTCACAAATTTCCTTTGGGTTTGTAAGACTGGTTCCATCTTTACGGAATATTTCCTGAGGGATACCTCCAGATGATTGTCCTAAAGTGCTTCTTATCACATTCCATGTTTTCGACGGACTTCCAGATACTTTTTCAAATTCTATTTTATAATAATCTTGTCTAGCCCTTTGCAGGAGTCTGTTTAGGGCATTACGATAACTCTTATAAATTCGATTATTTATATCGCAGGGATGACTTACCTTTTTCTCACCAAATTATTCTTCTTATTTATCATACATAGCACTCTTCCGTCATCATTGGCATGTCCCCCCCCCCCCCAGTGTGCACGATTTTAGAAAGTGGGTGAACCTTCAGTGACTTGGCGCCTTTTAAAATCGCTGCAGCCTACCTTTACCTCCTGTTCTACTTCCAGCCAGCACGCAGCAGTATAGCACATTGCTCCTTTTCACGAATTCGACATGAATTCAGAATCATAGCGGGGATTTTCTGCTTTCGTTGCAAAGGAAAAAAAGTTAATTTTGAAATGTAGCGTCGCTGATGATTGTAATTAAGGTGCTTATAAAGCTACCCGTAGTGCCCGTGCACTATGCTTGAATAAAACTGGTTTCGTATCTATGCCGAAAACTCAAAGATTTGTGCTTCCATTGACGTCAATTCAGAAACAAAAAAAGAGAAGATTGTATCTGATTATCTTCTTGAGAAGAACAGCTCGCTTAATTAAATTGGAAAGAGTGAGAGTTTTTGTTAGATTTGGAGAAAGTCCAGTGGTATAAAGATGATATTGAAAGCTGATTAAACATGGAAATAAGAATTAATATATATATATATATATATATATATATATATATATATATATATATATATATATATATATATATATATATATATATATATATATATATATATATATATATATATATATATATATCTATATATATATATATATATATTATATATATATATATTATATATATATATATATATATATATATATATATAAACTGTACACAGAGGGGAAATCAAAAAGTGGTGTGAAATTCATTTCTTTACTCAGCCCTATACACCACCCATTAACAGGGACGGATAAAGATTTAAAATTTTGGGAGTACCAATGAAACTTTGGTTCCAATAGGACTATTGGTGTTTCGCCCCTCCGTCCCAGTAATTATTGCAACTTTTGAAATTCTAGTAAGGGTATGTGCCTCCCCCCCCCCCCTAAAACGACCCATGGATCTGCCCTCTCTCATAAAAAAAAATATGGTTTTTGAACTGTTATAAACAATCTAGAGAAAGTGGCGACATCTGAAAAAGTCACAGAAAGCTGATGGAGTTAGAGATTTAATAATTGCTACTGTTTATTATATTATTAATAATTATAATTTGTAAAGAACGAAGAAAGAAAAAATATGGAAAATATTATCTTGGTTTGAATTTATATATAAGATGAGGCAACATACTCTGCAGGCATCATGACTGGTAATTCAAAAGGCACGTTGTGTTTTTTTTTTCTTCAAACCAAGAATTATGCTGCCCTTTTAAACTGAATATAGCTTTTTGAATGCTCCAATCTGTTTTAGGTATTTCAGCTTGCTCAAAAACTATTTTTTTTAAACTGGAAACTTGAGACGTAAAAGAAAAGAAGTGCAATCTAAATGAGCTCTTTAAAACTTCTATATTCATTTTTAATTTATTATTTACCTTTTTTTTTATTGTGAGTGGTGAGTCTCATAGTAGTAGCAGTAGTAGTAGTTACGTGTCTTGCTTCGTCTTATAACCATTTTTTGGCTTCTCAAATTCGTGTATGGCTTGTTATTTGTCAATTTTTTCCTTTTTTACAATTTCAATTCAACTGGGAGACGCTTTGCTATTTGGGGTATATTATATTCTAATTCCTATCAAAGCCATCTTTTTTCGCTTATTTTAGTTCAAGAAAAAAAAAAAGCAAAAAACGATAAATAACTGTTAACAAAAGAAGCGGAAACTGCAACACGATTTGATACCGAATATTTTGAATTCCGGTTCAAGATATTTTTTTACAGCTAAAAGAAACAAAGAACTAAATTTCAAACAATAGATCAACGCTTGAAAAATCAACAATGAACACTTGTTAAAAAATACCAACTCGTACGAGTTAGATGAAATACTCATCTGGGTGCAAGAGTGCACAATATCAATTGACATTTATGAATATGTCACAGCGACCGGGGTCTTCCATTGTGAGTCACGAATGGTCATCAAGGTGTAAGTTTTTACGTAATCGTAACTTTTTTCACCTACAGGAAATAATTATGATAAAAACCTTAAAACCTGTGTCTTGCGAGGATAGGAGTTCAGTTTTGTTCAAGCACCTGGTTGTTATTAACGGCTAAATCAAAACAAAATTGCTGGCTTTTTCCCTAGCAAAATTTCCTAGGAAACACGTTAAATGAGCCTAACTGCTGTCCAAAATTAATCCATTCCTGCAAAAAAGAAGCTTATTTTGAGTTCAATGCGCCATCTATAGTTTCTATCCTGTTAGCGAGAGCAACAAATTTACGGCACGTCTTTTTCATTTCTCTTTTTTTGAAACACGATATTTGCTGTTATCTCCTACGCGACCCTATAACTTAAAACACTGATTTCCTTAGACTTCTTTTTGGGGTGCGCTGTAAACTTAGACAATAGTATAGATCTTTGGCCCGGGCCAAAAATAAAATGTGTTTTGCAGTTTCAGAACCCCCTCCTTATTTGGGAAAATCCTCTAAATCTTATCCCCTAAATCTTTGTCTGTGAACATTTAAGTCTGTATTTTATTTTGTTTAGAATAGCATCTATAGAAATCTAAATTAGATGGAACTAACTAGATTCTTCTAGGGGTAAGGGGGTCAAATCCTTCAAATCGAATTTTTGTTTTCATTTTTTCCCATGTTTTCCTAGGATATTTTGGTTTTAAATTTGATCCCCTTCTCGTCATCTTCCCTATGTGCAGATAAAATCATCTTGTACCAAGCCTTACAAATAATAAAATCAAAAATTTTTGATGTTTTTGTTTTGACTCTGAAAGCAAGGCAGTCCAGGTATAACCGGCAAGTCTAAGATTAATATACACATTGCTGCTATTATTATTTCAGGCTTCATTATGCCATTTTAGAAGGATTTGTCTTTACGGGAACGCTTCAAACAGAAAAAAAGCACAGCTAAAAAAAAACTTCCTTCTTTTTAGGTCGTAAGAAGTGTCTGTCCAAGGAAGTGATGGTCATCTCTGAAGAAGAAAAAGAATCATGATCTCTCCACATTTTTTTTTTTTTTTGTTAATATAAAAAGTAGAATTGACCAAAATCTTTTGTGAAAAGGCTGTGAAAAGTGTACAAAATAATCCTCTCCACAATCTATAACAACAATTACCTTTGTTTTAAGTGCTTAGTGATTGAGGATGAATTACATTCAGTAGATGACTGTTTGTAATACCTGAAATCAGTTGTTACAGCTGCTGTAGATAATAGTTTTTTTCTCTCTAAGTGACACGTTAAGTATTTAAATGATATTTAGCTTTAGAAAAAATACGATTTTTTAATTTAGTGGTGTTTTTTTCTTATTCCATTCCATTCACACATCTATAGAGACGTCACCACTTTTTAGCTTTTGGTGGAAGGGGGGGGGGTGACCGCAGAAAATTAGTTTTGGTATTATTTAATGAAACTTAGAAATGTCCGGTATTAGAGGTAAGGATGGGAGGGTGGATTGCTGCAAAAACAAGAATATATCTTTCTAATCTGTTTTTTTTAATATATTTTTGTAACTTTTCTGCTTTCATGAATTTTCTGTAGTATTATTTTATCGGCTAATTGATAAGATGCTGAAAAAAAATCACAGTAAGGTGTTGAGTGGAGAATTCAAATATGCTATAAGCTTTAAAATTGTAATTTCCTTTTTTCTATCCATTTGTTTAAAGCGTGCTATTGCGGTAATTAGGCTTCTAAAGCTTTTCTTATGTTTAAATATTTATATTGTATATTGAATTAAAAAAATTCAGTAGTTTTTAATAGGCAATTTTTAATACAGAGTGGGCCAACAAATTTGTGCTTGTTTGAAACAAGGGCTGCAATATTTTTTGTCTACTTTTGAAAACTGAGATCGAACCCAATTTTACAACCATCTAAGTTACAGCAAAGGAGCACAGTAGGAAAGGATAAAGAAATAAGTTTGTGGATAGAAGAGTCCTTACAGCAGAAATAAGATCTATAAATATATTTTGTGTTGAACGTCTTACAGGTCCTGATTCAACTGATTTCAAAACAATTAATAGTTTCTAATAATTAAATGCTAATTAAATAATCGTAAATTAATATGTACTGGTCGAAAAAACCGCCTTTCTAAAAGTGCAAATGATCAATCTTATAAGCAAGAGTGGTTGGGGGATTTAGTTCTTAGGGGGAGGCCAAATTGTAAAAAAAGTTAGTTATGGTAATTTGTTTTTGAAATTATGGTAAATTTTTTTAAAATCTTCAGGGGGAGGGGGTCAAAATTCCCTCTCTTCTTCTTTCTTTCGTATTTGTAAGCTAAAACTTATTATGAAGGGTCAAGGACATATCCAGGATTTTTGTTGGGGGGGGGGTATTTTTTTCAGGGGTTTTTACAGAAACATCAAACATTTGTTTTTTTACATTTTTGTTACGTTTTTGTGTCGGACAATGGTTTTTTTTGGGGGGGGGGGTATACTTTATTAAATGTGTTCTGTTACACTATTTTTAGACATTTCTGAATCTTCTTCGTTCCAAGTTTTTTCTCCAAGTAATGTTTATTAATAACAGTTTATTTTAAACTAGAATACGTTGAATAAAAGCAAAACCGAGCAAGTATCATTTTTCAAATTAATTTAGGTAGAACTGCTATCAGATTTAGTTCCCTTGACATAGCTAGTGAGGTTAGGAAGAAAAAGTTACTCTTTACCACAAATAATTAGAAAAGATAACATTTGTCATTGATAGGTGATCTTTACGACTTGAGCTAATAACAAAAGCTATGTAGGCAATGCATGAGTGCTACAAGGGAGAGGAATGGTGGGCTCCCAGAGAAACAAGAAAACATTTAAACAAGGGGAATGAAAGGATATTAAAAAAAATCTATAAAAAGAGGAAGATGATAAATATTCCATTCTAGGTGTTTTTAACTCCTGCTGTTAATTGTTCATAAATAATTTGATTTTAACAAGGTATTCGTTCTGAATAACTTCGAAATATTTAGGCCACCCTGTATGACTATTAAAAATTGCTTAATGACGAGTAAGTTTAGAAGAGATAAGTTATTTTTGATACAAGTTGAAAAGTAAAAAATATTTATAGCCCTTTTTTACCTTTATTATTGCAGTCTATGTAATTGCAATGCATTATTTTTTGGTTGCCCAAAACGGTGTTTCTACAATAGTTTGTTCAATTTGAAATAGTGTAAATAGAAGTTGTGATGTTTTAATTGAAAAATTTATGGAAATAAAATTGAATTGTCGAAAATCTTGCCTTATGAACCTAGCTTTTTTTATTTTTTGGGTTGAAAAGTTGACTGAAGCTAAATGTATAATGTTAGACTATTTAGGTCTAGTGTCGATCTCTATCAATTTATTGTTATTATTGACCTGCGACACACTGTTTATCTTAGATCGTCTTATATCCTCTTAGGTAGTGTGGTTGACAGCTGAGCGGTGTAGCATGGTTGGAAACGGTTCGCTTCTATGGTAGAGAATCTAAATCCTGGGGCTGACTAGTAGATAACAAGTAGAGCAGTATTTCTTTTTAGGAACTTATTCTACTTACAAACTTACCCTTCAATATAGCACTTCAGCAGGCAAGCTTTCAGTCCAAAGACAGGACAGTTAAAACAGCCAATTCAATAGGCTCCAAACTAAGCGAAGCTCCGACTTGTATGCCGAGAAATTTCAAGCTTTTTCTATTAAGACTTTCTTACTAAGTTTTTTCTACTACGCCCGTCTCAAGCTTTATTCGTTGGGAATCTCACCGCAGCTGGTAGTCACTTCGTTTAGTTTAGTTGCTCAGAATACAAACACTTGCTATATATTTTCTAATACTTGATAAGGAGATAGAAGATCGATTTGACACCTAGTTGTTATAAGTTCCATAATAAACCGTTTGGATCGACTTAGAGCATTAAAATTACTGTATATAAATAACATAACAGTAAGATCAAAGCTTATTGATTTTTGGCACTACATCCTCGGCACATACAAACAGCTCCTCCATTTACTCTGTCATTAGCGCGTGGGTGTAAATTTGTCAGTCACTGAATAATGGTGCTCTCATTTGATCTGCCATCAGCGGTCCAATTACCCTGGAACACGTATTTTGGCAGAAACTTTCTCAAAATGCCTTTGGAGCCGACTCAAGACTTTGCAACCTACTTGTAATTTCTAAAAACATCTAATAATAACATTGCACTACTAATTCCCTCCCGGAAATTTCCCCCGGAGGAGATTCCCCCTGGAAATTTCCCCCAATAGGATATTCCGACCCTCTTAGCTCTACAAGGTCCTTGAGACTGAAATTGAAATCTCTTAATTTAATCTATTAATCTTCTTAATTAAATCCCATAATTAATATGTCATAACAGTTAACCACCCCGGATTATTCCATTCGAAAGCTATTTAGGCTCTCGAGCTGTGCCATACTGGGTCAGTTCATTTTTTTCGTGTCACATCAGAAGTACGTAAAGTTTAGTAAAATAATGGAATATTTCAAATCAACGCGTGGAGTGGAGAAGATTGCCTTCGAAGGGTTCGTTTACACGAAACAGAAAGACTTAGCGGCTGGAGCGGTCAGTTTCGAATACGAGTTGAGACGAAGGAAAGGCAAGGCAAAGATCAAGTTGAAGGATGATGCTTTGGTTGGACGTCTGAACGAACATTCACATGCTCCCAACCAGTCTAACTTTCAAGTACAGGAATTCCGCAACCAGATGAAGAGGAAAGCAACAGAGATGCTTGAAACCCCGCAGCAGATTCTAACCCAGTCTTTGGACAACATATCTGAAGGTAAGTGTCTTACGATTTCTTCCAACTATTTCTGCAACATGCTCAGAGCTTGGGACAGGTACACACTCGGTCATACTTTGACTTCTTTTCAACCTTTCTTCTGGAGAAAATTCAAAATCTAGATCATCCTGATTCTGATCTAGGCCAAGTAACGACAGTTCTAATGCCAAATATAGTTCTCTTCTATCTTCAAATCTGTTCTTTTCGATTTCCCTAACCGCAGTAGTTGCCATATTTAGGTTTTATTTAAAAAAATGTGTAATATCCTACCCCATCCACAAGCGGTAACATGTGACTAATAATTTTTTGTAAATATTCGGAGTAAAGCACATGGCGCACGCTACTCTCTAAAGTCTCATTTGACGAATGGAGGTCCAACATCTGTATTGTCTGATTTCGAGTTGGGCGTGCAGAATTCCTTCAGAAAAGGCTTTCCAGCCACTGAAGTAAAGGGCTGATTTTTCCACTTAAGCCAGAGTATCTACAGGAAAGTACAAAACCTTGGCCTTCAGACGAGGTATAGAGATGGTGATGAATTTGCAGTCTCCGTTCAAGTGCTAGCTGCTCTTACATTCGTGCCCATTTCGGAAGAACATTCTGCATTCACAGCTGTCGTAGCAAAACTTACTGACAATGTGTTTGGGCCGATCATCACCTACTTTGAAGATAACTACATCGGTAGTGTGCATGGAAGCAGGAGAGTACCTTGCAACGTTCCGCCCCGTGTCTGGAATATGTTCGACAGAGCGAAAGTTGAACTCCCCAGGAAAACAACAATGTTGAGGGTTATCATAGAAGATTGCAGTCTTCAGTTTCGGCTCATCACCCTAGCCTTTGAAAGTTCTTGGACATCCTCAAGCGCGAACAAGTATTTAACAGGGCAGTTGTGATTCAAGCAAATGAAGGACAATCTAGTGAACCAATTAAGAAGAAGCATGTGGATTTAAATGTCAGAATTCTACGATAGATGGGAAACTACGGGAATGTCGGGACGCTGGAGTATCTGAGGCTTATTGCAAGAAATATTAGTTTTAAAGTGTAGCGTTTTAACCGTGTATGTATTACCGTGTATAACCAACCATTTACTTGACAATTAAAAAGTGAACTCCACTCGCTCTTATATTTTAGGCCGCCGAAAAAGAGAAGAATTTTGCAACAATTTTCGAGCCATGGGTGACATCCGATGCAAATAAGTCTGAGGCAAGGGTAGTCTCCGGTGGCGATAATTTCCGAGAGGGGGTAGGGGATAATTTTCAGTGGTGGAATATCTCCTAGGGGGGGATCTCTTACAAGGGGAAATTTTCGGGGGGGGGGGATTTTCTCTGGGGAAATAACCGGAGCCTGATGGTTTTCATTTTGTGTAGGAGCGGTTCAGAAGCTGAAATTTGTCATAATTTATCTTAGGGTCAAAAAACTCTTAGGGCTGATTAATGGCCCAAAAAGTTTAAGACTGAAGAAATGATTCACAGCCCCAAAAAGCCACCCCTCCAGAAACACTATTTGTGGGAAATCCAGTGGCGAATTTTTGGCCTGGGCAGGGGGGGCAGCTGCCTCTCACATTTTTTTCTGACAACTGAAATTAAATTCTTTTTATTTTGTATTTTTAAACTCATATTATGTACCTTGCCTCTCCCCCCAGATTATTAGGCCTAAAACCACCACTGGGGAGAGCCTGGAAGAACGCCTTCTGTGAAGCTGGAGAATTATGAAAGTATTTAAAAAAGGAAAGCACATTTAAGACTTAACAATAAATTTATTTTTAATCTTCATTTCCCGAAATGTCGAGAATTTGTGTTTTTACAAGAATTTCTTATATATGTTAAACTGCGTTTTCATACTTAGTTAAATAATTAAAACCAAAGAAAATTTTTCCTAAGAAATTTTCCTTCAGCCATATGATTAGTTCAATAATCCAAGTTAGCAATAAATCTTCTTTTCCTATTTATGTTTTTTTTTTGTTTACGTTTTTTGATTACTTTAGCAACTCATATTATGTCTGCTGACAAGTTTCACTAATCAGTATCCCAACCTCCTTCTACTTGCCCAAAATTATGCTTTAAGTATTCAAACCTCTTCCCCTCCCAAAAAAAGATTGTTGACTATCTGCCAGGGCCTCAAAAGTGGCTCGGGCATTGTATTTTTCTCAAGTTCTAAATGGCAGCGTCCACGTTTATTAGAGGTGATGCTTTTAATTCCTCGACTGTGTGGCAATGGAAATCTAATTGAGGTAGCGTACCTAAAGTCTAGACATGATTTGACTGACAATAATCTTCTACAGCCGAAAATATCTGTGGCGTTTTGAAAAAAGGGCATAAATCCAATTTTCCTATTTTACAGGAGAGCAAAATGAAAACGCACAATGAAAAAATCCTTCTCACAAATCAGAAGTTAAGAAACTTGAAACTTTAAAGATTGATTCTTAGTTAACTTTTCTATCGGAATTCGCCGGATATGTCCAAATTGCTGAATTGTTCGTTAATTAGAAGAAAAGGGACTTACGCCCTTTTCGAACAATTTAGAACCCGGTCAGATTAAAGATGAGCACATTTTGGATAGAACAAGTGATAGATCTCTTCGGTTCTTTCGAACCATATGCTTAAGCTCATTTTCGATAAAAAAAAATAAGTGTAATTAGGCTCTTTTTGTGAAACGCCACAGATATATGAGCAGCATATTGGCAAAATTTTTAGATTTCAGAGAGACCGTCCTCACACTTTGCGCATTTCTAATAAAAACAATAAATGTTGGTACCCTTTTAGAAAACTACTTTCCTTTTTGTGTCATGCTTTCTTTATCTTTTCTTTTTTTATTATTTTCTCTTCGCATCCCCTTTTTTAGTATTTCCTCTTTTTTCTATTATCATTATTGAAAAGTAAACAGCTTTGGCTGACTGACTGAATTTTTGTGATAATACATACATAGTGCATAGACATATAGGGAAAAAGCTTCGTAGTTCGACATTAAATTGGCTGATCTTCCTCTTAACGAACATTGTGATTCAAACATATATGGAGATTCAATCTTCCTTCACATAATAGAAGTGAACAAAAGAAAGTCCAGGTAGAAATATGATGTTATTACTGGGAGATTTTAGCGCCCAGGTTGGTAGAAATGGGATAGATGGTATCCCAGCCTAGGTAAATTTGGTGTAGGAAAAGAAAACAGTAATGGATACAGACTTTTGCAATTTTGTAGGTATAACAATCTAGTTATAACCAATACGGTGTTTGGTCATAAAATGGCTCATAAGTTAACATGGTATTCACGTGATGGTAAGACAGCAAACCTTATTGATTATGTTATAGTAAACCGAAGACTGGCAGGATCAATACAAGATACTAGGGTATATAGGAGTGCTGTTATTGATGTTAAAAGTAAAGATCACCATCTAGTAGTGTCAAGGATTAATTTAAAGCTGAAATATCGGAAGGGTAACTACCTCCCGGGAAGTTATGATGTTGGTAGACTCCAGGATTAGAATTTGAGAGAAACTTTCCAGGAACAGTGAATACTAAAATTGAGAGTTTAAAATTTGATAATGTGGAAGATGGTTGGAATAATTTTAGAAAAATAATTTGTGAAGTTGCTAAAGGTGTATTAGGCAAGAAAGCTAGAACTGCAGCTAAGAATATTAGTGAAAAAGCTTCATGTTTAATAGAAAGGCCAAAGCACGTGAGATGAAAATGAAAGGCGAAATAACGTCTTCTCGGGTTCGTCAAAAAGCCATAGACATAAGGCTTGAAATTAAAGGATCTGCTTCGTCTTCGTGGTCTAGCGTCCAAATTAGTTAATGAATTAGTTGTGACATCGATTTTGATTTATTATTATATTCCGCGAGTGAAAAAAGAGATTGGAATTGATCTCGTCATAGTGTGTTTTTTGTGCCTTGTCATTATGTGTGATTATTTTCATGTTTTCCTTCTTTTCTGTCTAGCTCTAGTTGTTCAAAAAAAGTTCTCGTTCTGCTCGTTTTTTCACTCCTCGCATGCTGGGAATTATCCGAGGTACCACCTTTTACTCATTAGCCTATCATTTCATATTGATGTTGGTAAGTTTTATGTGTATGGTATTATTATGATATAAATTGTTAAATGAGAGAACATCGGACCGGCTCCATGATTTTGAGGAAAAACAACTTGACCTAAATGAATTATTTAAATCGGTAGGATCAACTGGTGATGAATATTCTGATCTTTTCATCCAGTCTTTTCCTCGTAGTAAATATATAAATAATGACAAAATCCCTCCATTTAATCAGTTAGAATCCTCCCGTATCGCGTTTTGGAATTGTAGAGGAGTTCTTAGTAGTTTAGATTTTCTATCCACATTCCTTTATAGTAATCGTATTGGTATTCTGGGACTATGTGAGACTTTTCTTAGTGATGGTAATAGTTCTTTGGTTGGTGTATCTGTGTACAGGATAGTTACTAGAAACAGGTCTACCCGTTCGAAAGGTGGACTTGCCGTGTTTATTGACCAGAATCTCCCTATCCGTAAAATTACGGATTTTAATGATTTGTATCAAGAGATGGAGTTTGAATTTTTTAATGATTGAGATCAAGTCTGGTAAGGAGAAGCTACTCCTGTGCTTATTTTATCGACCACCGGGATCAAGTGCGTCAAATTTTATTGGTAAGTTGAATGATCTAACACAACGGATGAATTTTAAGAACCATAAAGTGGTTTTTATGGGTGATTTTAATGTAGATTTGGGACTGGTGAGTTCGGAGACCCAAGAATTAAGATCTCTACCTGTAGATTTACTAACTACTTGCTTTTCTGCCGGATTTGTTCCAACAACAAGAATACCAACACGTATTAGTGAACAGTCGGCATCAGTTATTGACAACATTTTTACGAATTTCAATCTACATTCGAGTTATGTCGTATTAACTGATGAATCGGATCACTCTATGTTACTTGGTGAATTTTTGATAAATAGACTGAAATCTAACCCGAATATAAAAGTAAGAAGGACTATTGATGATAAATCATTACAAAGTTTAAGAGCTAAATTGACTTGTAGCGACTGGACTTCAGTTTATGAAGAAACCAACCCAGATGCAATGGCTACCCTATTTATTGAGAAATTCTCTTCTGCCCTTGACTCTGCCTGCCCTTTTTCGAAAAAGCGCTCCAGGTATGCGAACCCGAAAAAGCCTTGGATCACCCAAGGCTTACTAACCAGTATTGAACACAAAAATATGCTATTCAGGCAATATATTGATAATCCTGATGTACATGGTACGCAATTCAAGAATTATAAAAACACTCTGACAACCCTGCTCAGGAAAGCTAAACAGGCTTACTACCATAAGTAGTTTCAAGAAGCAGAAGGATCGCCAAAGAAAACATGGACACTGATAAATGAATGCCTGAATAAACAAAAAACTAATACGTTTCCTGAGACCATAACCAAGCCTGATGGAACATCTTCAACATCCCAACAAGAAGTAGCCAACACGTTAAAGGAATTTTTTGCATGCATTGGAGAAGCAACCGTAGAGGAAGCTTATGGCCTTTCAACTGTCGCCACGGATAATTACAAAAAATACCTACCTTCGCCGTCTTGCTCCTTTATGTTTCTGTCGCCAGTCACTGAAGACGAACTGCTGAAGATTGTTCAAGCCATGAAAAACGGTCACTCAGAAGGTCCAGATGGGTCGTCAAATTACTCATAAAGAAGACCATCGATTGCTATTTCGGCGTTATCGCACACATCGTCAATTCTTCATTTAAAGATGGCATCTTTCCTACTGTCTTCAAGTCGGCGAAGGTTATACCCCTCCACAAAGGTAGCGACCCCAAGCTGCCTTCAAACTACCGCCCTATCTCTATTCTCTCTGCTTTTTCAAAAATTATGGAGCGTTGCATCTACAAGAGACTGATGAATTATCTGATTAGGTCTAACTTCTTCAACAAGTATCAGTTTGGATTTAGGCCTGGGCACTCAACCGAACATTCTATAATGGTTTTGCTACAGTTTTTGAATGATGCGATGGACCGTGATGTGATACCAGCTACAATATTTGTGGATGTAAAAAAAGCGTTTGACACGATTTGTCATCTGATTCTTCTGGATAAGCTTGACAACTGCGGAATAAGAGGTAATGCTCTCTTACTCATCCAGTCTTACCTCAGTGGTCGGAATCAATTTGTGGATGGAGGTGCAGTAAGATCGGTAAAAACGCCATGTTCTGAAAAGGTAGGAGTACCACAAGGCTCAATTCTTGGACCACTACTATTTTTAATATACGCCAATGACCTTCTGGACACTATCACCGATGATGGACTTGCTGTACTTTTCGCAGACGACACGGCTAATTCTGTCACAGGTTCATATGAATCATCCGTCAGAGAAAACCTATGTTTTGGTCTAAAGAAGCTATTGCAGTGGTTTGCTGACAACCTCATGGTTTTAAACTCTTCGAAGACCCATTTTATCATCTTCTCTCGAATTTCACATGCCGTACCGTCGATTTCCCAAATATCTGTCCGTTTTAGCGGAGAACTAGTTACCATTGCCAGGAAGGAGTCTTGTAAGTATCTAGGGCTAACAGTTGATGAAAATTTATCTTGGAAACTTCATCTTGATAGGCTAAGGATGCAGCTAGGAAGGAATGTGGGGTTACTGCGGTATCTAAAATTCCACCTCCCTTTCCCTGCTCTTAAGTCAGTTTATTATTCTCTAATCCATTCTTATTTTAGTTATTGTCCAATTGCTTATTTAAATACTTTCAAATCTCTAATTAAGCCCCTTCAACGTCTTCAAAATAATGCCCTTCGTACGTTAAAAGCACTCCTTCCTTCCCCATCTTCCCTCCCCGATAAATCCCCTACTAAGAGCCTTTATACATTTTTAAGAATATTGCCAGTTGATCTAGTCCTTACTGCACATTGTGTCCTTTTCAGACTAAAACAAATGAAAGAATTATTACCATTGGCTTTAAATTCTAGTAGCTTCTCTTTAGTTTCTTTGGTCCAGAATAATTATTGTTTAAGAAGAAGTTCAGCCAAATTACCTTGCCCTAGAATCCGAACTGGAAGGTCCAGATTTTCTCCTAAAAATTCAATAATAAAGTTCTGGAATATTTATGAAAGTAACATAGATTCGCGTTTTTCTATTCCAGTTTCTAAAGCTAAATTCAAACTATATCTAATAAGTAATTATAGATAACTATTCATTTATTTGAAGTCATGTTGACCGGTGCTATTGTTGATAAATATTTAATTATGTGGTAATTTATTGATTTGAGGAGTGGGCTGTGGGTTCAGTGTGGTGTCTCATTTTCTTCCCAGTATATATAGTGTATTATTATTTCTTTTCATCATTTGTTTTTATTATTATTATTTCTTTTATTTTTTTTTAGGGTGCCTGTTTTCGAGTATAACTCACTGTGTAGGCACCCTCTGTAAATATTTTGTTTTCCATTGATTAATATTGTAAAAGTGTTATTTTGTCTTGTAGTGATCTTATGAGAAATTAAATGAACTTGAACTTGAACTTGAGTGATAGATCGTGTGAAAACAAAAGAAATGTAAAGAAAGTGGAGAAAGCACTATAATATGAACTAAGGAGGTGTGAAGTGGAGGCCATGGATAAAATTGCCGAGGATCTGGAAGATGCAGCTAGACGGCAAAATAGTAAAATATTGTACTGGCACGTTAACAAATTGAGAGGGAGTAGTCAATCCGGACTTGTCCCAGTTAAAGATAGGAATGGGGTCGCAATTAGCGATAAGGAAAAAACTAAAGAGAGATGGGCCGAACATTTTGAGAACTTACTTAACCGAGATAGAGTTGCAGGAAAAAATATAGAGGAAAATGAAAAAGTTTGTGATACCTTGGATGTGAAGGAAGATTTGTTTTGTGAGGAAGAATTAGCAACAGTACTAAAAGGATTAAAGAATAATAAGGCTCCAGGTGCTGATAGGGTGGTAAATGAGTTTCTTAAATATGGTGGCTCTGAGGTTAGAA
This sequence comes from Artemia sinica, assembly GCA_027921565.1. NCBI lineage: Eukaryota > Metazoa > Arthropoda > Branchiopoda > Anostraca > Artemiidae > Artemia > Artemia sinica. Next base: position 34,223,997 of record CM051267.1, read on the forward strand.
ATAAGTTATTGAAGATTATGAATATGATTTTTGAAAAAGGGGAAGTACCTAACGATTTTAGGAAAACCTTAATTAAGCCACTTTATAAGAAAGGTGATAAAAGTGAGTGTGGTAATTATCGAGGCATTAGTCTGGTCTCTGTAGGTAGCAAATTACTTAGTAATATGATACTTTTTAGACTGAGAGATGCCGTAGACAAAGTTTTAAGAGAAGAGCAGTGCGGTTTTAGAAAAGGTAGAGGATGTGTCGACCAAATTTTCACTCTTAGGCTAATAATTGAGAAGTGCCTGAGTTTTCAAACACCTTTGGTCCTCAGTTTTATAGATTATGAGCAAGTATTCGATTCTGTTGATAGAAGAGCTTTAGTAAAGGTTTTATTTTTGTATGGTATACCAGACAAATACTCGTACATTAAAGTGATTAGTGCTATGTGCGAGAATAACACTGCTGCGGTTAAGATAGGAAATGAGGTTAGCAGCTGGTGTTGTATTAAATCAGGAGTTAAGCAGGGTTGTGTTCTATCCCACTTTATATGGATTATTTTGATGGACTTTGTTTTAAGGAGCACAGGAAAGGCAATGGGAGACCACGGAATCAAATGGGGAGGAAAAAGTCTCCTGGACGTGGATTATGCTGATGATTTAAGCATCCTAGATGAAAGTGTGAGCAAAATGAATGAAGTTTTAGAGCTTTTGCGAGTTCAGGGTGCTAGAATTGGTTTGAAAATTAATGTTAGGAAGACTAAGTCACTAAGGCTAGGAATAAGTGAAGATGAAAAGGTGACGTTGGGTAATGAAAAAATTGATCAGGTGGGCAGCTTCACTTACCTTGGTAGTATTATTAGTAAAGATGGTGGGAGCAGTGAAGATGTTAAAAATAGAATAGCCAAGGCTCGGGGTGTTTTTTCACAGTTAAAAAAAGTCTGGAAGAATAGGAAGATAAGTCTGCAAACCAAGATTAGAATCTTAGAAGCTACAGTGATGACAGTGGTCAAATATGGCTCTGAAGCATGGACGCTCCGAAAAGCGGATGAAGATTTGCTAGATGTTTTCCAGAGAAATTGCTTAAGGATTGTTCTGGGTACCCGGCTGACTGACCGTATTTCAAACAATAGGCTATACGAAAAATGTGGTTCAATACCGCTTTCTAGGTCTATAATGAAAGAAAGGTTGAGGTGGTTAGGGCATGTTGTGCGGATGAGGGATGACAGATTGCCAAAGATTGTTCTTTTCGGCCAACCATCTCCATAAATGCGATCAATGGGAAAATACTTACCCTGTCATGATTGAAAAAACCTAAACGTGTGTTCAGTTTATTTTTAAGAGACTAGTATCTTTAAAATAAACCGAGAAAATATTTTCGCGACGAGATCGAGTTTTGAAAGGTGTTTATGAAATATTGGAGAACCAAGAAGTTTAAGTTCTCCAACTACACTTTCTGAAGTTACCAGGATTGAAAAGAAGCAAGCAAAAGAGTATTTACAAAAGGAACCCCGTTATGCTCTTTTCTCGTCGCGGCTTTAAATTGTTTTAGGAAGAAGAACCTGGTTTACGCTTCAATTGCTGGAATAATAAAAGAGTCTGGTTTTTACGACGTCGTTGTGAAGATACTGGCTACTTTGATTATAAACCTACAAACTTTTATTTGGCTGTTACAGAAAGTGATTCTTCATATGAGAATCTTGGATGTGACATTGCTTCAAATAAAGAAATTGAAACACGTGAATTTATAATATGGATCAAAATAGTATTATTAACTTTACAAAGAGATTCAGCGGAAATGAAGCTACATTATATTGTAGAAAATATGACCCTGACTTTACTTGCCAAGATGAATACAAGTTAAATCCTGACAAGCTGCAGCAACTTATCGTTTCTGATGATTACCTATACGTAGAAGAAGAAATCTGAAGAATGCAGTGTTTTGTACATACAAATTTCATTAATAAACAAATTTACATACATTTTTAGAACATTTTATTCGTAGGACACTGAAATTTATATTCTATAGGTAGGAAAGAGTATTTTCAACAAGAAAGTCGTTCAATCGAGGATTGTAGCCATAAATCTGAAGGAATTGACTGTAAGTATATCCGCGGCATAAGAAAATAAAATATAATAGTGCATGAAAATCACAGCTTTTGGTTGATAAATCTTGTAACCACTTCCGATTTTGAATAATAGATTTTCCACTCTGCTCAAGAAAATTTTTAATATGAGGCGTGCAAAATGTATGCGGTAGACCAAAAGGATAAAAAAATTCTATACTGCTTCTTGTTTAAAAGATGCACAACCAGTGTCCCGTCTTTACAGTTGATGGACTGCTATTAACAATGATAAGGGTATTGTCCACATGTTACATATGCGTTACAAAATCCAAAGGTATGCAAAAGGATTTGTATTTGGACATGTAAGGATCCATATTAAACACATTGATTATTTGATTCGTGTTCATGGCGCCAAGTCTAATAGAACACTAACATCTTGGGTACTTTCCCAATAAATTTCAATTTGATTTAGCAACATTAATGAAATACTTTCCTCCAATGTACTGTTAATTCATGTAAGGTCCTGTAGGATTTATCAAAGGATAAATTGTATAGATGAATTCCATTTAATTTACATACAAGTGATAAAAGTCCAAACAGTTCAAATTTACGCGGGTAATTTGACCATGATCCAACAGAGCTATCGCTTTTTACAAAAGCCAATGCTCATTTTGAAGGAATCTTATCGTTGATAAATGATGAATCGGTATAGGTATACCGTAGCGATATGTCATTGATTCGTGATTGTATGAGGAACGGGCAATTTGATATTATTTCCAGCGGCTCTTAATTTTTAAATTGCCAAGGCAACAGAACTCATAACTTGCAGTTTTCGTACAAGAAGTGTTGCCGACGTGAGACAGACTGTTACATCTGGTGCACCGCCCAGTACTTTTCTCAAAATAAAACTTGACTGCACGAGTTGCAGTTTTATATCAATCTTGACATTGGTAGGCAGCCATTGAGGTATTTTAAATATCGCATGATTTAGTTTACCAACTAAATGCACATCGTTAGTTGTCGCATCTCTAAGAATATTGCTAGTGTCAGTGTCTGCTTTATTTTCATATCCAATGCCCATACCTTTCAAGAGCTTGTAAGAAATTGGAGTCATCCACATGAATTGTATATAACGCGCATAATTTGAAAGATTATTGCTCGTGCTCTCCAATATTCCATATATGTAGACACTTATTTGTCTAAACAAATTTTGTAGTACATAATTTTCATAGGATAACTCCTCGGCTGCACTTGTTTTTTTTAGATTTTTTAACAATGATATGTAAATCTATAAATGTTGAAGTTCAATCTATGAAATAATCTTCATTGGAATAAATTTGAAAATGGACATTTTCAGAGAGTAGCTGCTGTGGATAAAATTGTTCATAGTATCCATGTTTTTACACTAACATCTAAATTTTCTGCGTTGAAATATTTAGAGATGAGTTGACTGACGGCTGAGATTCTTTACGTGGGAGATATATGATTTTCTAGGAAAAGAAATCCTTTTTCGATCTTTTTATTTTCTTTTTTGATGCTTTTACGCTTCCGGGCTGGATTGAAGCTGATAAGCGATGAGGTCTTTCGCACCCTTTTTAAATCTATTCCCCTTTGTCATGATTTCAATAGCTCACCAAGATAATCGCATAATTTGAAAGATTATTGCTTGTGCTCACCAATGTTCCATGTATGTAGACACTTATTTGTCTAAACAAAATTGTGTAGTACACAATTTTCATTGGATAACCCCTCGGCTGCACTTGGTTTTCCATTGTTATATTTTTTAACAATGATATTAAATCAATATATGCAGAAGTCAAATCCATGAAATAATCTTCATTGGAATAAATTTGAAAATGGACATTTTCAGAGAGTAGCTGCTGTGGCTAAAATTGTTCATAGTATCCATGTTTTACACTGACATCTACATTTTCTGCGTTAAAATATTTAGAGATGAGTTGACTGACGGCTGAGATTCTTTATGTGGTAGATACGCCATTTTCTCGGAAAAGAAATCCTTTATCGATCTTTTTACTTTCTTTTTGATGCTTTACACTTCCGGGCTGGGTTGAAACTGATGAATGATGAGATCTTTCACACGATTTTTAAAACTTTTCCGCTTTGTCGTGATTTCAATCGCTCACCAAGGGATCTTGCGCTGCCAATGTTCCATGTCTGTAGACACTTATTTGTCTAAACAAATTGTGTAGTACACAATTTTCATAGGATAACTCCTCGGCTGCACTTGGTTATCCATCGTTAGATTTTTTAACAATGATATGTAAATCAATATATGTTGAAGTCAAATCCATGAAATAATCTTCATTGGAATAAATTTGAAAATGGACATTTTCAGAGAGTAGCTGCTGTGGATAAAATTGTTCATAGTATCCATGTTTTACACTGGCATCTACATTTCCTGTGTTGAAAAGATTTAGAGATGAGTTGACAGACGGCTCAGATTCTTTATGTGGTAGATATGCCATTTTCTAGGAAAAGAAATCCTTTATCGATCTTTTTACTTTCTTTTTGAGGCTTTACACTTCCGGGCTGGGTTGAAACTGATGAGTGATGAGGTCTTTCACACCCTTTTTAAAACTTTTCCGCTTTGTCGTGATTTCAATCGCTCATCAAGGGATCTTGCGCTGCACCTGGGATTTTGTGAAACACTTTCTTTAAAATCCTTCCCAGAGCCCCAATCATGTAATGCAGAGGACGCAAAATCCGCAGCAACCAGTGCAAAATATTTTTTAGCCAGGGGTAGTGCATAGAGAAACAGCTTAGCAAACCAATTGCCGAGACCGTACCGGACATTCACAAACGACCCCTGTATTAGTCCATTCCATGGCAACTGTCGTGGTCCAAGAATAGCAACATAGCAATCAATATCAGGATAAACAAAATAAGTTCTATTAGCAATCTCACTGGAATGTATTGAAGGTGCTTTATATTGCAATGGTGAATATGTTCATTGGAGATTTTTGTTCAAGAATACGTAGGAGAGGGATATTGGCATTTCTAACTCTTGATCTCTCAACAAAAGATGCGTAAAGAAATATACAATTGTCAGATGAGATGGCGGGCACAAAGTCTGCATAGATAAAATAACGCTTACCACTGAAATGTTTTACTTTAATAATACGATCTTTAAAACCCAGAAAATCACGTAAATCCTCATTGAGGAAATTTTTTTCAGTCTCACATGGATTGGTAATTCTTTTCTGTTCCAAAGTTGAGTTGAATGTGAATCCTCCGTTTTCGATATACAATATTTTTGTTGATAACTCAACACAAATCACTCGTATTGCTGTATTCCTGGTTGGGTATAACTGCATAGGGGTAATCGTCAGAGTCGAAATCTACCACTGCACCCTCGCCGGAAAAGTCAAAAGTCTTACTTTTATATCATATGTACGATCCTTTCTTAGAATATTATATATATTTTTGAGAATACAATCTACAAGAGCAACTTCACACCTTCTCTAAAATTTAATGGTAGGGGAGAGTTTTGTCCAAAAATCACTCGTTTTATTCAAATCGTCATAAAGAGGGTCAGAAACATTGGACATGAATGTCACGTAAAAATCGTTAGACATTATGAACTTCTTCAACGTCTACCAAGAATCAAAATAAGAGTTGTATACTACCCCGTGAACAAGCAACTGTGACTTACCCTCGCGAGTACGAGTCTTTAATACCTTTTCAATTTGGTACAATCCACTATTTCCAACTGTTTGTAATAAGAAGCCATAAAAACCACCAAGAATCTCATCATCTTTCACATCACAAAGACGATTCGTTATAGGTTTAGTCTCCAAGACTTTTTACACTTAAAAAAAATGCAGTGTTTCATGTTTCACGAAGTGAAAAATATTGCTTAAGAAAAAGTGTATTGTCACTGCGATAAACTTCAATAGGGCTAACATTGGACAAGGATTGTTGACAACGTTGGTTATTATCTATCGTTGGATTTTATCTAAATCTTGAATAAAAGCAGCAGGATTTTTCAAGGTATAATATCTTGAAATTAACAGTCGAATAGTTCGTATGAAGCGTTCAGCCAATGCCGCCTTTTTAGGACTATCACTATGATAGAGTACTGTATTATATTTCAATAAAAACCCTTTTTACATGTGGATTCACAAATTCAATCCCCCGATCTGTTTGAATTTTTCTATTTAAATCCTGTTCAAAGATGGATTCAAGGGCTTTAGCAACTACATCCCATCTCTTTGACCACGGTGAAATGGCATATGCATAGCGACTAAAACACTTATTGCAAGTAGAATATATTTGTACGGTCTATTATGACGTCTTTGAATCGCGTCAAAAGATCTGCTTGTAATATATCCAGAGGGTAAAAGGCTTTAGTTTTTTGATAGTAATTACTTCTAGTCCTATGATTTTGATGAAGAGTATAACTGGGTTCCTTTTGTCAATACTTTTTTGATAGCTTCTTTTCAATCCCAGTAACTTTAGAAAGTGTAGTGGGAGATCTTAAACCTTCCGGTTCTCGAATATTTTCATAAACATCTTTCAAAACTTGATCCATTTTGAACGTAATCGTGGTGTGAAGCGCACACTACTCTTTTGCGTACTAAATGACTTGGAAAGACGCGTTCGTTTAATACACTTACCAGGCCCACACGGCGTGCTATCCAATGATATATCTCGTGATATTTCTTCAATTTTGCTTAATCTGATTAAAACATGTTTATTCCCAATAAGACTTTTGGGAAAACTTTACCACTTTAAAAATTTACATAAATGAGTATCAAATGATTCGAGTCTTTTAAGATTTGCAATCAAATCTGATAAAAATCAATTAAATTGTAACTCTTACCATGGATTATAATTTCATTCTTTTCTCATCAATTTGTTATTTTTCAATAAGATAAGTCAAGAGTCTTTTGTCTTGCTCACGATAGGATGGAGGCAACATGTCCACAACACTTGTTAATAAATCTTCTGCTAATTTTGTCGGCTTTTTTCAAAGTTTATATGTCCGGCGATTATCAGCAGTAACAGTGAAAAGAAATTAACACTTGCTTGAACAGGGTTTTCTTTTACAATTTCTTTTCTTTTTGCTGGCTACAGCACGTAAAAGTGCACGATGTTGCTTTGTCTTTTGTCTAACAACATCTGACAGTTGAACATTACCTTCCGTTAAATTTAAAGAAAGTTAAGATAAGAGATTAATAAATTCCTTGTCAATACCGTGTTTGAGTATCGCTTTCCTATGCCGCGGTTTTGAATTGGCTAGGACGGAAAATAAATATCCTTTTTCATATAGCTTGTTCAACGTCATGATGGCACCAAATGACCTTTTTTTACTATTCATAGGTAGATGTACAGTAATTTCATTATCGAAAATATTAGTCACTACACGCAACTCTTCAGGCGTGTTTTGATTAAGATCCAATAAAAAGTATCGATAAGGTTTATTAGTAGCTTAATTGTACACGGAACATAAAAAACTGGCTCGCCAGGGTAGATTAGTTTGTATAGAGTTATAAGAGAACTTGAATGGTGAACAACTTTATAGATAATATAGTAGGTACAATTTAGAGCAAAGGTTCTCATAAATTTACTCTGATGAAAAAGACTATGGAGCACATCAGTTACGGAAATTTTTTCGTGACGTGACCGGACCATGAATAATTGTAAAATTTCCTACGACCATTCATCAATAGATTAAGCTAAATTGAAAATAATCAACCGTGAATTTGGTGCAATGCTATTAAACACGTCAAGTCCTTGTATGAATTTTATGGTTGGTGCAATTGTCTTTATTTTGTCATAGGATTCTAGCCATACACTATAGCAATAATAGATATTTATCGGATCCTCTAAAAACATTTTATCACGAATTCAAATAATTTTCGTTAATAGTGTTGTTTTGCCCGACATTGATGGTCCGCAAAGAAAGGATCTGAATGGCATTTTAAATTGATAAATACTCCTTGAATATCAAAATGCAACTAACCAAACCTAACCTGAATCTCTTGAATAAATACTTCGAAAATAGAATACATAGTTTCTTTAATTCATAATTAAATGCACTACACATTTTTAAAACAACAACATAAAAATATATATTTACAATGGAAACACTAAAAACAAACACTGTGGAGTGGCAATCGCTGTGGCGACCGGGCGGAGTGGCTGCGGTGGGCAAGTGACAGTCGGTAGTCCATCCGAGGCGGTCGGCAATGAAGCCGGGGTAGTAAAACATAAAATATATAAACAATAAATAAACACTTTAAAATTATCGCTGTGTGCAACACAAAAAATATATATAAAACATATAAATATAGATAGATATATAAATATAAAAACACTGGAAAAAAAACTAGATATAAAAAAGGCAGGGCTGAGCTGGAGATAGTAAATCGGCCCTCCTCCCAACCCCTCCCCTCCCCGAAAACTATTGGCCTTTCTCCAGACCGAGTTGTCGCCTGTAATTTACACATTCAACTCAATCTGAAATACGATAGTGACCGTGTGGTAGTACCCTCAGACCGTCGACGCGTACATAGACTTTATTCAATATAGTGGACAGGGCGCTTTTCTCGACTCGAACTGTGTAGTTTTTATACTTTAAACAGCAAATGGCCAGGACACTCGCTCTTAAAACTAAATTATTTTCTATACAGTTCCTATAAACACTCATGTTGAAATTTTCTTTTACATAGTTTGACGGCATCCCCTTGCAGACTTTTTTGGTAACCCCATTGTGTGTTTCCACCCAGTACACCTTCGGACTGGTAAACATACCGTGGGATACCAAGTCGCTCCCCGTCTCAGATTTTTAATTTCAACAACTGATTAAGGGCCTGGCGCTTCAAGCGCTTCGGATAAGTGGACTCGTAGTTGGTGTAATCCGTCCGGGAGCTAATGTACTCTCCATTTTCCAAAGCAGGTAATAGATCGAATTTTAACTTTTAATAGGAGTGAATGAGTATCTCCATAATAAACTCGAACTTGTCCCTCCCCCGGCCATTGGAGCTTACACACATTGTAATGAAAACTCCAACATGAGTTTCTTTGAAATTTCCAGATGACACTGACAGCGGCAATGTTTTCATTTAATTTTACGTTTCTTTTTTTTCTATGTAAAAGGACCATATTGGAGTATATGATCGTGAACGATGTGAAGTTTGGGTCTGCAATGATTCGGGCACATTCTTTTGGGTCGGTTACAACGTCAAAATGACCCCTTTTGCGCACACTCTCGCACATCATACCAAAGGCAGAATTCAAAACAAGTTTAAGTTTTTTTTTTACCTTTGTTTTTGCTTCATACTGTTTCTTGACAAAAGTGTCAACAAACGTCTTTATGTAAGGTTTCTGATGAAACTGGAGGGCTCTATGAATCTTTGTGGCATTGAAAATGTTGGCCAGCATCCACCACAAAAGAATGTGGTATACAGCAACATTCCGTTTCGGTTCAAGGTCGGCTATAAGCTATTGCTTTGATGGTGTCCAGTGCATACCCTTATTCTCTACCAAAGATAAATTGTAGGGACTGAAAGATTCCCTAGGCAACGTTCTATTTATGCAAGGGAAAAAAAGTCCTTTACCGAGTCATGACGTTCCAGAGGTACTTCTCCATCAATTCCGAAAAACCATCTTTGTGGTCCATTTTCCTCAAAATTGAGAATGTTGGGGAAATCTGGAGCAGAAGGATTGTCAAGCCATAGGTAATTCTCAGACGGCAAAGAAAAGTGAGACATTGCCGACGGATAAAGGGAATTCATATCCAGGAAAACGGCATTCGACTTTTCACCTGTGCATTGTCCAATCGGGTCGGTTTCAAGAATACTATCCCCATGGAAAACATACCCTCCCCGCCTGGATCGCTCTAGAAACAGGTGCTGATCCACGTCGGCGATAAGACCTAATTCTGCTCCACTAATTTTAAGAATTAAATCCATCACCAGATGAGGAGCTGAAAAATAATATCCAACCCAAATTCTTCGCAAATTTTGTACGTATTTTTACAGACTATATCAAACAACGTCCATACATCATTTGCCAGGTACCTTTTACAATAATCCCACCCATTTTACACCCCCTTAGCTCAAAACCTCTTGGCAAATTCATAATCGGCGGTGGTATATTGACGATCGCGAAGTGAATAGTAAAATCTGCGATGGGCGGTAATTTTTCCTCACTTAGCTTCGAGGCGGAACTGTAGTACTCGTACGGGTATACGCCCTTACACGTTAATAAGTCATACAGTTCCTCATCTGGAAATAACTGTTTGAATAGGGGGAAACTATTAAAATCCTCGCTTTTTTTGTACTTGAATCAACTGGCTTAAAGAGTTGGGGAAGAAGCTATAGGAATCTAAGAAACGGATTTTATTCAAGCAGATTTTAGAATTATCAATTGTTTTCCATTTAAATTCTAAGACTAGCAACTTTTCAGATTATTTAGGTGTGATGTTATATGAAAAGGAACCATCGACACATACACCATCTACAACTTCACTTTTCTGCAATCGTGCCAACGCTAGTGATATGAATTTCAAATCGTAGTTGAAATTGTGCATGTAAACCGGTAGAAAATATTGCTACTTAAGATTTATATTACACGATTTATGCGCAACCCCCCGAAAGTTACTCCCTCTCGATGAAATTTCTTGCCATAAATGGCCATGATAGCGGACTTTCCCATCCCCCTCAATATATTTTTCTTGTAAACCCAACAAATATCTTGATTTTTCATGGCCAACTCGTCTTCTGGTGATAAATTCATTAGATAATGCGTGTGTGGCAGCCGTGAAATTACCTTATATCCTGTTTTAATAAGTGCAACCATAGCTCAATTAATGTCGAACACGCCATCTATAGTATATTCCAGGCTGTTGTGTCTGAGTTTGTATCTTGGCTGGTAACTTGGAAATAGTTTCTGAATTATTTTGAGGTCTTTTCTTATTGTTGTTTACACTCTAAAATTAGTTTTTTTTTGTTAATTAGTATTTGTATGACATTCTCCAATTGTTAGAATAAGCCCTCTTCACTGGGTATTCTCACCAGCGCCATCTTTTTTCTCGGGTAGATTGGCACGCCATCTACAGTTTCAATTTTATATTGTGCCATTTTTGATTCTTTATCGTTAAGAAGTGTACTGGGAACTAGCAGAAGAGGGGAAGGAACCTCCCGCAAGCGACGTATTGTACCCGCCGGTATTAAGTTACCCGTAAATTGCGGGGAACAGTTGAGGGGGTCCTTACACTTCCCTTGTTCCTAGGTTCCTTCGTTGCCGAGCTGTATTTCATTTCGTACGAAGATGCCGCCCGATCGACTAGTCCTGAATGCGGTTTTAAATTTTGCTGTACGGGCAAGGAGTACAGGAAATACGTCTGCTGACATTATCCAAACTGGTTGCGGATTTTTTCCCGAAGAGAAAATTAATGAAGCAAAGAAGTTTATTTGGTCCGAGGGACAGATGTCTACCCGCCAAACAGATAGACAGAAGAAAGCGGATACGTTTGCGGACATTCTGAAAGTGTTGGATTACTGTGATAAGAATAATGTCCAGCTACCGAAGTTCGTCATATATGAGCCGGATGAAGTACCCTCTATTCCTGGCGAAGTTACAGCGACTCTTTCGCGCAAAGTAAATGACTTGTGCCTAGAGTTCCGGAACTTCGTCTCAGCCCAAAGCTACGCTGTTCCGAGTATGTCTGCAACTACTGAAGTTTCTATCAACAGTGTCTCTATCAATAATGGTCATGCTCATGTCAGTACTAAGCCATCCTATGCCGTTGTACTGAAAGACCTACCAGAGACTCTAGACAACCCAATTGCTCGTAAGGGTTTCGTGGATAGTTTATGTCCAAATTCTGACGACATTAGCGAACTTCGCAAGACTAAACAGGACTGGAAGCTCTACGTCAAGTCGAAGGCGACTGCAGAGAAGATTATGGAAAATATGAGGTCTAGGACACCTACGGTTACAGCGTCACTGAAGGAGCGCTTGTTCATCGGAGTTCTAAAACGAGTCCCAAATAGTATGTCCCACACGGATGTCGAAACTATTGTCCCAAATGCCGTAAAAGCAGTGGAAATAGGAAAATACGAACATTCGAAAGTATTCAAGGTGTACTTTGAATCCAGAAAGAATCTAGACCGTTTTCTCGCGGACTCCGTCCGCGTTGGCTACGAGAAGCTGCCTGCCGAGGAATTTAATTTCCTACCGAAACGTTGCTACTCCTGTCATGGACTCGGTCATGTGGCGGCAGATTGCGCCGCATCTCCCATCTGTGGCCGCTGTGGTGGCACTGACCACGTATCTAGTAAGGACAATAAGTGCAACAACGATATGTTCTGTATCACATGCAAAAAAAGAGGTCATACATGTTACAGTGTTCGGTGCCCTTCAAATAGACCTACCCCAGCGAAGAAATGAATCGAGGACCCTTAGCCTCTTATGCGATTGCCTCGTGGAATATAAATGGAAATCTGTTAAGTCGGTCTGTGTTTTTGAAGGACTTTTTATCGAAGTGTGACATAGTGTGTATTCAAGAACATTTTGCAAACATTTTGAGCCTGAGCCTTTTGGAACTATCAACTAATCACAAAGTGTTCTCGGTTGCTGCGCGCCGCTCTCAGTCTCATGGCCGGCCTTGTGGTGGTCTAGCGACTTACGTGAAGTCATGTTTTACTTCTTCTGTCTTTGATTCAGCAAGTGACTTTTTAGCGGTTAGAATCCAGAATGTGGTTGTGCTGAATGTATACTTACCCACGAACTATCGCGATGACCGTTCTGAGAGACTTTTTGCCATTAGTGTCGCTCGTTTGTCTAAGTGCTTGGGAAAAATAAAAGAGCAGGGCTTATGCTGCATCGTGACTGGTGACTTCAATTGTGACCTAACTGACTCACTTAATTCTTCTGGTGATTCTGTTCGTCCAAGTATTATCTTCGGTCTGTTTGATGATGATTACTTGGTTGCGCCGAAGAATAAAAGTTTTACTTACGTCCATAATTCGGGTAGCACATCTAATTTAGACCATGTTTGTCACACGCGATCTGTAACTATTGTGGAAGTTGGTGTTAGTGATTCTAGTTTTACGTCAGATCATTTTCCTCTGTTTTTTAGTGCTCGGTTTGATGATGTCGGTCCTTCTTTTATCCCGTTTGCTAAAAAGCGATCTGTGTTTTATATTAGTGATTGGGATAGGGCGTCATCTGATCTCTTCCAGAATGCGTGTAATGATATTCTGGCGAAAATTCGCGTACCGTTTGATTTATTAATGCGGAGTTCAAAACAGAATATGCGGGATTTTCGAATTCGGCTGAATCTATATTGTAGTGAACTTACTCATGCCCTATCCCTTGCAGAAAAATCGGCGGTACCCATTAGGCGAGTAAAATCTGGAACCGAAGAGCCCGGTTGGTCAACTAATAGTAACTTGCGCAATGCTTGCTTTTCTGCTAAATTTTGGCTCTCGGTCTGGATTGAAGCAGATAAGCCGCGGGATGGGTGGCTGAGAAAACTGTACATCTATACGAAACGTCAGTTTGCAAAGCAGCTCTCTTTGCATCGGAATTCGATTATTTCGTCTTGTTCGGATGAAGTTCGGTCGCGGCCTAATAAGCTGTGGTCTAGTCTTGTGAAAGAAGCGCCAAGTCAAACCCCGTCTCTTATACCACTTTCTTCATGGATTGAGCATTATAAAAAAGAATTTTCTGCTCCGGATCCCCATCTTCAAAATAGTTATAAAGCGAGACTCCAAGATTTCTTTGAGCATGCATCTAGTCCGGGACCGATTATTACAAAGAGTCTGATTATTTCTACAATTGGGAAACTGAAGAAAAAAAAGTCTAGAGGATATGACGGGATTTCTGCACAACATTTGTCGTTGTGTGGGGGTATGTTTATTGAGCATTTGGTCCTCCTTTACCAAATGATATTTAATTTGGGAATTGTGCCCGATTCTTTTTCAATTGGATGTCTGACTCCTATCCCAAAGAAAAATAAACCTCCTTCCGATTGTTCGTCTTTTCGCCCGATAACGGTTTCAACTGTTTTTTGTAAAATATTTGAAATTCTGATTATTGAGGAGCTTCGTACTAAATGTACAGTTCAGGCCCATCAGTTCGGTTTTCAGTCCCGCCTCGGGTGCGGCCATGCTCTTTCTGCTTTAGTATCCGCTTTAGTTGACGCAGAAGACCGCGGTGAAAGCATCGCTTTAGCCACTCATGATGTAAGGCGCGCGTTTGATTCGCTTCTCCACGAGGAGATTATACTGGATATGGGTTTGGCCGGTGTTGATCCCTGCTCTCTAGCCCCACTGGCTGACATGTATGAAAATCTAAAAGCGGAACTTAAACTTCCTTTACCAGCGAGTGAGTGCACTAGCCTGTTGAATGATGTTGCTGTTTCTCCGCGTGGTAATCCCCTTCTCCCGGTAAAGAAGGGGGTAAGACAAGGTGCCATTTCGTCACCGACAGCATTTAATAACAGTATCGTAAAGCCGCAATCGAAGTCACTTATGACTTACATTCTGCGCGGTGTTGATTTATCTTTGATTGGATATGCGGACGATGTACTGAACCTGAGCCGCTCTCTGCAAGGACTAGAAGATAATTTTACTCGACTACAACAAGAGTATGCTCAGATTGGACTTCAGTTTAATGCCGACAAGTCTGAAGTACTGCTGTTTAATTCGAAATCTGATGCTGGTCGAAGCATCACACTTGGTGTTTCTACTGTTGGGCTCGCCGGTGGCATTGTATATCTGGGCCTTCCTATTGGACGGTCAATACTAGAGACGCGGCGGTTACTGCTTTCTCATTTTCAGAAGCGGGTTTCATTTACGTATAGCCGTATTGTGGCAAATAAGCGGAAGTTTGACCGTCGTCTGCTGGCCCGGGTGTACAATGCTATGGTTTTGCCCCATTATTTGTACCTTAGCCCATTCTGGCGTATATTTACGGCTACAGATAGACTGAAATTGCGTTCAGTGTACTACAAGTATGCAAAGTTTTTGTTGCGTTTACCACCATGGACAAGCAATCGATATGTTTCGCATCGGTACGGCATCATGAATCCTGAAGAAGCTATCCTAGCGCAGATTACTCGATATAATTTGACACTTAAGTCCCATCCCTGGGCTATGATTCTCCAGCAGTAGTTGGCATAAGCTGTTGGTTGTTGTGTTTGGTTTTTTTTTTGTTTGTTTCAGAAGAATTAGTGTTTTTGCGTTTTTTTTTTCTTGTCTTTTGTTGTGCTCCATCTGTTTTTAATTGATGGGTAATAAATGCATTCATTCATTCATTCAGCTGTGCCAACACAATATTCCTCACGCAACGTCTCAGCTAAATCCACCAATTGCATGGTATTATTAGAGTCTCTTCGCGCATGGGCAAAGGAGACTGCAATTGATTGAGGTTGTTCAACACTATTAAAATTTGACGGATTGTACACATCCATGAGTTCAGCCTCAATGTATAATGTCACCTTGTTGCTCTACAGGAATGTGTTCTAAAAACTTTTAAACCGCAAGGTAACATTGTCTCCTGAAACCGTCTCCACGGACTGGTATCCTAGACGCTTAGAGTGTTTCAAATGATTTTTCAGTTTTCATTCACTAAGAAATCTAGACAGACACATTGAACAGTAATAGCGTGTAGTTTGATTCTTACCCTGACTTAAAAGCCTGCTAGTATTGGGGATGGGAAAGAAATATCCAATTGAATAACGATTTTTGGCAGGTTCGAAAGAAACCATACCGAGCGTTTCTCTGATTCAATGAACGGAGCCCTACGTAATATATTACCCCTTTTTTTATTACTAAGCTCCCATCCTTCATGTTCTTCATCAAACTGTAAGACTTTAATCCCAATCTATAAATGTTCATTGGGCCTCTGAAAAATATCTATCCCCTTTAGTGTTATAAGATATTGGTCTTTTATACAATTAAAATCTACTTTAGGAGATTCAGCTCCCTCCCGACCCCCATAAACCCCCAAAACGTCCAAATATGTCTTACTAATACCCCGATTGACCTTGGGCTTATGCCCCGCACCGAGGACAGAATATTCGAAACACTCCAAGCCCGTATCGAAACGAAAGCGTTGTACACCCACACACCCCCTCAAATTTGCATTATATTTTTCATAATATTTCTTCCTCCTCCCACCTCTTAAACAAATCCTGTTTTAAATTAATAATATTTACTTCTAATTTTTTAATAAGTAAAACCACCAAAAAACTCCCGTTTTATTGTACCCCTCCATCCTCTTAAAATTTCACCCACTCAATCCGAAAAAAACATCCTCAAAATTATGCAAGTCCGGATGAATCGTTTCCATCCTCGTTTGCAGATGAAACTGGCACAAATCACCCGTACTTGCACTTGAAAGAATTATTTTAAGCGTGATGGATGCTTTAATGTTGTCCCCTGCCCTCCGCCTCCCGTATATGGTTTTCAAGAAGTGCCTGAATCTTGCTGACATAGGTGTGCGCTAGGTTAATAGGATCCTTATGAATACTACTACTTGTAAGGGAGTTGAATGGATCTCCAAACTCAGCCCTATAAACATGAATGTTGCGCAAAGCAGCATTCGTCAAATACAACTCTGGTAACACAAAAGGTGTGCCAGCCCCACTTTGCTCCCCCATATCACTTTGCGGTGCGGTTTTCATCTCGACCTCAATTACTGGCAACTGTTCTATCCATTCATAGTCTATAGCAAGGCCGAGACCTCGCACAAAACTGTCTAAATCAAACACTTGGGGAGCTACACTAGCCAGACTCACCCCCACACTAGGACCCCCTTGCGTTCACTACTCTCCAGGACCTCTTGCATGTCCATAAATGACTCAATATAGTCATAGGGATCGTAGGTGCCTTGAGATGATGGTGTGTGAACCTAGAAGAATAACAAGAGCATATTAGCTCACTGGAACACATTGCCCTATGAAAAAGAGAATAGTTAAGAGCGAGTATAGAAGTCATATACACTATACTACTCGTTGGAATGCATCATTGTATCATGAGCCATAGAAGGGTACCCTGACCCTCGGCACCGTAGCCCCCAATACTACTGACCATATGTAAAGGCCACACTACTGGTATAGATATAAATCCCCTTTGGATGTATAATTTTTTTTTAAGTTATAGAAAACTCATCGAGGGGGAATTATGTCAAGCATGTCGTCAATCCACGCAAGTATTTTATAAGCTTCGTTTGCCAGTGCTGCTCCTGTATCGGGAAAATTTGCGAGAATATCGTCTGTTATGCGGTGGAAATCGGCCTAGAAAAAAGAATATTCCTTTTAGATATGAAGAGTAGATGGAACTAACAAGGGTGGGGCCATTATAACTATTGGGGACAGATGGCTCCCCCCCCCCAAAAAAAAAAAACTAGCGAGTAAGCACATATTAGCGAAAAGAATGGATTTGAGCCGAAAAGACGATCAAAGCTTGAAAAGGTGAAAGTAGATTGAAAATAACCCTATTTTTAGACATTTCTGAGGGGTGAATCTTTCAAACTAGGCATATAACCTGAAGCTTCAATATTCTAATGAAAAGTCAGAAGTAACGGGTAAGCACTTGAAAGAATAAAAAAAAACTCCCTTCAATGCCGGAAATGGCGAACAATGTCATTAATAGAGTGAAAAGCTGATTGAAGCTTGAAATGGTGAAAGTAGACTAGAATAACAACTTTATTTTAGATATTTCTCAGGGGTAGGTCTTTAAAACTAAGGGGAGGGGCTGGTATATAACCTGAAAAGGTAAAAGTAGACTAAAAATAGTTAAAAAATGCCTGTAGTAGGCTAAGAATATAATAAATTACTCACATCTTCAAATTGCGCCGATAGGGCAGCACCACGGTCGTGTGCAGGCTGCACAGCTAGATGAGCAGGAGCTTGTCCAATCCTCGAAGCCCCGTCAAGGCATGAGAGGGAGCAGAGGGTTCCGATGGGGTTGCAGCTAGGTGGGCAGGGGGTTGCGCTGGTTGCACGGCAGCTTGATGGCTGAGAGATTGTAAAGAGGTTGCGCCCTTTGATGCTCCAGCATATTTGATAGCTGATGGTCTTGCGGGTTGCACAGGGATCGGCTTGTTGGTTTTTACCCTCTTGCTTAGAGGGAAGAGAGCGGGGAATTTCCAGAAAAGAAGATTTAGTATAAGTTTAAACTCTACCCGTATTAATGGGAGGGGTGGTCCCATGGATCATGTAATGATAAAAACATGTTGTTTTTAACATTTGTTAAATAATACTTCGTTAAAAAATAGCATTGTTCGTCTAAGGCTAAAAAATGCTTCAAATCCAGGGAAATAATTTAAAATCTAGATCACAATCTCACAATATCCAGCCCACCTTTCCTGGAAATCAAAACTAGATTTTTTTATAGATATACCTGAAAAAAACAAATATTGGAAAGTTCCCTTCTAAAAACCATAGTTTTTTGCTATAAAACACCCGCCATTGCCCAAACACCCTCCAGGTTTTAAAAATACGCTATTAATCATCTAGGGGCTATAAAATAGATCTGGTATGCGCCCTGGAAATATCCACCCAGGACCGATGTTTTCTCATTTTCTTAACCCTTCTCCCTCTCCAGCCTTATATGCCGCTATCTCAAGCTTTTTTTTAATGTTATTATTCATCTAAAGAGCAGATAATTAGGTTCCTAGAATAGGTCTCCTCCCTTTTTCAAGATCATGAAAAGTAGAATTTGCGAGAAATAAACCAGACATTCACTAGACTTTTTTTTTGTCCAGGCCTAGGACGGAAAATAAATATTTCTGTTTTACCATTTAGAAAGACCCGCCTCGACCCCCTACATATAAATAACACGCTATTAACCATAGCTTGGAAATTTTTACCTTTTTCTGGTGGAATTTAGTGTTTTGGGTAAATTAAACAACATGTAATAACTTACGCTCGCCCTCAAGATAAAACACCGGCTAATCATATTCTGAATATAAAAAATAAATTACCACTTCTCGCAAAATCAAATGATTTATTGTGTGTCAATTTTGTTGGCAAAGGATCTTTTCCAGACAATCAGCCTCTTGTTCATAACACATATGTTTGGCAATTATAGGGTTAAAACCCTGGGCAAAGAGACTGCGTGACACGATTATATTTTGATTGATCGCGTGCTAGGGTTTAAGCTTAGATCTGTTGGCATAAGGGGAAAAGACAAGATTTGCAGAGAAATGATACTTATCAGCGAATAGTATATTTTTTTGAAAAGATTAATTATCATCGAATGTGGGGAGAGGCTGGCCTTTTAGATGGTAAATAGGGTATAATAAGAACTGTAAAATGAGTATAAATAAGATGGTGTGTTTAGAAGAGGCAATGGGACTTGGAGGAGGGTGCTTAGGAAATACTAGAGACTCACCTTTTGATACCGTGAATTATTCTTTGCTTTTTAGAGACTTGTAGGACTTTCGAGGGTCAAATGAGTACTGATGTAGATTCATCTTTCCCCCGGATATTTATAGCGTCCCCAGGACACAGGGGCTTTGCATGGGTCTTCTATATTTAGAGGTTCTGGGACAAGAGAAGTACAGAATAGCCGTCTAGACACCTATATGAGGGCTTCTATTTTTAGAGGAATAAAAAAAAATGGCGGCTGCTAGAGGAAATATTGGAATCCTGGGTGTCTCCCAGAATAGAGGTCTAGACACCTATATGGGGGCTTCCATTTTTAAGAGGGAAAACAATGTGGCAAAAATGGCGGTTACTAGGGGAAATAACAGGACACCTTGGAGTGTCATGGCAATTCTGTGCTATTTTCCTAGGGACTTATTTAAAGCGAAAGGGGCCGTCATTGGAATCCAGGCTCTTACGAGAATCCGGGGTGGGCTCTCGTGGGAATTTTTCCAGGGGTCTTGTGACGTCAGAGGGCTCTCGCGGGAATCCGGGGAGGGCTCTCACGGATTCTTAAATGCCCTTATTACTCTTAATAGTAATAGTTCATTCAGAAAGCAAATTTATGGAAATTACAAAAAGATCTTAAGCCTTTTAGAGATGCTTAACTGATTATTTTGAAATTCTTGATCTTATGTACATGGTCTTCATAAATTCATCTTGATAACAGGGGGGAGAGCGGATCCAGGAGATGGTCTTAGGGACGCGTGCCTCCTCCAGAGGGTCGAAAGTTTCACTAACTACAGGTTTGGAGGGGTGAAAAGCCCAACAGGCTTGAAGAGCCCAATCCTTATCTTTCCTCCCCTAAAAATTAATTCTGAATCAGTCCCTGGTAATAACGTCATCGTAAAGTGTCAAATGGCACCAAAACAGCATATTTTGATGCCGTACCTAGACTGGAAAGCCCGAGAAGCGTACAAAGTATCCCATTAACCGATGACCTTAACCCATAGAACCTTAACCGAAGGTTTAGTATTATCACTCTTATACAATCCTCCTCGTAGCCAGTAGTATCCGATCTCTGCTTTCAAGCGCACACCCTCCCCAGTTTCAAACGCATGCCCTCCCTTTTTTCCAAAGGATTTCAAACGCATGACCTCTAATGTCACACCCTCGCAACTGTGCAATGCGGTCAGCTCTTTCCACCGGAGCCCTGTTTCTAGGCAAGATTTCAACCTTTCGCATGATTCCCAAACCCTGGCAAAAGTCCCATGACAAACCCCTTTTGTTTTTCTATGACATGCCCCTTTGTTTTTCTACAACACGCCCTCTGACGTCACGTAACACACCCTCACACCTCTAAAATGTGGTCAGCTGTTACTAGCCCCTTGCACCTGTTTCTAGACAAGATTTCAAGTGCATGTTTCGTCTTGTGACAAGCCCCTTTTTTTCTGTGACAGTCCTCCTACGTCACGGTTCACACCCCTGTTTCAAGCGCATGTTACACCACGCGACACAACCTCGCCTTTAAAAGGTCAGATAAGTGGAGCTATCAACCCCTCAAGCCGTCAGACCTACGCAATGTGGTTACCGGTACTATTAAAGGGAATACAATTGCCAAGACTCCATGACACACCCCTCTGGACTCCAATGACGTCTTACGAATTACCCCGTTTTAAAAGGACAGATGTGTACTTTGCGAAAGAAACCCATGAGGGAATCCCAGCTTGTAACGTAATGACAGCTCACACCTTGCGTAATTATTGTGCAACACTGTCACGTAATACTTTTTTTTCCCCAAAAACCCCAAAGAGTTTTTTCATTAACTTAATGGCGGTATACAATTTATGTAAGGTCAGCGCATCTTATGGACGGCGCATCCATCACTGCCAAATAATACCATTTTGACATTTTTCGCCCGAAAGTCTCAAGACATTTTCTTTTTCGGTGTTTCATTTTTCGTTCGAAACTATTTTCATATTTTTTCTTTTTCTAGAGTTCTTGACCCCGCCAGGACTCGAAAAGTCATTCCCTTCCAATCGTACAGCACCACAAGCAAGTCGTCCATGAAACCATTCACAGTATTTTGTATCAGGAACGATATTCCAAAAATAATCTATTGCATGACAGCTAAGATTCCTCATCTTTTGGCACTCGTTAGAATGATGCGTTGCTCTCCCGATTTGATACACTTCAGGGGACATGTGCTCTCAAGATATTAATAACGATAAAACGAAAATTTATCGCTTTTTAAGTGGGATATTAGATTTCCCACTATCGCGACAACACACCCCCCCCCCCTCTAGCATGCAATACCGGAGGAATAAGGTTGATATTAGATGCAAATTTTTGACATTTTAAGAGCTTTTAAGTAAAATATCCATTTCTTTTAGTACCTGTTAGATTTTCACCTCTTCCATGGGAAAAATTCTTTAATGTCTCCACCCTAACTTTTAAGCTGTAGTTCACCCCCACAATGACATTACATGACTCCCCCTCAGCCCTGACAAGACATCATCTCCACAAAGATATTTTTCAGGCATTTCCTATCAAAAATTATGTCTTTAAATCCCGTGATTTGAGTTTTTTGCAACCCAAGCCCACCAAGATGCCCTACAAAATACTCCAACCGCCATGGCATTTCATCCATGTGATACCAGCCCCCCACCCCCTGAATGACCTGATATTAGTGATACATTTAAACCATAAACCAGATTGCTTTGAATTACTTTTAACGAAATGCACCGTTTCATTGAGTATTGTTAGATTTCACTCCCCCTGCAACAAAAAATTCGTTTAACACCCCCCCCCCCCAAATTACCTTTAAGCTCTAATGTATACTAGTCAATGACAATGCATACCACCTTGGTAAATTATGGATGATATTAAACACTCCACACCCTGACATCGCTACATCTCTCCTAAAACATCTGTCAGGCATTTCCTAATAAAACTTATGCCTTTAAATCCTGTGATTCAAGTTTTTACAACCCAAGTTTATCATGATACCCTTACAAAACACTCCACACCGCCAGGGCATCACCCATATCCATCACCATATGGCACCAGACCCCACCCCTCCAACCCCCGGGGCGAGCTGATATTAGTGGTAGATTTAAACCATATTAAGAGGTATTATTGAAAGACTTTTAACAACAATATCCATTTCTTTGAGTTAAACTTATCGATATTTAACAATATCCTAACAATAGGTTCAACCCTCCTAGTAGCATTCATTTTCAGAGGGCGCCTTGATAATAGACATAATTTTTAGGCATCATTGTGGCTTATAAGAGAATATAATATAAGCAATAGCATGCGTAATTTAAGGAACAACGAGGGGAGAGGACTCCAGGGGAGGAGGGGTATCTGTGAGGGGAGGAGGCCCGTTTTTCACTCGCCAGCTCACCACTGTTATATTTATAATTTTTTCGTTACTAAAAGCGGTAATTTTCAAGTGTATATTTTTTAATAGCCTGCCTCCGTCCACTAAGGTACTGGTCTGCTCGCTGGTAACCTCCAAGGGAGTGTCCAGTCCATCCGAACGGTTTCTCTTAGCCCAGGGCACATTTTTCAGCAAAAATATCAAAACATGCAAAGGAGAGGAAATTCTTGTTCCCACCTACCCCGCGCACTACGGGGGACTTTGGGCAGTGTCTACTCATTTCTGGGACAAAAACCCGGGGATCCCGCGCGCTGTGGGAGAGTTTGGTCTGTTTCTGTTCATTCCGAGGATGGAATCCGGACTTCAGCTAGGCGATAAAGGAGGTTAAAAAATGGTCTTGCTCGAGATAATTTAAAAAGTAGCAATAATAGGGAAATTATCATTGAGTTTCTACAGCAACCCTCTAACATCACATCATCCCTGTTTCTAGCGCTCAGATGGCAAGATTCCCTCCCTCGCAAAGGTTCCCGGCTGGCAAGATTTCCATAATTGGCAAGATTCCCACCCTGGCAAGATTCCCACCCCTCGCAAAGGTTCCCGGCTGGCAAGATTCCCATCATTGACAAGATTCCCGCCCTGGCAAGAATCCCAGCCCTGGCAGACCAGCCGGGATTCCAGGCGTTCAAATATTTCTCCTATATTGACATGATTCCTAGCCATTTTTTGGTAAATTGTTTTTCTTGAAGATCCCCTCGATTTCCATATCCAGGTCTAATATGAATAACACCAGTGTATCTCGCAAGCTAGACTAAAAGAACCCCACGAGGCTCCAGCACGACACACGTACACGGGTGCTGTGTAATAACGGCGGTGCGCATCTCAAGCAAAGATACCTAATCGGAGGGGATGGAAAATCACCTTGCGAGAAGATTAGATGTCCAAACCCTTAAAAAGTATACTTGGTCCAGAGCGGAATGGCGCCGAGACACCGTTTTTACACTGATACTAACGCTCATAACCCACCCCCCGTCATCCATGTGGTGCCAACCCTCACCTCCTAGGACATTTTCAACCCTTTTCCTTCCGAAAATAAACTTTTGGAATCCCATTAAACACTATATTTTTGAAAGCAGAGAAGTCACTCCCCCCATTCTATACTAGTGTTTGATACTCTAAGCCATTCATCCCACAGTGCCACATTATTACTGCCCCCTGTGACATACCTGTTTCATCTTCCCATCTCCCCCAAAACACTTTTCAGACATTTCTTGCTAAAGATTTTACTTCAAGTCATTCATTCGGGTTTTCGCAAGCAATTCACGCCACAGTACCGCACTATAACTACTCTCTAACAGCCCTATCTCATCGCCACATCTCCCCCAAATCACTTTTCAGACATTTCATTTAAAAAATTTCATTTTCAACTCATTCATTAGGATTTTCGCGAGCAATTTACGGCACAGTAGAGCGCTATAACTACTCTCTAACACCCCTCTGTCATCGCCCCCATAACCCCAAAACACTTTTCAGACAGTTCTTCTTAAAAATTTTACTTCAAGTCATTCATTTGGGTTTTTACAAGCAATTCACACCACAGTACCGCACTATATCTACTCTCTAGCACCCCTCTGTCATCGTCCCATCTCCACCAAAACACTTTTCAGACATTTCTTGTTAAAAATTTTATTTTAAGTCATTCATTCAGGTTTTTGCAAGCAATTCAGCCCACAGTACAGCACTATAATTACTCTCTAACAGCCCTCTTTCATCGCCCCATCTCCCCCAAAACACTTTTATCAGACATTTTTTGTAAAAAATTTTATTTCAAGTCATTCATTCGGGTTTTCATAAGCAATTCACGCCACACTACCAGACTATAACTACTCTTAAGCCCCCCTCTGTTATCGCCCCATCTACCCCAAAACACTTTTCAGACATTTCTTGTTAAAACTTTTACTTCAAGTCATTCATTCAGGTATTCGCAAGCAATTCACGCCACAGTACAGCACTATACTTACTCTTTAACAGCCCTCAGTCATCGCCCCATCTACCCCAAAACACTTTTCAGACATTTCTTATTAAAAATTTTACTTCAAGTCATTCATTCGGGTTTTCGCAAGCAATTCACGCCAAAGTACCGCACTATAACTACTCTCTAGCACCCCTCTGTCGTCTCCCCATCCCCCCAAAACACTTTTAAGACAGTTCATGTTAAAAATTTTATTTTCAAATCATCCATACGGGTTTTCGTAAGTAATTCAGCCCGCAGTACCTCACCGCCCCATCTCCCCCAAAACACTTTTCAGACATTTCATGTTAAAAATTCTACTTCAACTCATTCATTCGGGTTTTTGCAAGCAATTCAGCCCAAAGTACCACACTATAACTACTCTAAGACATCCCTCTGTCATCACCCCATCTCCCCCAAAACACTTTAGACCTTTCTTTTTAAAAATTTTATTTTCAACTCATTCATTTGGATTTTCGCAAGCAATTCGTGCCCTGGTACCACATTATAACTGCTCTAAGACACCCCTCTGTCATCGCCCCATCTCCCCCAAAACCCTTTTTAGACATTTATTGTTAAAAGTTTTATTTCAAGTCAATCATTCGGGTGTTCGCTAGCAATTCACACCAGAGTACCACACTATAACTACTCTAAAACACCCATCTGCCATCACCCCATCTCCCCTAAAACACTTTTCAGACATTTTTTGTTAAAAACTTAATTTTCGACTCATTCATTCGGGTTTTTCGGTAGCCTGGGGGCCCATAGTTAGTAATTTCAAAAAGCTCCCCCTTAACCTAACCACCAGAGGACCCTAGCACCCAATTCAACCAGGGTCCCCTAGCGAGGATTTCCAACAGGGTCTCCCTAACCCAACCACCAGAGGATCCTAGGAACCATTTCAAGCAGAACCCAAATATCCAATTCAACAGGGGCCTAGCGAAAATTTCCAACGACGGCTACACCCTCCCCCTAGCCTAAACACCGGAACACCCTAGCAAGCAATTCAACTGAGGCCCATACTATGTTCATGGAGCTTGTAGCAAGCCTGATTTTTTACTAATGGAGCTTGTCGCATGATTTTTTGTTCGTTCATCTTCTTGCATGCTAATTTACTCTTCGTGAAACTTTTTCTCCTCACGAAACTGATTTTCTTCACGGATCTGATGTGCTGATTGTTGCTCGTGGAATTTGTTGAATGCTGATATTTATCGTGAAACATTTTACATGTTGATTTTTCTGTTCATGAAATTTGTACATTGTTTTTTTCTCCTCGTGAAACTGATTTTATTCATGGAACCTGTCGAGTGCTGATTTTTTTGCTCATGAAACTTTTTAATTCTCTACGTGAAACTGACGGAAAATTGATTTTTCTCCTTCCAAACTTATTTTACTCATGGAACTTATTGCATGCTGATTTTAATTTTTTTTCATGGAAGCTCTTGCATGCTGATTTTTGTTCTTGAAACTTGTCACACGCACATTTTTCTCATGGTGACACTTATACATTGATTGTTCTCCTCGTGAGACAGATTTTATTCATGGAACTTATATTTACCTTTCTCCGTAGAACTTGTTGCATGCTGAGTTTCTGTCATGAAACTTATTACATGTTGAATTTTCCCTTCGTGAAACTCATTTTGCCCAAGGAAATTTTTGCGTGTTGCTTTTTTGGTCAGTGGATCATCTTGCATGCTGATATTTTTTGTGAAACGTGTTACATGTTGATTTTTCTCTTCATGAAACATGTACACTGGTTTTTCTCCTTTTGAAACTGTATTTATTTATGGAACTTGCTGCGTACTGATTTCTTTTTTGTTCGTGGAACTTT
The DNA here is from genome assembly GCA_027921565.1 of Artemia sinica. Lineage (NCBI taxonomy): Eukaryota > Metazoa > Arthropoda > Branchiopoda > Anostraca > Artemiidae > Artemia > Artemia sinica. Next base: position 34,250,615 of record CM051267.1, read on the forward strand.
TTGCATGCGTATTTTTGTTCGTGAAACTAGTCATATGGTGATTTTATTTTCTTTGTGAAACTTTCACATTTTTCTCTTCGTAAAATCTATATATTGATTTTTCTTATCGTGAAACTGGTTTTCATATAGAACTTACCGCATGCTGATTTTTTTTGTGGAGAGTGTTGTGTGCTGTTTTTTGCTCATAAGACGTATCGCATGCTAATTTGTTTCCTGACAAAATTGATTTCTTCATGGAACTTGCTGCGTGCTGTTTTTCCATTGAACATCTTGCATGCTGATTTTTTTTGTTTGTGGAACGTGTTACATGTTGATTTTTCTCTTCATGAAACATGTACATTGATTTTTTTCCTTTTGAAACTGATTTTCTTCATGGAACTTACTGCGTGATGATTGTTTTTTTTTGTTCATGGAGCTTGTTGCATGCGTATTTTTGTTTGTGAAACTAGTCACATGATTATTTTATTTTCCATGTGAAACTTTCACATTTTTTTTCTTCGTAAAATTCATACAATGATTTTTTTTCTCTTCATGAACCATGTACATTGATTTTTTTCCTTTTGAAACTGATTTTCTTCATGGAACTTACTGCGTGATGATGGTTTTTATGTTCATAGAACCTTTTGCAAGCGTATTTTTGTTTGTGAAACTAGTCAAATGATGATTTTATTTTCCGTGTGAAACTTTCACATTTTTTTATCTTCGTAAAATTTATACAATGATTTTTTTTCTCATCGTGAAACTTATTTTCTTATTTAACTTGTTATCAACGCGCCCTCTTTAAATGAATGCTACTAGGAGGGTTGAACCTATTGTTAGGATATTGTTAAATATCCATAAGTTTAACTGAAAGAAATGGATATTTTTGTTAAAATTCTTTCAAAACACCTATTAATATGGTTTATATATACCACTAATAACAGCTTGCCCCCGGGTGGGGGGGGGGGGTCTGATGCCATATAGTGATGGATGGGGGTGATGTCCTGGCGGTTTGGAGTGTTTTGTGAGGGTATCATGATAGGCTTGGGTTGCAAAAATTTGATTCACGGGATTTAAAGGCATAATGTTTATTAGGAAATGCCTGAAAGATGTTTTGGGGGAGATGTGGCAATGTCAGGGGGGGGGGTTAATATCATCCATAATTTAACAAGGTGGTATGCATTTTCATTGACTAGTATACTCTAGAGCTTAAAGATAAGGTGGGAGGTGTTAAATGCATTTTTTGCTATAGGGGGAGTGAAATCTAACAATATTCAATGAAACGGTGCATTTCGTTAAAAACTATTCAAAGAAATCTGTTAATATGGTTTAAATGTATCACTAATATCAGGTCAGCCAGGGGGAGAGGTGGGGGGGCTTGTGTCAAATGAGTGAAATGCCATGGCAGTGTGGAGTATTTTGTGTGGGATCAGGTTTGGCTTGGGTTACCAAAAACTTGAATCAGGGGATTTAAAGACATAATATAATAGGAAATGCCCGAAAGATGTCTTGGTGGAGATGATGTCTTGTCAAGGAAAGGGGGTGGGGTTCATGTAATGTCGTCGTGGGGTGAACTACAGCTTAAAAGTTAGGGTGGAGACATTAAGGAATTTGTCCCATGGAAGAGGTGAAAATCTAACAAGTACTAAATAGAAATGGATATTTTCCATAAAAGATCTTAATATGTCTTAAATTTGAATCTAATATCAACCTTATTCCTCCGGTATTGCATTCTAGAGGGGGGCGTATTGTCGCGACTGTGTGAAATCTAATATCCCACTTAAAGAAACGATACATTTTCGTTTTATCGTTATTAATATCTTGAGAGCAAATGTCCCCTGGAGTGTATCAAATCGGGAGAGTAACGCATCATTCTAACGGGTGCCAAAAAATGGGGAATCTTAGCTGTCATGCAATAGATTATTTTTAGAATATGGTTCTTGATACAAAATACTGTGAATGGTCTCATGGACGACTTGCTTGGGAAGCTGTACCATTGGAAGGGAATGACTTTTCGAGTCCTGCCGGGGTCTAGAACTCTAGAAAAAGAAAAAATATGAAAGGTGTTTCGAGCGAAAAATGAAACGCTGAAAAAGAAAATGTCTTGAGACTTTTGAGCGAAAAATGTCAAAATGGTATTATCTGGCAGTGATGGATGTGCCGTCCATGCGTAAGATGCGCTGACCTTACATAAAGTGTGTACCGCCATTAAGTTAATGAAAAAAAACGCCTCGGGGGTTTCGGCGGAAAAAAGTATTACGTGACAGTGTTGCACAATAATTACGTAAGGTTTGAGCTGTCATTACGTCACAAGCGGGGATTCCCTCATGGGTTCCTTTCGCAAATTACATATCTGTCTGTTGAAAACGGGGTAAGTCGTATGACGTCATTGGAGTCCAGAGGGGTGTGTCATGGAGTCTTGGCAACTGTATTCCCTTTAATAGAACTGGTAACCACATTGCGTAAGTTTGACGGCTTGAGGGATTTGAAGCTCAACTTATCTGACCCTTTAAAGGCGAGGGTGTGTCGCGTGGTGTAACATGCGCTTCAAACGGGGGTGTGTACTGTGAAGTCAGAGGACTGTCACAGAAAAACAAAGGGGCTTGTCACATGACGAAGCATGCACTTGAAATCTTGCCTAGAAACAGGGGCGATGGGCTACTAACAGCTGACCACATTGTACAGGTGCGAGGGTGTGTTGCGTGACGTCAGAGGGCATGTTGTAGAAAAACAAAGGGGTATGTCATAGAAAAACAACGGGGGTCGTCGTAGGAATTTTGCCAGGGCTCCGGTGGAAATAGCTGACCTCATTGCACAGGTGCGAGGGTGTGACGTCTGAGGGCATGGGTTTGAAACTGGGGAGGGTACGCGTTTGAAGCTGGGGAGGGCATGTGTTTGAAAGTAGAGATGGGATACTACTGTAGCCCCCTTGTTATGTGACAACAACAACAACGTGTTCCGTTGTAGTAACAGCTGTTATTTACGTTTATTTACGTTTATAAAGGCTCCCCCTTGTATCCCTGGTCATGGAACCCTTCAAGGGGAATAAGGTTATTGTATTTCCATTTTGTATTTATTGGTGAATAAACTCTCGGCATTCTTAACAGTAAAAGTTAATTACGAAAATAATTTGTCGGGATCAAACAGTTCGTGGTATTGTACTGTAAGTAAGCAGCGACTCGGCTCAATAATAACCGAAACTCTAAAAGAAAGAATTTGAAAAAAATTGATATATATATATATATATATATATATATATATATATATATATATATATATATATATATATATATATATATATATATATATATATATATATATATATATATATATATATATATATATATATATATATATATATATATATATATAAATATATATATATATATAATAACTATGTATATATATATATAATAACATAATATAATATATATATAATAATATAATAAATATATATATATATATATATATATATATATATATATATATATATATATATATATATATATATATATAATAACTATGCCTTTGTGGATGACGTGACCCACCATAGCCCTTGGTGAAAGGGCAGTAAGTTCCGCAAATTTACCCATTAGTATTTGTTATTGGGAAATAGGCCTATACGGAAATCATTTTGGAAGGGGATTTTCTGCGGGGGGGGGGGGGGTATTTTCCACAGGAATAATTTTTCGTGAGGATGAAAGTTTCCGGGGGGAGGGCTGTAAGTTATGCAATTTGCCTACTGTTTACACATGGTATTTGTTATTGGAAACTGCTCAGAATTTTTTTCGAGGGGGAACTTTCCACGGAGGAGGGGAGAGCTTTCTTGGAGAAACTTGAAAGAAGCAAAAATTAGTGCTTCGCAGATTATGCAAGGTATATCTGAAAAATTAGCTCAAATAAACTTTCAAGGGGGAACTTTCCACAGGGGGATTTTCAGGGGAAACTTGAAACAAGTACAAATTATTGCTTTGCAGGTTATGCCAGCTATATATGTGAAACTAGCTCATATAAATTGACTCATAATATTTCCTTATAGTTAGTAGTATGTGACTTAATACTTTGCCTGGTCCTATATACCATTGCTAGGGAGTCCGAAGTCCCTGAGCCCTGAGTTCAAGGTCACTGGGGAAAACCCAGAAATGTTTTTGTCAACAGAGACTTTGGGAAAAACCCTAATTACATAACATGTTTTTGTGAACAATTTTTGGAAAACCTAATTTGTTTCTTAACAGGGGAAGACCTTGGGAAAAAATATACCTTCAATATGGGGTAACCACTGAAGTACTATGTAACATAGGGAAAACCCAATTACTTAACTTATTTTCTGGTTTTGGGAAAATCCAATTCACTTGGGCAATAGGTATTGTGATTGGTTGAAATCGGGACTTTAGGGGGAAACCCATGACCTTCTGAAACGTACATATAAGGTAAGAAATCAATGATAATATTATCATTAGTTTAACAATACTCGACTGGTGCAGAATAGTTAAGTGAATAAATTATGTCTTAGAAAAGAAATTTGGATTATGGTGATTCTATGGAGAGAGTAAGTTTTTCTTTATTTTTAGTATGCTTAGTGAATATAAGTGGAAGAGAGATAGTCATATTAAAATATATAATTTATAAATTTCATAGCTATTGAATTATCAAGTAAATATCTAGTGGGGCTATATAATTTATAAACAAATATATATATATGTGCTTCTTACCATTTTCGTAATAAATTGTTCCAAGAATATACTAAAATGAACATCAAATTCCATTTCATGTCACACTTTTAAGCAATATTCCTTCAATAAAATTCCATTTTAACATGCTAACACTTTAACAAACTAAACGCTGGATCCCGAGGAATGTTAGCGACTTGCAGCATCAAGACGTAAGTAATACGTTTTGAAGACTATGGGCGTTCAAAGACTTACTTTCACTTGAGATACCAATACAAGATGGCGTATTTGACACTATTGAAAAGAAATCATATTTTTTTTCTAGAACGAGAGGAGGGAAGGATTGAAAAGAAATAGTCAAGTATTTTTTTTAAGAAAAGTAGATATTTTATTTTATTGAGCTTAATATTAGAAATAGAATTATAGTCATTTGAGTTAAAACTTAAGGCATATCAATGAGCTTTTTTTTTGAAGTAGTATGAAAATACTAGTTCTCGTTATTTGAGATCAAATTTATACCATATCAAAAATTTTTCTTTCTGAAGAGCCCTGTTCGTTCAGTTTGAAGATTTTTTTTTTAGGCGATGTAAATTCATTAAGAACCACCGAGGTCAATAAAACATAGAAAATTAATCGTATATTATTAACAGAGAAGAAAAAGTGAGTGAATTTTGTGCTAGGGGAGGGAAGATTTTCCGGTCTAAAATACCTTCAAGGTTTCTCTTTTTTTCATTTCATTTAAATAACATGGAACCAAACTCTAAATTAGAACCAGGCACCCCCAAAAATGTAAAATAAATGAGGAAAAGTAGTTGAGACTCACTAGATTCCACAAGACCCATAGAGGGGGGGGGGCATACTATTGGAACTACTAGTCCCTAAAGACTATTACACGTACCTGAGTCTTGTGCAACACTATAGTAGGGGGAGGGGAGAGGTGGACTTGCTTTTAACTTCATTTAAATAACATGGAGTCAAACTCTAAATTATAACCATGTAGATTTAAAATGGACTTCTTTATTTCGAAGAGACAAGAAAAATATTTTTTTTAGCTTTGTGTCCTACTCTGCTATAATAACTCAGCCTCAAGCCCACAAAAAATGTAAAATAAATAAGGAAAAGTAGTGAGGGTCCACGAGACCCATAGGAGGCTGTTTTCTTTACTTATGCAAATATTTTCTTCAAGATTTCTTTATCCTCTCTCTCTCTTTTTTGTGTATGTTTGAACACAAGCCTCTAGAAATTAAAACTGAGACTGTTTTTTTTCTCAGGATTGAAAAGACTATATCTATCAGAACCATGTAGATTTAGAATGGACTTCTTTATTTCGAAGAGACAAGAAAATTTTTTTTTAGCTTTGTGTCCTACTCTGCTATAATAACTCAGCCTCAGGCCCACAAAAAATGTAAAATAAATAGGGAAAAGTAGTGAGGGTCCACGAGGTCCATAAGGGGCTGCTTCTTTACTTATGCAAATATTTTCTTCAAGATTTTCTTTATCCATCTCTCTCTCTCTCTTTCTTGTGTATGTTTGAACACAAGCCTCTAGAAATTAAAACTGAGACTTTTTTTTCTTAAGATTGAAAAGACTATATATATATATATATTTGATTTTGCTATATTTTGTTCTAGACTGATGCCAAAAAGATAAGAATTATTGAATTGAAAGAGGTTCCACGAGCAGTGAATTGGAGGGAAAATGAAGAAGAGAATCAGTCGCCAGGACATGTCGATCCTTCTGTTATGGATAGTTTATTGAGGCTGATTGACTCTATCCCTAGTCCTAGAATAGCAGAAGAACTCCCGATAACAAACGTGGACTCTTCACAAGCTATGATCAGCTCTTCTATCAAAAACGTAAGAGAAATTTAATTTATCCTCTCTTTCATGTGCGTGTTTGAATACAAGCCTCCTATTATGCATTTGTTTTTTAAATAGGACTAGTAAAAAATATAATAATAATAATAGGGGAATTTAATAAATATATGTTTGTGTATGATAAGACCTCCCTCCATTCTTGTACAAAAAAAAATCAGCTACAAGAAACAATTGTTTGTTAGCATTCCATGACCTAGAAATTAAAAAACTGAGACTGTTTTTTTCTCAGGATTAAAAAGACATTATATATTTGTAGCAAATAATTTGATTTTGCTATTATTTTCTAGACCGATGCCAAGAAGAGGCGACCAAAAAACCAAAAAAGATAAGAATTGTTGAGTTGAAAGAGGTTCCACGTGCAGTCAATCGGAGGGAAAATGAAGAAGAGAATCAATCAACAGGACATGGTGATCCTCTGTTATAGACAATTTATTGAGGCTGATTGAGACCATCCCGAGTCCTAGGACATCTATGTCACACGAAATACATTCAGTGGAAGACAAAGATGAAAGTCAGTCTCCCGGTCATGTTGATTGTACAGTTATGGACACACTTTTGAATATAGTGAAAACCATCCCTAGTCCTCAGATGACAACAAACATGGACTCTCCACAAGCTACAATCAGCTCTTCTAACGAAAACGTAAGAAAATTAAATTTATCCTCTCTCTCTCTCTCTTTCATGTGTATGTTTGAGCATAAGCCTCTTATCATACTTTTGTTGCTTAAATAGGATTAGTACAAATTGTATCTAAAACAAAGGGGGGAGAGGAGAATGTGCGTGTGTGTATGATGAGCCCAACACAACCCGTCCGCCCCCCTCCAACACCTCTATAAAAAAATCTTTTCAGAGAAAGAATTAATTTTATCCTCTCTCTCTCTCAATTACAATTGTATAGTGTGTGTGTGTGTGTTTGTATGTGTATTTGAAGAGACATCCAGTCAAAGGGAAAAACTAAATTCATTTCTTTTAGTTTCAAAAATGTAATAAAATGGACTACCTTCCATGGTTCAGAATTAGAAAGGATCCAAGAGAAATATCCTATTTCACAGGACCAACTATCAGAAGGGGATATTAGTGAAGGTATGTCGCAAAATATTCCCCCTGATTTTCAGTTTACTACGGAAGAGCTTAATAAGCTTGTGGAAATCGTTGATAGTGATGTTTCTGGGGGCAATGTTAATTCTATTAGTGATATGATCCCTGAGCAAAATGGTGCAGGGTTTGAAAACACTGGCACGCCCCCAGAAAGTGTATTACGTGAATTTAGTCTGTTAGAATCTGCTCTAGGTCACATTGAAACACACAGGGTAGTTTTTAATCCCCCCGAGGAGAGTTTAACTGACGGAGGTATTATTTTAATCGACCCTGTTGAAACTCTCCATACATACATTGACAAGATTCGAACACTTATTGAGAGTCAGATTCAGAGCTGGGGCAGAAGAGATGGTATTAAAGCTTCAATTAGTCAAAAAGTATATTTGCAAAAAGGACAGTCAGGTGATATTTTTCATTTTTATTTTTCAACCGGGAATCAGACATTTTACCCTGGCTTAAATAATTTTGATGATAATTTATTCAATTGGGTCAACAAATTAATATCCACTTTGGATACATTTAATGAGAAGGGTAGCGGGTCCACTATATTATTCATAGAGCATCTGGATCTGAAACTCAGTAAATTAAAAAAACAATTTACTTTAAGAGAGGCGGGTGGAAACCGACGAATAAAATGTCATCCAGATTTGTCGGCTACAGGGGGAGTTCAAGGTTTAAATTTTGACGCAGGTTTGAAATGTTTTAAATATGCATTTTTAGCTGCTGCACATAAACCTCTTGCAGTGGAAGCTAGCATGAAAAAACTGGACGAATTTGCGCGAAATGGTGGAGAAAATTTTCCAAAAGTAAATTTTGACTGTTTGGAGGGCAAGTATCCGGTGTCCTTAAAATAAATAACTATGTTTGAAAAAGAAAATGAAAATCTTGGGTTGGGAGTAATGGTTCTTCAGTATGATACAGAATTTGTGGATGGGGGGAAGAAACCAAATAAAAAAGGAGTTTTGTATTCAGTTAGGACACCGGCAGTAGATAATACAAAAAATTTAGTTTGGATCATATATGAGCCTGCCAAAGATATAAAGTCATATGGTCATTTTTTCCCTATTACTACAGTTAGTAGATTGTTATCTCAGGGTGTTAAGAAAGGGGAACGACATTACTGCCCCATGTGTCTTTCCCCATTTCAAACTGAGAAAACATTCAATGATCATATAAAATATTGCAAAATTCACGGGAATCAAAGAGTAGAAATGTCGGCAGGAGACAAAGCCATTTTACAATTTAAAAACTTTCAAAATTCCCTATTACAGAGTGATAAGGTGGCTTTGGATTGTGAAGCAAGACTGCTGGATGTATCTGACTCATCAAAGCCAAGTATAGTCAAAGAACATAAACTTGTAGCCGTGTCGTATGCACATGCTCAGCGAGACCCCAACAACAACAAAATGAAACTGGTAGAGTTTTTTGAGACTATGGGAGAGGAGGGAAACATGGAAAAAACACTTGTAGCACTAATCGAAACAGCGAATAAGTCGTTATCAAGATTGCGTCATACCAACTATCCCATGTCACTAACAGATGAGGAAGAAAGTGCTCTAGAAATAGGATCAATTTGTTGGGTTTGTAGGGGTGCTCTTGCCGAGAACGATAAAGTACGAGATCACAATCATGTTATTGATGCTAATTCCACAGGGAAAAGTAACTTTCGGGGATGGGCTCATAATAATTGTATTTTAAAAATTAAACAACAACTCTTTCTTCCGGTTTTTATACACAATTCCAACTACGATCTGAAGTTTGTGCTACCAGCAATGGCACAACTTCAAAGAAATGGAGTTCTAGATGATGCATGGGTGGAAGACAGCTTTTCCTACAAAATGATACCAAAGTCATCGGAAAAATTGCTTGTTTTGGAATTTATGTGGAAATATGTTGAAGACGGCGTTGAGTACACGAATAAAATTCGCTTTTTAGATTCCTTCAGCTTTTTTCCAAAATCTTTGAGCGAATTGATTCAAGTACAGAAAAACGATGACGGCTGCAACGCTTTCCCCCTTCTCAAACAAAAATTTCCAAATGCTTTATATGATTTGTTAACGGTCAAAGGTGTTTACGCTTATGATCATTTTAATTCCATGTCGAGATTTGCCGAGGGGAAAATTCCCTCAATTGAATCGCTTTACGACAGTCTGCACGATCGTAGGTGCACCCCTGATGAATACAACTTTGCCAAAAAGGTGTGGGCAGAGGGAGGGTGTAAAAATGGATTTGACTACTGCAAATTGTATTTGTCAAGTGATGTGCTAACTCTGTTGGATATTGTACGTAAAAATACGGATCAAATTTATAAGGAATTTAATCTTGATCTAGGGTAATATTTTTCCAGTCCATATATGGTAATGGACCTCTTCCTTAAAATTAGTCGGGAAAAAATTGGACTCATCACACGACGGACATGGGTGGCTACGTTTTCCATGGGAATCGTATCTTGGAAACTGATCCAACTGGAGAGAACACGCGAGAAAAGTCGGACGCAGTTTTCCTTGATATGAATTCCCTATACCCCTCGGCTATGTCTCACTATGCTCTACCTTGCGGTGACTATAAGTGGCTCAATGACCCTTTTGCCTCCAATTTCCCCAACATTGCCAGTGTTGAGGAGAATGGGCGGTGGGATGGTTTTTTGAAATTGATGGGGAGATACCAGTGGAGCTTCATGATACGGTAAAAGATTTTGTTTTTCCATGCATTAATAGATCTGTGTCTAGGGACTCTTTGAGTCCTCGCAACAGATCTTTGGTGGAGGAGGAGAGAATGCATTGGTCACCTTCAAAACAAAAACTTATTGCCGATCTCCTGCCGAAAAAAAAATTGTAGTACACCACGTAGCATTGAATTGGACGTGTAACAATGGTTTCAAAGTCACAAAGATCCATAGAGCCCTCCAATTCAGTCAAAAACCTTATTTGAAAACGTTTGTTGACACTTTTGTCAAGAAACGTTCTGAAGCAAAAACAAAGGTCGAAAAAGAAATCTATAAACTCATCTTAAATTCGGCCTTTGGTAAAACGTGCGAAAGTGTTCGCAATAGAAGTCGTTGTGACGTTGTAACCGATCCTGACCAATGTGCTCGAATTATTGCCGATCCCAATTACACTTCCTTTACAATCATTGCTCCAGACATGGTACTATTGAATAGAAAAAAAGAAACATAGTATTGAATAAAAATATTGCAGCAGGCAGTGCCATCTTGGAAATTTCAAAAAAGCTCATGTTGGAATTCTACTACAATGTAGCTAGGGTACAATGGCCGGGGAAGGAACAAGTAGAGGTCTGCTACGGGGATACATATTCTCTATTGTTAAAAGTCAAAACAGAAAACCTACTTGACGATTTGGCTAACGGTGAAATCATCAGTTCTCGGACGGACTATACAAACTGGAATGGGGAAATCTATCCGGAACTAATCAAACGTCAAGCTCCAAACCAACTTTTATTTTTAAAATCAGAAACAGGAAGTGACTTGATTTCTCGGGGTATGTTTGTAAGTCCGAAGGTGTACTTTATACTGACACACACCGAGGAAATCAAAAAACGTTGCAAAGGAGTGCCCACGCACTACGTGGAAAAGAATTTCGACATGGACGTCTATAGGAATTGTATTGTTGAAAATACAATTCCACGATTAAAACTGTTGGCAATTCGCTCGTTAAAATATAAAAATTTTACTGTAAATGTTGAAAACATTGCCATGAGTACCATTTCTGACAAGGTTTATGTTTGTAGAGATGGTGTAAGTACCCTTCCCCTTGGACACTACTTAACATCCGACCGAGACGAGTGTGTTCATCATAGGGAAAGTCTCGGTGTGAGTAAACTTATTTAAAAATTCCTAAAACCTTGGGGGGGGCTCGCGGCCCACGTCCGGGGGGGGCTTTCGGCCGCCCGGCAAGCCGCCAGCGGGGGGGGGGCCTTCGGCCGGGGGGGGGTGGCTACCGGTAGCATCTTTTAATGATTTAGAGCAGATTTATTTTTGTTCCCAGTGTTGTATTATTAAATGTTTTTATTTCTTTATATATATGTACATACATTTACTAGTTTTCATTGTACAATGTAAAAAAAAAATTGTTGTATTTCTAATGTTTTTTTTTGTATTGACTATTTAATATAGTAAATACTTTGATTTTACTTCAGTTGTTGTTGTTCATTGAATAGAGATAGATACAAATAGCAGAGAAACATAGATTATGTATCAGTTTATAACACCTTTCAGAGCTTTTCTCTGTGGGCCATCAATGAGTGGAAAAACAACACTTTTGATGAAAATAATTCAGAATCGAGGTGAAATGTTGGCAGCAGGAGATCATCAAACTACCATAAAAAATATATACTATTGCTATAGTGTTTGGCAACAATCATATGATAGAATAGGGACTATTGAACCTCAAATTAAATTTATCAAGGGATTGGATGTTGTGTTCAATTCAATTGAACCAAATTCTTGGCTTATTATTGATGATTTAGCCGAATCAATAGAGCAAAGGTCTGAGGAAATGATCCAATTGTTCACAGTGCGTTCTCATCATGAAAAAATTTCCGTCACCATTGTTCTACACAATCTCTTTCATCAGAGTAAATGTATGCGAACTCATGCATTGAACTGTACTCATTTCATTGTGTACAAAGTTGTTCGTGACTCAAGTTCCCTCATAACATTAAACAAACAAATTTATCCGGGTCAACCAAAATTCTTGTTGTCAGCTTACAATCAGGCTACAAGTAAACCATATGGGTACATTGTAATTGACCTTAATCAAAACACACCTGAAGGACTACGTGTTATTAGTAATATATTTGATCGTGAGATAACAGTATATCTGCCGGTGAGTGATAGGAAAAGATATTAGTTGAAACTATGACGTTGAAGAAGTTACATCACAATAGACACTTGTTCTCTGTTTTGAGTAGTTCAAAACCACGGCTTAGGAAAGTCATATTGAACAATATAGATCGAGAGTTTATTAAACTCATTTGCGAGCTGTGTTTAAATTTAACTGCAGGCAATGTTCAACTACCAGATGCTATTAAGAAGCAGACTAGACAACATCAATCCTTTTTTCGTGCACTGTCCAAGAGAAAGACCAGTCAAAAACAGAAAAGAAAACATTTAGTTCAGGCAGGGGAAGGTTTTTTCACAGTTTTATTGCCAATTATTGCCGGTCTTGTTAGCAATCGTCTTCTTTCTCCGTCTCAATCGTAACTCTATTGCAAAAAAAAATATGACGAAACCCTATAAATTGACTGCAATTGATGAAGCTCTATCTCCACTGCAAACTTTTGAGGGTAATCTCACAGATTTCCTTAATGATAATAGCATACCTGATGATCAGAAATTTTTAATTTTTCAAACGGTACTTCGTCGTGTTGACAAGCAGAAACCCTATCAAATTAAACCCATTAGCGTTGTGAATGTTGCAGATAAGATACAAGAGGCAAATATTACACAATCATCTACATCAACACCACTACTGCCACTCGAAGACCACATATCAAGAATATTAGATCTATTACTAGTTTCCTATCGGGAACAGGGCAAAAGATTGTTAAACTATTTGAATGGAAGCAGTGATATTAAAATTGATGCTACAAATCATCAAATCACCCTAGGTAGCAACACTTACAATCTCATTGATCTAATAACTGATTTTGTCTCAAATCGCAAGAAAACTCTATCCATTGACACAAATCTTTTGAAATATTTACACACATCAAACTTTCCCAAAGCACTTGTGATCAACAGAAAAATTTTAAAAGATTTGACATCATTCAATAATGAAAAGGATGAGGAGGATGATGATTCTGAAAAAGATGATTTCAAGACTCTAATGCTAACAAGTACACCTAAATCCAATTACAAAAGCAGCAGCCGCAGCAGCAGCAGCAGCAGCAATGATTCAACTTTAGCCAGTAGAAAAAAGCATCTTTCCCCGACAACTGCCAACACCTCTGTTAGTATACAAAAGGGTAGCGGTGGTGATACACATTTACATGCAAAATGGATGAAACTCTAAACCGTATTTATGCAAATGTTGGTGAGATGGGGAGTCTTAGTGCTCCCAGTACACTTGCTCAAGTCTCCAATGTTCAACAGAGTGTAGCAAAAGACTATCTTCAAAATAAACCTAGCTACACACTTCATCGAAATCGCAGACTTCGCACAAATCAATATCGGAAAACTAAGGCATTCTACCCTCTACAAATCATGCAAGCTGATCTTATGACTTTGGATGAATGGCAACGCCAAAACAATAAACCATACAAGTACATTCTATTTGCAATCAGTATTTTTAGTCGCTACTCCTATGCCATTCCACAGAAATCTTAGCGTGGAGAGGAGATTGTAATTGTTCTAGAAACAATACTTGATCGAGATTCCTATAAAAAAATACAAACGGATCGAGGAAGTGAATTTGTCAATCCACATGTGAAGAAAATTCTACTAAAATATAATACACAGTTATATCATAGTCACAGTCCAATCAAGGCTGCATTGGCTGAACGATTGATTAGAACCATTCGTCTTCTCATTTCTAGATATTGTGCACTCAAAAACACTGCTGTCTTTATTCATGATTTGGATAAAATTATGCAAGTTTACAATCAACGTCCTCATCGTTCCCTGTCCAATCTTATTCCTTTTGAAGCTCATCACAATGATAACAATACACTTGACATTTTTGTCAAACAATATGCTTCTAACAATGAAAATGGAATAAAAAGCAAATTGATTGTGGGTGATAGGGTTCGAATCAATCGGTCAAGTAATATTTTTGAAAAAGGGAATTACCTATGGTCTACTGAACTTTTTAAAGTGTCAAAAGTTCTAGAGACTAGTCCCGTGACCTATAGACTACGCGATAGCAAAGATGATGAGATTTTGGGGGGATTTTATGACTATGAATTGCAAAAAGTTAAAGATAGTGGTATTTATCAAATTGAAAAAGTATTAAAAACTCGAACGCGGGGTGGTAAGAAACAGTTGTTGGTTCGCTGGCTTGGGTACAACTCTGAATTTGATTCTTGGATAGGTGTTGAAGACTTACACAATGTCCCATGATTTCTATGTGACATTCATGTCCAATGTTTCCGATCCTCTCTATGATGATTTGAATAGAACAAGTGATTTTTGGACTAAATTGTCGCCTACCATTAAATTTCAAGGTAGATATGAAGTTGCTCTCGTCGATTATATTATCAAGAATACATATGATGTTCTAAGAAAAGAGATCTCATATGATATTAAAATACGACCGTTTGAATTCGGTGATGAAGGTGCAATGGCAACTTTTGACTCTAATGAGTACCCTATTGCTAACATCCCCTACAGGGAATACAATAACATGCATGAGCTGTGTCGAGTTATCAACAAAAAAATTGCAAGTCGAAAAAAAGGTGGTTTCACTTTCAATTATTCGACGGAACAAAGGAGAATTTATATTACCGGTTCTCTCGGTTTTTAAAACCGTATTATTAAGACAGAAAATTTCAGTGGTAGTGACCATGTTATCTATGCAGACTATGCACCCAGCTTCTCCTCGAACAGTTGTATATTCATCTACAGTTCGTTTGTGGAATCCTCCAGAGTTGGTAATTCCAATGTCCCCCTTTTACGTGTTCTAGAAAGAAAAAGTACAGAAAATAATGTACATCACTATAATATAAGACACCTCCAGTATGTTCCTGTAAACACTTCATATTTGGAACTCTGTCAGTTAACACTAAGAACTGAACTCGGTGATCTTTTAGCTGTAACAAAGGGTTTATGTGTTATTACATGTCATTTTCGACCTGTCATTCAAGATGAATAGTAGAAGAATCCCATTTGTTTGTCCTGACATTAATTGTCATGCTGCTGCTCTGAGTCCTCATCAAATAGGTCATGGATTGGACTACTACAAGGGGCGTACTACAATGTCTGGCTATGGTCTTGGTAGTTGGTTTGCTAGGCTATTTCGTTCTGCACTACCCCTTGCCAAGAAATATATTGTACCAGCTGCAAGAAATTTTGCTGGCTCAACACTACAAGACTGGAGTTCGGGTAAAAATTTCAAGGACAGTCTTAAGGAAAATCTTAGATCTTCAGCAAGAGCTGTTGGCGAACAATTAAAATCTCAACAAAATGGGAAAGGTTTAAAAAGGATGCGTGGTAGTCATTCACTCATCAGTCTCCATCCAGGTGAGAAGTGTAAGCCATCAACAACAACAATTTTGAAAAGAAAAAGCATCAAGAAAAAGAAGAAGAAAAAGATTGTTAGATCAAAACAAGATTTTTTCTCATAAGATGACTTATCTCCTTCATAAAGAATCACAACCATCGATTGCTTCATCATTAAATCTATTCAATGCTGGAAATGTTGATGTCAGTGTCAAACATGGTTACTATGAACAATTTCATCCCCAGCAACCCCTGCCCGAAAATATACACTTTCAAATATTTTCCAATGAAGATTATTTCATTGATTTGTCATCCACATTTATTGATTTAAATGTTGTGGTGAAGAAAAAGTCTGACAATCAAACTCCTAGTGCTGCTGATGGTCTACCCTATGAAAACTGTATTCTAAACAACTTGTTCAGACAAATTAATGTTTACATTAATGGAACACTGGTGAGCACTAGCAATAATTTGTCAAACTATGCAAGCTATATACAACTTATGTTGATGACACCAAAATCATACAAGGAATTGAGAGGTCAAGCAATGGGCTATGAATATAGATTAAATGTTGACACTGATGGTGAGCTGACTACAGCAGTGACCAAGGAGTATCATTTGGTTGGTAAATTAAATCATGAAATATTTAATATTTCCCAATGGTTACCACCCAACGTTAAGATTGACATAAAGTTACAACTTGCTCCAGGTAATTTCATTTTGAGAAAAACAATTGCTGGAGCACCTGATGCATCGGTCAATCACACTTCAGCAGTACTTCATGTGCGAAAACAACAGGTCATGAGCTCTGTTGCATTGGCAGTGGAAAAACTGAGAGCCAACGGTAACAACATCAAACTGCTCGTTCCTCATACAGTTACCAATCAATGTCATATTGCTACAGGTTCTCGGAGTTATACTGATTCGTCATTTATCAGTGGGGAAATCCCTCGAAACTCGCATTGGCCTTTGTAAAGAGTGCTAGCGCCGTTGGGTCCTGGACCACATCCCCTCATGATTTTAATTTTTTTGGTTTGTCCAGTCTTGTGTGCAAAGTGAATGGAGTTCCTCTGTACAATTTATCATTTGATAACAAATCCTACAGAACTCTCTATGAATTGACAATGCAATCACTGGATCATGATTCCCAACTATTTGAAAATGGAATAACTGATTCAATGTTTTCAAAAACTCATGGTGTAATTGTTTTAGACTTGTCTGGCACCCAGGATTTGACTGTTGTTAGAACAGGGAGTGTACGTTTAGAGTGCACATTCGCCGATGCCTTGACTGAAAGCATTGCGTTAATATCACTATGTCAATTTGAAACCTATTGGGAGATCACTCCCGATGGTAGTGTTCTACTAGACTTGGCACCATGAACACGAATCAAATAATTGATGTATTTAACTTGGATCCATTCATTTCCAAATACAAATCCTATTGTCTACCCTCTGATTTCCTTGACAAAATTCAAGGTGGTACTCATAACATTATCATTGTTAATAGCAGTCCATCGAATATAAGCAATACTGGACACTGGTTGTGCATCTTTCAAACAATGAAAACTATTGAATTTTTCGATCCTCTTGGATTCCATATACAGTCTATGGTTACCATATTAAAACCTATATTGAAAGCAGTGGGAAACCCATTATTCAAAACCGGAAGAGAGTGCAGGATCTATTGACTGAAAGCTGTGGTTTTCATGCGCTACTATATTTCGTTTTCAGATGTCGTGGCTATACCTACAAGCAGTTTCTCAACATTTACGTAGACAATCCACGTCTGAATGACTTTGTGGTGGAAAATATGCTCTCAGAATTGTATAATATTGGTTTTAGTGCCCTACGAGTAAAGTGTTTTAAAAATGTATGTAAATTTGTTTATTAATAAAACATGTATATACATAACAAAAAATGTTTGTTTTTGTTTAGATTTCTTCTTCTTCTACATGTAGATGATCATCATTGTCGACGACAACTAGTGGTGGTAGATCATTTACATTCACTTTGTATTGATCAAGTAGGGAAAAGTCAGGATCACATTTAGTACAATACAATGTAGTTTCACTCTTATCGTATCTCTTTGTGTAGTCAATGATACTTTTTTCATTTATATTGTAAAATTCACGTGTTTCAATTTGTGTATTTGAAGCAATGTCACAAACAGAATTCTCAACTGAAGAATCACTCTCCGTAACTGCCAAATAAAAATCCGTAGGTTTATAATCATAACATCCAGTATCTTCACAACGATGTCGTAGAAACCACACTCTTTTGTTATTTTGACACTTGAAGCGTGGTCCAAATTCTTCTTCCCAATATAATTTATATCCTCGACGATACCAGTCTCTCAAGAATAGACTAAATGATCGTTTCGAATTTTTTCTAATCATACCAGGATAGGTATTTTCCCACTGATTACATTTATCATAGTGACAGTTTGAACAGAGGAATCCTCTGACATGAGAATCACAAACTTCTTCAAGGCATGAATTACAATCTTTAATTTTAATGGCATGTCCTCGGTGAAGTTTGCATGGATTGCACAATCTACACTTTTCATCATATTCACTGACAGTAGTGCAATTCTCACAGGACGACCAACTGCCCAATGTATATAAACATAGAGGACATGTGTAGTACATTTTTTTTCTTCACTATTGACACTCAGACTGCAGATCACAAATTAACTACTCTCCTAGAAAGAGTGTTCTTTTTTCTTTTACTTCGAGTACTCGCTTCAGATTTCCTAAGGACAAAATAGAAGGAGGAGTAAATAGGTGACGTTACACTTTAAACATCTTTGAGCGGGATTTATTTCCCGTTCTATTCGCTTCATTGGAATGTGAGGTTTTAGATTTTCCATACAAACTGTTCCTATTGCTTTTTTTTGGAAAATCTATGTAATGTTCAAAAGCAAATCTACAATACTATTTTGTTTTGTTTCAATTAGTATGTCAATAAATTGAGTGAATGCATTGGGACCACGATGTAAAAGCCTCATACAATAATCCAAGGTTGGAGAGTCCCGTTTCATGATGTCATCAACCATACTTTGACTGAAGATTCTCCTCTGTACCGACAATTTCTTAAACTGATCATTTAGATTTAAACATTTTTCCAAAGTGACAAGGTTCTGCATGATTGTTTCTTTCTCAAATACATTCATTTTTTTTACTGTTGATGTTTACACTACTGAATACATACTAACTAGCAAATATTGAAGAAAGAAAATAGTCTGTTTCAAATACTCTCTCATCACCTATTGGTTCTTCTGGAAAGAGTAAACAACACTCAAAAATGTTTAACTACAAAAAAAGAAAGTGATCATCAATATATTTATTCAACAAATTTATATAAAATATATAAAACAATATTATGGCTTTTTCAATAAATGACTCAGTCCATTTTTCTCTATATGCTCAACAATTGCATTCAAACCTGCTTGTAAGGTAGATATATTCATTACATTCACTTTGGCCGCAAAACATAACTGTTCATCCATCTTAAATCGACTCAGAGATATTATATATCTACTGAACATCTCATACCACTCGAAAGTTAATCTGCTCCCTGGTGCTATTTCTACTGCAACATTTGCAGCTCTTATCTTCACTTCATCACTATTCTCTTCCTCCTGTCTCTTAATGTTCAATACAGTGAAATTACTCATTTTTGTAATACTCCAAAGAAAACAAAATAATATTCACAATAAAACTATCGAACAAAATCCAATTCAGAACTGTGACACTAACTAACTCTTTCCCACTTTATATAGAGTATTTTCCAAGGCTATGGGGTTTTCCCCAAATCCTGTTGACAAATCAGTTAAGTAAGTAGGTTTTCCCTTGTTGAGAAACTAATTAAGTTTTCCCAAATTGTTCACAAACATGTTATGTAACTAGGGTTTTTCCCAAGGTCTCTGTTCACAAAAACATTTCTGGGTTTTCTCCAGTGACCTTGACCTCAGGGCTCAGGGACTACGTACTCCCTATCAATGGCATATAGGACCAGGCAAAGTATTAAGTCATATACTACTATAGTTGTAGAATGCTAAAAATAGCGCTTTGCTGAAAACTGAGCTTCCTTGACTTTTATAGAGAATTATAATTGTACCCTTTCGGTATCATGGCTACTTAGAAAATATTTGGAGCCTAATAAATTAGGTTTTTATTTTCTGCTGGCTACTTATGGACTGTTCTGCTCCTAAGTGAACATAGAGTTTTTATGCTTCGACTTTAAGTTTTCAGTAAAGCGCTAATTTTTGGAGTTCTACAAATATAGGGTCAGTTTATTTGAACAATAATTTGTCTGCATTAAATTTCAAGTTCGCTCTTTACCTCCCGTAAGAAAAGTTTGTTTCCTTTAAGTTACTGTGATCAAGAAGAGAAACGTTACCCACGATGCCGAAAAAGAGAGTCCAGGAATCTTATATTTCAAAACTAAAATAAACTGTATTAAATTCTGCACAATCATCATCATACTGGTAAAAATGGAGGCAAATAAAAACTTTATGAAAATTAATGAGTATTTAGGAATTAACACTAATAGTTTTCACGTTTTACTCATTACCTACTAAAACTATCAAAGGCCAGAACATAATTTGCACTTTACTGAAAAAATATAAATGTTTTTACTTTTAAACTTTTATGAATCAAATAATATTAACATTTTGATTAACAAATATCAGTATATGTATATTAAACTTACAATGCACATTCATTTGTATTATTTTCAGTAAAGTGTAAATTATGTTCTGGTCTTTGGAAGGCATAAGTAGAGAGCTATCTTATACTCCTACGACCACACCATATATGGGCATAGAGTCATTAGGGAGAATGATTGCGTAATGGGGTCAATGACCTCTTTCTCCAGGTGTGTTTTTGGCACGCTCTCAGCGAATGTTGTTGTTATTGTTTTGAACAGAGTAATTAGAGAGAACACGTGGTTAATGGGGTCAATGTTATTGTTGTTTCCGAGCCAAATGTTGTTGTCGTTCGAAGCAAAGTTAATGACATTTCCTTCCTGTTTGAGGCGGATGTTATGATCCAGAAATAGTATTTGTTATTGTTATTCGAACCAGATGTTATGAGGTTCCGAGAAACAGTATTTGTTGTTGTTTCCGAACCAGATGTTATGATCCGAAAATAGTATTTGTTTCCGAGCCAAATGTTACGAGTTCCCGGAAACAGTTAGATCACGTGTTTCCTTCTCAGCCAATCAGAGGGCTTTGTTTACCATAACAATTCGACCTAGATATTTCGTATATAACGGGCATGCAATGCGATTCAATTATCAGAAAGTATTTTGACACTGTGTAAACAACCTGACAATGGATAAATTTGATGAGCTTGAGGCCTTGGCAGCCGCAATTTTCAATGTAAGTACATTTTTATTTTCAAAAGAATTTTCCTTGGACACCCTCCAGTATATTAAGCTAAAACGTGAATATATTCCTTTACCCCCCCCCCCCCCACCATTGTTTTACAATCCCAAGTTCTCGCAAAAGAAATACCATTTCAATAAACTCCTCCCCTCTATATTTCCAGCTCAACCCCCCCCCCCCAAATTCTCACAAAAAGAAATAGCATTTCGATAAATTCCTTCCCTCTATATTTCCAGCTAAATCCCCCCACCATTGTTTTACAATCCCAAATTCTCGCAAAAGAAATAGCATTTCAATAAACTCCTTCCCTCTATATTTCCAGCTAAATCCCCCCCCCCACCATTGTTTTACAATCCCAAATTCTCGCAAAAAGAAATAATTATCCTTCCTTCTATTTTCCAGCTAAAGCGATCACTGACTTCTGTCAATTTATAATGAAAATGCCGCTCTGTTTTGACACAAGACTCCAATGTGATAAATATAATTAGCTATCACCCTTTCCGGCTTACAAACACGGTCAATGGAACTATTCTTCCGTCAAATTAAAACGATTTTAGGCAATAATTAAGCTAGGCCTATGCAACCTGTATAGAAGTAGAGAAACAAGTTATTTTCGAATTATGGTCTAACAATATCCCCATCCCTCCCCCATTGTCCTACAACCCCAAATTCTCGCAAAAAGAAATAATTATCCTTCCTTCTATATTTCCAGCTAAAGCGATCACTGACTTCTGTCAATTTATAATGAAAATGCCGTTCTGTTTTGACATAGCGTGATAAATATAATTAGCTATCACCCTTTCCGGCTTACAAACACGGTCAATGGAACTATTCTTCCGTCAAATTAAAACCATTTTAGGCAATAATTAAGCTAGGCCTATGCAACCTGTATAGAAGTAGAGAAACAAGTTATTTTCGAATTATGGTCTAACAATATCCCCATCCCTCCCCCATTGTCCTACAACCCCAAATTCTCGCAAAAAGAAATACCATTTTGATAAATTCCTTCCCTCTATATTTCCAGCTAAATCCCCCCCCCCCCCAACAAACCATACTCAATGCAAAACGTAAATATATTCTTTTACCATCGAAAGCTAAGCACCGCAAAAAGAAATACATTTTCTCAAATTTATTCTTTCTCTGTGACAGCCGTCGCTATTGTTATTAACCGCAATGGTTTTGACAAAACATTTCCGCAAGCATATAATTACTTTGTCACCCTCTTTCCGGTTTACAAACGCGGCAGCCAAAGGGACTATTCTTCTGTCAAATTAAAACACTTTGAGGCAATTGTAGTTTCGTAACCTGTATGGAAGGAGAGAAAGAGATTATGTTTAATAATATAATATTATTTGAAAGGGGGTCAATACATTGCTTCTAACAGCTTCGCTGTAAAGTGCCTTACGTAAAAGGAAGGGAGCAATGCCTTCAATTCTACCGCCATCAGTGTAAAGTAAAAACAAACTATTTCTTCGCATTAAAAGTAAGGGGGGATTCTGTGTGTAGACATGTACGCCCATTGACAAGAAAACTAATGCGTAAATTTATAATTTTTTCAAGCTTTCAATAAAGTTTCCTTTATATTCCCGGGCGTGAATCCAGGATTTTGTTGGGGGAGGGGGTTAGCGCTTTTATTAGAGATAGAAAAGATAATTGCTTCTTCATCATTTAGTGATTTTAGCTATAACATTTGAATAAAAGCTAGTAAGATATGCCTTTCGCTTGAATAAAACACATGATTAACTCTATGAGAGGGATGGTTTAATTTTCCTAAATTTGGGGCCGGGAGGGGAGCGTGAATCCAGGATTTTTGCTGGGGAGGGGGTTAGCGCTTCTATTAGAAATAGAAAAGATTATTGCTTCTTCATCATTTAGTGATTTTAGCTATAACATTTGAATAAAAGCTAGTAAGATATGCCTTTCGCTTGAATAAAACGCATGATTAACTCTATGAGAGAGATGGCTTAATTTTCCTAAATTTAGGGGAGAGAATATGGGTTTTGTGCTTTCTTAGTGATAAACTAAACAAAATTATGTTTAATAACTTTCCTTCTTTAAAAAGGGAGAAATTATTTTGATTTGATTTTTCTTCTCTTCTTTTTAAGGCAAATTATGAAGAATTTGCGGACCCTATGTCTGACGCAAATAGCGATGAATGCGTGCCCCCTCCTGCTAAGAAGACGAGGGCCAATAATGCGCCCCCTGCCATGCAATATGATCGCTGGCCAAAGCCCCCCAGCTCCGCACTACCTGTCCAAGTGCAGCCTGCCAGAAAGTTAAAGAGAGAGTGGGTGAATAGCTTCAATGCCGAAGCCCCACCTACACATGCTTTTTCAAGGGGCTCAGAAGCTACCCCGGCTGCACAAGTCACAGCTCCCGCACAAGAAATTAACGTCGGCCCCTCCACCCTCCAACAGACGCTACCTGGGCCTTCAAGACAAGCCGTAGGCCAAACATTGGCTCCTTCTCACGCAATATCTGAGCTATCAGCTCCCCATCAAGTGTCAGTGCACTCTCCGTCAAGTCCTGAGCCTTCCATGCAAGATAGAAGGGTTGGCTCCTTCAAGCAAGTCATAGACCAACCAATGGCTCCCTATCATGTAATGGTCAAGCCTCCAGCTTTCTGTCAAGTGGTTGATCAATTTGAAGACGTGAGTATTTTTTTTCAATCAAGTAAGCTATTTTTTAGCTGTTAGAGAGCCTTTACTTTTGTCTTTTCACTTTTTTCTATCATTCAGGAGCAAGAAATATCTAAACAAACCGATTTTTCAACACTGTGTAAAAGTATATCTCTGTGAGATATTAACCCCCCTCCCAACCCTTATTTTCTCTGCCCTCCCTCAGAGATATCTAAATATATTTTTTGCAGAGAAACCATTCTTTTCTAATCTTTGCTATTTTCTATGCATTCACCCCTATCTCTTCGCCGCTATCTCATAAGTGATTATTTTTAGATAATTTCAATTAATGCTCACCATTTGAAACTCAAAATCCCCTATTTTTCACAATTGATTATCACATAGTTTTAAGAGAAGGAACTGAGAGAGAGATTATTCTATTTGTCACATATGGATCCCGTAATTTACATGGAATATTTCTTCGTGCCAAAGATTTTAGTGAGGGGAAACCGTCTTAACGGTTCAATCCTGGAACACTCACGCGGTGGCTTACAATAATTGAGAGCTAATGAAGAGTTCGCCGAACCTATAGAACGGAATTAGATAGAAACTTGGACTTATGCAGTCTAAGCGAATATTTCAACTTTTTTTGGGACATTATGTAAACGGGCGGAGCCAGTGGGTCCAGGAAGCACCGGGGAAGTGCCGGGGGAAGTGCCACGGGTCAGGGAAGTCCCACAGGGATGCCCCCCCCCCCCCAAAAAAAAAAAAAAAAAAAAAAAAAAAAAAAAAAAAAAAAAAAAAAAAAAAAAAAAAAAAAAAATCCTATGTCATATCTTAGATCGTCGTTAAGCTATTTTTTTCATTTATAGGTTGTCCTGGTCCCCTACTCGCCATCTAGTGAAGAAGGGGAAGAACCAATTCTAACACCGCCAGCGGAGTTTCAAGACCATTCACTATGGGACGATAGCATTGAAGTACCTGACAATATTGATGAGTTTTTAGATGATTTTTTTAAAGTAGATAATAGCGCAGTTGAACTGGTAGACTTGAGCCAAAATACCTTGCAAATTTTAGACGATTTTACCCGGGAATTGGCAGGGAACCCTCCTCCCACTGATTACCCACTTCAAACAACTGAAGTGGAACAGAGTCCGAATATTGTTGAACAAGTAGGGGAGGGGATACAACTCTCCCAGACTTTCAGCTGTCCAATACAATATTGAATAATATAGTTGTTTTCACTGCAACGTTTGGGGATCCCTTTAATACACTAATGGGGGGAAATTTTGTTTTTGATCCAGTAGAAATAGTGCATGCCTATGTAGATAAAATTCGTGCACTATTGGAGCACCAAATTCAAATGTGGGGGGGTAGGGATTCAATTAAGGTTTCAATTGTTTTAAAGGTTTTTTATTTGAATGAGGGGAAAAGTGAGGTTTACTATCATTTTATACATTCCGAGATGCGTGTAATTTATCCAAATTTAGAAAATTTTGAGGGTGTTTTTAGTGAGTGGGTAGGGCAAATTATAGCGCATCTCGAGAACTATAATGAAAATGGAAGTGGGTCAGTAGTTTTATTCATTGAAAATTTAAGTGTAAATATTTGTAAATTTAAGAAAGATTTTATTTTAAGAGGGGGAGCTGGGGGAGGGAGGACAGTAGTCTTAAATTATAATCCAGATCTAGAGGGTTGTAAAGGTGTCCAGAAGATCCGTTTTGAAACAGATCAAATGTGTTTCCGATATGCTTTCCTCATATCAGCCTTTCAGCCTCTAGCAGATGACGCTACCAAGACGAATTTAGATCACTGGGCTGTACATGGGAAGGACGGGTCCGATTTCCCAGTTGTAGATTTTTCATGCTTAGAGGGGAAATACCCAGTAACGCTTCGATCCATTGACATTTTTGAAAGGGCCAATGCTCATTTA
The DNA here is from genome assembly GCA_027921565.1 of Artemia sinica. NCBI lineage: Eukaryota > Metazoa > Arthropoda > Branchiopoda > Anostraca > Artemiidae > Artemia > Artemia sinica. The sequence goes on from CM051267.1 coordinate 34,276,357, forward strand.
AATATAGGCGTTACTGTGGTACAATACGAAACAGAATTTGAAGATGGGGTTCGTTCAAAAAAGAAGGGGGTGGTATTCCCCGTAAGGGGCCCGTCAGTTGATTTGGTTAAACACTGGGTTTGGTTGCTTTACACGCCGCCTAGTCAACCGAACACAGTCGGACATTTTAACCCAATCACTGACATTAGTAGAGTTCTGGGGGGTGGTAAGCATAAGGGGGTATGTTTCTACTGTCCAACATGCCTCTCTAGATTCCGTAGTGATTTAAAGCTACAAAATCATATGAGACACTGTAGACGGCATGGGTACCAGACAGTGGAAACGGTTTCAGGGGATAGGGCCATTCTACGTTTTAAAAATTTTCAAAATACTCTTCTCCAATGCAACAAAATATCTTTGGACTGCGAAGCTAAGCTGGTGGAGGTGAATGATCCCCAATATCCAAACCGTATCAAAGAACACCAGGCCATTGCAGTGTCCTACGCCCACGCGCAAAGAGATAATTCTAACACCATGCGGTTGTTAGAAGTAGTAGAAACATTGGATGAGGGCGATGAGTGCATGGTCAAGGCATTGACTAAACTGATTGGCACGGCTAATGGTGCTATTTCTCGTTTGAGAAATACGCATTATCCAATGGTGCTGTCTGCAGAGGATCGTCTCGCGATTAAAAATCAAAAAATATGTTGGGTATGCAAGGGGGAGTTTGTAGAGGAGGATAAGGGGACTAAAGGGAAAAGAGGGGGGAGGGGGAAAGTCAGAGACCATGACCATTTGTGGCAGGAAATATCCTCGGGGGGTAGTAATTTTAGAGGGGTAGCGCATCAATCGTGTAATTTAAACGTTAGCCAACAGTTTTTTATCCCTGTTTTTATTCATAACTCTAACTATGACTTAAAATTTATTTTACCAGCACTGGCACGTATGCATAGGGAGGGAGGGGGAGTAGATAGTCCATGGGTGAATAATTCATTTACCTACAACATCATTCCCAAATCGGCCGAGAAGCTATTGGTTCTCGAACTGAAATGGCAGGTAGTGGATAATGAGCGTACGTGCTGGAATAAAATTAGGTTTTTAGATTCTTTTAGTTTTTTCCCCAAATCCCTTAGTCAACTAATTCAAGTGCAGAAAAGCGACAATTTTGATAGCTTTCCCTTGCTTAAACAGCACTTTCCAGACAGTGAAATGTATGACTTATTAACCAGCAAAGGTGTATATGCATATGATTATTACTGTTCTGGCGCTCGCTTAAGCGAGGAGAAACTACCTCCAATTGAAGCTTTTCACAATTCACTGACCAACAGTGAATGCACAGTCGAGGAGTACGAGTTTGCCAAGAAGGTGTGGGCTAAGGGGGATTGTAAAAATGGGTGGGATTATTGTAGACTGTACTTGGCCAGTGACGTTCTAACTCTGTTGGATATAGTCTGTAAGAATACAGACCAGATCTATTCAGAGTTTGGACTAGATATAGGATATTATTTTTCTACACCACATTTAGTAATGGATTTAATTTTAAAAATTAGCAGGGAGGAAATAGGCCTAATCACGGATGTAGACCAACACCTTTTTGTAGAGCGTTCAATGAGGGGAGGGTATGTTTTTCACGGGGACCGGGTCTTATCAACCGATCCGAGCGGGCAAAGCACCGGTGTAAAGTCAAATGCAGTGTTCTTGGACATGAACTCGTTGTACCCCTCGGCAATGTCCCACTACTCTTTGCCATGTGGGAACTATCAATGGCTTGAGAATCCTTGTGAGTTCCCCGACATTAACACCGTCGAGGACAACGGGCCACAAGGATGGTTCTTTGAAATTGACGGTCACATTCCACTGGCCCTTCACGACTCAGTCAAAGATTTTGTTTTTCCCTGTATCAATCGACCAGTGACCAGGGACTCGTTGAGCCCCTACAATCGGTCATTGGTTGAGGATATGGGGATGCATTGGACTCCCTCTAAACAGAAACTGATTGCTGATTTGGACCCTAAAGAGAATATCGTTGTTCACCATGTGCTTTTGCACTGGATGGTGAACAATGGTTTCAAAATCACCAAAATACATAGGGTCCTTCAGTTCAATCAGAAACCTTATTTGAAAACGTTTATCGATACTTTTGTCGATAAACGTTCTAGGGCAAATTCAAAGGTGGAGAAGGAATTGTACAAGCTCATTCTAAATTCAGCGTTTGGCAAAATGTGCGAAAGCGTACGTAACAGATCTCGCTGTGACGTCGTGACTGACCCTCTAGAGTGTGCACGAATTATTGCCGACCCTAATTTCACATCATTCACGAGCATAGAGGCCGGCATGGTTCTTCTACACAGGAAAAAGCGAAACGTAGTACTGAACAAGAATATTGCAGGAGGTAGTTCAGTACTAGAAATTTCAAAAAAGCTCATGTTGTCGTTCTTTTACAATGTGTGCAAGGTGCAATGGCCACGGGAGGGGGAGGTACAAGTTTATTATGGGGATACCGATTCTCTACTGCTAAAAGTAAAAACTGAAGATTTATTGGGTGATTTGCAAAATGGGGTGCACATCAGCTCGCGGATGGATTTCACCAACTGGAATCCATCCCTCTACCCCGAGCTGGTGAAACGTCAAGCCCCCAACCAACTATTAAAATTAAAATCTGAAACGGGGAGTGACTTGATATCTAGGGGGGTGTTCCCGGGTCCCAAAGTTTATTGCGTGGAAACACATAGTGGGGATGAAAAGAAAACATGTAAAGGGGTGCCTACACACTTTGTAAAGAGCAATTTTAACATGAGCGTATACAAAGACTGTGTAGAAAGTAGCCTAGTGCCAAGAGCACAAGTGCTTGCAATTCGCTCTCTACAGTATAGAAATTATACTGTGAGAGTGGAAAAAAATGCAATGTCGTGTATATCTGACAAGGTCTATGTGCTCGAGAATGGTGTGAGTGTCCTGCCTCATGGCCACTATCGTATTTCAGATCGAGTTGAATGCGTAGACTATCGTAATCAACTTGGTCTGGATAAACTAATCTGACTAACCACCACTCAACCCATTCATGAATTAACTAACCCAATCTCACTACCTTAACCACTAACCCATAGCAGTGACGACAACTATTTTTCCATCGCGGCTCCCGGGGGGTGGGGGACCCTTCCCAAGGCCGGCTCCCGGGGGGGGGGGGGGGCACCAATCACTCTACTGTTCAACTGTGCTAGTTCCAAGTGTATTTTATTGTATAGAAAAGTGTTGTATAGAAAAGTGTTGTACAGAAAGTGCTGTAGATGGACAAAGGTGTTGTACAAAAAGTGTTTAAAGACAATAAGTGTTGACCATGAAATTTTGTCAATTGTTCTTGTTGAACAAATATTTGTCGTAATAAATGTTGCCATGAAATATTGTTTTTGTAGTTCTTGAATAGACGGGAAAATTACTACTTATTCATTGGACACATATGATTTACAGTTAGTCATAGTCCGACTGTTGTCAACAGCATGTATCAATTTAAAACACCCTTCAGATCGTTTCTGTGTGGACCCTCAATGTCAGGGAAAACAACGCTTTTAGCTAGAATAATTCAAAATTGCGATAAAATGTTTTTGGAAAAACCGAAAAAAATCTATTATTGCTATAGTATTTGGCAAGAGTCCTATGATAAAATAAAAGCTATTGCCACAACCATACCAATACAATTCATAAGAGGACTTGATGTTTTCAATAGTATTGAACCGAACTCATGGCTGATTATTGATGATTTGGCTGAATCCATTGAACAGTTCTCACAGGAAATGCTGCAATTGTTCACTGTCCGATCTCATCATGAAAACATTTCCATAACCCTAGTTCTACACAATCTGTTTCATCAGAGCAAATGTATGCGAACCCTTGCTTTGAATTGTACTATCTATATTATATATCGAGTCGTTCGTGATTCTAGCTCACTCATAACTCTCAATAAACAGATATACCCCGGCGCCCCAAAATTTCTGTTGTCAGCGTACACTCAGGCGACTAGCAAGCCCTACGGTTACATTCTATTGGATCTTAATCAGAGCACGCCCGAGGATCTTCGTGTAGTCACCGACATTTTCGACAATGAAATTACAGTATATCTTCCGGTGAATAGTAGAAAAGGCTATTAGTCGCCATTATGACACTGAAGAAACTACACGAACAACGGCATCTGTTTTCCGTTCTAGGCACTTCAAAACCTCCGCTTAGAAAGGCTATACTTAAACATGGTGTCGACAATGATTTCATTAATTTAATATCTGAACTTTGTTTAAATTTAACTGAGGGCAATGTTCAATTGCCAGAAGGTGTTAGACAACAGACAAAGCAACATCGTTCCACTGTACGTGCCTTGGCTTGTAAAAACAAGGGAAACAAATTTAAAAGAAAACGGCTCCTTCAAGCAGGCGGTAGCTTTTTCACACTTTTGCTGCCAATAATCGCAGGACTTGTAAACAGTTTTCTCTAGAGAATGGCAAAACCCTATAAATTGACTCCATTTGAACTTGTCCTCTCGCCCGTCGAGCATTTTGAAGACAATCTAAACAAATTCATTAATGATGAGAATATTGCCGATGATAAAAAACTGCTTTTACTTCAAGATGCATTGCGACGTATGGACAAACATAGACCTTATCGCGAGAGACCCGTCGCCTCTAAACAAGAAACATCTCAAGATTCTGCACAATCAAAGGAGAAGGAATTGAATTCGATTGTATTGAAAATTGGAAACCTACTGCCACTGTCCTATCGAGAACAGAGTAAAAGAGTATTATCTTATCTCATGTCGGAATCTGGTGATCAAGTTCAAGTCGACAGCATAGGGAAACGAATTATAATTCGGGGAAAAAGTTATAATCTAGTTGATTTAATTTGTGATATGGTGACGAATCGTAAAGGACTCTTATCCTTTGATGATAATCTATACACCTTTCTAAGTGTATCAAACTTCCCCAAAAGTCTTATTGGCAATAAGCAAATTCTAAAGAAATTAAATGAACATCCAACAACACCATTTAAAAAAGAAGAAGAAGAAGAAGATACTAGCACCACTGATTTTACAACACCCGTGGCTGCTAGTCAAAAGCGAAGACGAATTGATTCGCCCTCCAGTGTGCAAAAGGGGAGTGGACATTACACTACGTGTTTACGTTCAAAATGGATGAAGTTTTGAAAGGTGTCTATGAAAATGTTGGTGAAGCGGGGAGTTTAAGTTCTCCCAAAACGCTTTCTAAAGTCTCCGGCACCACATTGAAAAATGTAAAAGAGTATCTAGAAAATGAACCAAGTTACACACTGCATCGGAATCATAGACTTCGCAGCAAACAATATCGTCAAACTAAAGCCTTTTTCCCTCTGCATATAATGCAAACGGATCTTTTAACTTTAGACGCAGTTCAACGACGTCACAATACACCCTACAAATATATTCTAGTGGCAATCAGTATCTTTAGTCGCTATGCCTATGCCATTCCACTGCGATCAAAGAGAGGTGTTGAAGTTGCTCGGGCCATTGAAAGTATTCTTGAGCAGGATTCCTATAGAAAAATTCAATCAGATCGTGGTAGTGAATTTGTTAACCCTCATGTGCAAAAGGTTCTTTTGAAATATAATACGACACTCTATCATAGTCATAGTCCGATAAAGGCTGCATTGGCTGAACGATTAATAAGAACGATTCGTCTATTAATTTCAAGATATTGTACACTGAAAAATACATCTGCTTTTATTCATGATTTAGATAAAATCATGCAGATATACAACCATCGACCACATCGATCTCTGTCCAACTCTAGCCCTCGGGATGTTCACTACAGTGAGAATACATTTGATGCTTTTCTAAAGCAATACTCCAATGGCAATGAGAAGAAAAAGAAGAAGAAATTCAATGTTGGTGATACTGTTCGAATTAATAGAACCACTAATATTTTTGAAAAGGGGAATTATTTATGGAGCACCGAACTTTTTAAAGTGTCCAAAATCCTAGACACCATACCCATAACTTATCGGCTACGAGATACCAAAGATGATGAAATTCTCGGTGGTTTTTATGAATATGAACTGCAAAAAGTTAGAAACACTAGTGAAATTTATCAAATTGAAAAGATATTAAAGAGTCGTACTCGTAGGGGCAAGAAGCAGTTGCTTGTTCGCTGGCTAGGATACAACTCGGATTTTGATTCTTGGGTCAGTGCTGAAGATATTAACAATGCCCAATGATTTCTATGTGACTTTCATGTCCAATGTTTCTGATCCTCTCTACAATGACTTGAATAAAACAAGTGATTTTTGGACAAAACTCTCCCCCACCATCAAATTCGACGGAAAGTATGAAGTGGCTCTTGTCGACTGTATTCTCAAAAATACCTATGACATCCTGAGAAAGGATCGTAAATATGAAATAAAAATTAGACCCTATGATTGGCCACCACCACCAGGTGATCAAGAACAAATTCAAAAAATCAATTGGTTGGATTATCCATATATTGAACTACCCTACGAGGAACTCACCTGTATGAATGATTTATGTCGTACTATTAATAAAAGAATTTCCGCTCGTAAAAAAGGAGCTTTTCATTTCAACTATTCAAAGGAGGAGGGCAAGATCTACATTAGTTCACCTATTGCCAGTGAAAAGATTATTCTCAATGATAACCTAAGGGATGTTCTTGGCTTTAAGCTCAATATAATCAATGGTAAAAGTGCCGGAAACACTAATTTCATTTTTGCCGACTACCCGCCAGCCTTCTCCACAGACACTTGTATATTTCTCTATGCTTCATTTGTGGAAACATCTCGGGTTGGTAATTCAAATGTTCCCCTCCTACGAGTTCTTGAACGAAAAACCAATCATGAACATATTCATCACTACAATATAAAGCATCTTCAGTATATTCCAGTAAACACTTCCTATTTGGAACTCTGTCAGTTAACATTAAGAACTGAGTTGGGTGATCCAATAGCAATTTCAAGGGGTTTGGCTGTGATTACATGTCATTTTCGACCCATTCAGCAAGATGTCTAATAGAAAAGTGGTATTCACTTGTCCTGATATTGACTGCTATGTTAATACTCTTGGCCCAAGACAACAGGGCAATGGAATGGACTATTACAAGGGCCGCTCGTCAATGTCTGGCTATGGTCTTGGCAGTTGGTTTGCTAAGCTGTTTCGCTCTTCACTACCACTGGCTAGAAAATATCTTGTACCGGCTGCGACAGATTTTGCAGCGTCTACACTATATGATTGGGGCTCTGGCAAGGATTTTAAAAAAAGTGCTTCGGAAAATCTTAGGTCCAGTGCGCGAACCCTTGGCGAGAAATTAAAGCAAAATGGTAAAGGTTTAAAAAGGTTAAGAAACAATGTATCACTCATCAGTCTCTACTCAGGACGGAAACGAAAGACATCCCTTTTGTCAAAGAAAAGAAAGCCGACACGTAGTGTAAACAGAAGCCCCAGGAAGAAAATTGTTAGATCGAAACTTGATTTCTTCTCTTAAGATGTCCTACCTGCCGCATAAGGATTCTCAACCTTCAATCACCGCCTCATTGAATCTATTCAATGCCGAAAATGTTGATGTGAGTGTCAAGCATGGATACTATGAACAATTTTATCCACTACAACCCCTCTCCGATAATATCCACTTTCAAATTTATTCCAATGAAGACTACTTTATGGATTTATCGTCCACATTTATAGATTTACAAATGAAAGTCCGGAAATCCGATAATACAATGCTAGTTCGGGCCGATGGGATATCCTATGAAAATTGTATACTACATAATTTATTTCGTCAAATTAGTGTCTACATCAATGGCACGCTGGTGAGCACAAGCAACAATCTCTCCAACTATGCTAGCTATATCCAATTCATGTTGATGACGCCCAAGTCATACAAGGAATTGAGAGGTGCCTCCAATGGATATGAATATATTACTAATACTGATAGTACAGATGCACTTAAAAATGCTACAACTAGTGAATTACATCTAGTTGGAAAAATATATCATGAAATATTTAATATACCCCAATGGCTACCACCCAATGTTAAAGTGGATATAAAATTGACGCTTGCACCATCAAATTTCATATTGAGAAAGGAACTTGCCGCCAATCCCGATGTAAGTCTCTCCCTCACCTCAGCAATACTCCATGTACGCAAACAGCAGGTTATGAGTTCTGTTGCTTTGGCCGTGGAAAAATTGAGAGCCAATGGAAATAATATTAAACTACTTGTTCCTCATACAATCACCAATCAACGTCATATTGCCATGGGGTCACGCACCTTCACCGATTCATCCTTTATCAATGGTGAAATCCCCTCGAAATTGGCTTTGGCATTTGTAAAGAGCGCCAGTGCAATAGGATCATGGACTGAATGCCCACATAAATTCGAGATGTTTGGACTTTCATCTCTTGTGTGCAAAGTAAACGGTATCCCACTCTACAATCTATCTTTTGATAAATCCTATAGAACATTGTACGAGTTGACCATGCAAACCCTAGATCATGATTCGCAACTATTTGAAAATGGTATAACCGAAGATATGTTTGCTAAAACACATGGTATCATTGTATTGGATTTGTCTGGCACACAGGATATGAGTATAGTACGTACGGGGACTGTGCGTTTAGAGTGTACATTTGCCAACCCATTGGCTGAGAGTATTGCCCTAATCTCACTAAATCAATATGAAACCTATTGGGAAATCACTCCCGAAGGCAGTGTTCTACTAGACTTGGCGCCATGAACACCAGTCAAATAATCAGTGTATTTAATATGGACCCCTACATGTCCCAGTACAAATCCTATTGTCTACCCTCAGACTATCTTGGAAAAATTCAAAGTGCGAACAATACCTTGATTATTGTTAATAGCAGTCCATCGACTGTGCTGACGGGTCATTGGCTGTGCATCTATCAAACAATGAAGAATATCGAATTTTTTGATCCTCTTGGCCTACCCTATACATTCTACACGCCTCACATCAGCAACTATATTGAGAGCAGTAATAAAACTATTATTCAAAATCGAAAGAGGGTGCAGGATCTAACGACTAAAAGCTGTGGCTTCCATGCGCTACTATATTTTGTGTTCCGATGTCGTGGTTATACTTACAAGCAGTTTCTCCATATTTATGGTGACAATCCACGTCTGAACGACTTTCTAGTGGAAAATATACTTACAAGTGTATTTAATATTGATTTCAGTGCCCTAAGAGTAAAGTGCTTAAAAAATGTTTGTGAATTTGTTTATTAATAAAATGTATATATACAACAATGTCTTTAAATCTTCACTTTTAGATTTCTTCATCGGTGTATAGGTAACTATCGTGAACCACTAATGCTGGTAAATCATTTGGATTCACTGTATATTGATCTTGATTGACTGCAAAATCAGGGTCACATTTTCTGCAGTACAATGTAACTTCACTCTTGTCATATCTCTTTGTATAGTCAATGATACTATTTGCATTCATATTATGAAATTCACGAGTTTCAATCTGTCTATTTGAAGCAATATCACATACAGTGTTTTCAAGTGGTGAATCACATTCGGTAACCGCCAAATAAAAATCGCTTGGTTTATAGTCATAGTAGGCAGTGTCGTCACAGCGATGCCGTAGAAACCAGATTGTCTTGTTACCCCAGCAGTTGAATCGTAGACCAGATTCCTCTTCCCAGAATAATTTAAATCCACGACGATACCAATCTCGTAGAAATAAACTAAAATCACGTTTAGGATTCTTTTCAATCATAGCGGGGTAAGTATTCTCCCACTGGTCACATTTATCATTGTGACAATTGGAGCATAGATATCCATTAGGATGAGAGTCACACACCTCCTCAAGACATGAATTACATCCTTTAATTTGTACTGCATAGCCTCTATGTAATTTGCAAGGATTACATAATTTACACTTTTCATTATAGTCATCAATAATTGTACAATTCTCACATTGAGTCCAACCGCCAAGAGTGTACATGCACAATGGGCATATATAGAACATTTTTTTGATGTCAACTCTTTCACGGCTAAAACGAAACTGATCCTCTTCGTTCGATAAATTCAAAGTGTAGGAAAGGGGAGAGGAGTAACTCTGTGACGTCGCCTCTTTCGAAGGAGGAGCCCTCTGATTGGCTGAGAAGGGGGATGTAACCGAGTCGCTGATTGGCTGAGAAGTGGGATCTAACTGTTTCCAGGGAACTCGTAACATTTGGCTCGGAAACAAATACTATTTTCGGATCATAACATCTGGTTCGGAAACAACAACAAATACTGTTTCTCGGAACCTCATAACATCTGGTTCGAATAACAATAACAAATACTATTTCTGGATCATAACATCCGCCTCAAACAGGAAGGAAATGTCATTAACTTTGCTTCGAACGACAACAACATTTGGCTCGGAAACAACAATAACATTGACCCCATTAACCACGTGTTCTCTCTAATTACTCTGTTCAAAACAATAACAACAACATTCGCTGAGAGCGTGCCAAAAACACACCTGGAGAAAGAGGTCATTGACCCCATTACGCAATCATTCTCCCTAATGACTCTATGCCCATATATGGTGTGGTCGTAGGAGTATAAGATAGATCTCTACTGGCATAGGAGTTTTGACCCCAACTTATATTAATTTCTGCTCGTTTTGAAATTGACTCGGTTATTTATTGTAATTTCTGTTCGTTTTGGGTTTCATTTATTTATCGATGTTGATTTGTGGTAGTTTCACGCTTGGTAGATTATTTTATTTTATTTTTGCTCATTTTTTGTTTAATGGAGTTCTTTACTTTTCTTTCAAAAACTTATTTTGTGGAAAAAGATTTTTCAATTAATTTCTGTTCGTTTTATACTGACATAGTCTTTTCAGGGAAAAAGAAAATAATACTTTAAACCTTTTTGTTTTTTTAAGACTTTATAGGTTGGCCTGCAATTTGTATGCTGGAGAAATTTTTTCAGCAATTTTTAACAAGATACACCCTTTTAAAAATCTGGACACAAATAGTAGTATTTAATTTAGTTTCATACCTCCTCTAGTTGACCTGAAATGGAAAACTTGATACCATTTGCAAAAAAATCTGTTTACTTTCTTTCATAGCTTGGATACACTTACGCTATTTTGATTTGGTTAAATTTTAAGAGCATAAGTAGCCCCGAGAGTTTGAAGATAATACCCTCAGTCGTTCTTGGGATACTGCTGAGATGCCTTATTTGGAATTAGCATTAACACAGTGCATTTTGATTTAATCTTAAGGCAACATTTAGTTTTTCAACATAATGGGCAAAGGGGAGGGTGGGTGAGGGAGGGGATTAGTTGCCCTCCAATCACTTCCGACTATTAAAAAGGGCATCAGCCCTTTCTATTTTCAATCGAATGAGCCCTTTTCAAAGTTCCTACGACAACTCCTTCGATACGAAGTGCCCTGGTCTAAACAACAACAACAACAAAAAATAATATATTATACCCACATCGATCTTTACTATAATAAAAATTGAATTTGAGCAAGACTAAAATCTATTCTATAAATCATATACAACGACTTTCTATATACACCTTATATGCCCCCAGGGCATAACTTACAGCCCTTGCATTGAGGGCTCTGAGGGGGTTATCATCCTAAAAGATCTAATTTCCAGAACTTTCAACTAAGTTGAACAAAATAGATATCTCAAAATTTTAATTGGATGTGTTTGGGAAAATGGTGGGCGTGACAGGGCGTTAGTCGCTATCCAATCACTTTCAACTATTAAAAAAACACTAGCCCTTTCAATTTTCAATTGAATGAGCCTTTATGAGGTTTCTACGACACCGCTTTCCATAAAAACTTTATATGCACCCAGGGCATAACTCAAAACCCTTGCACTAAGGGCTCTGAAGGGGTTATCATCCGAAAAGACCTAATTTCCAGAACTTCCAACTAGCTTGAACAAAATAGATATCTCAAAATTTTGATTGGATGTGTTTGGCAAAACGGTGGGCGTGAGAGGGGCATTAGTCGTTATCCAATCACTTTCAACTATTGAAAAAGGCACTAGCCCTTTCAATTTCCAATTGAATGAGCACTTTTGAAGTTTCTACGACAACGCTTTCAATAAAAACTTTATATTTCCCCAGGGCTTTACTTACAACCCTTTCCCTGAGGGCTGTGGGGGGGGGGGGAGTGGTTGTCATCCTTAAAGACCTAATTTCCAAAACTTTCAACTACGTTGAATAAAATGGTTATCTAAAAAATTTGATTGGATGTGTTTGGGGAAAAGGTGGGCGCAAAACCCCTATGCCTTCCCAAGGCCAGAACAAAATTTGCATTTTACTGAAAAAATATAAATGTTTTTACTTTTATAACTTTAATAAATCAAATAATATAAACATTTTGATTACTAAATATCAGTATATGCATATTAAACTGACAATGCACATTCATTTGTATTTTTTCCGTAAAGTGCAAATTTTGTTCTGGCCTTGGGGGAATGATGAGCGTAGGGGGGGGGGTAGTTGCCCTCCAATCACTTTCGACTATTAAAAAGGGCAATGGCCACTCCAATTTCAAATCGAATGAGCCCTTTTCGAAGTTTCTACGACAACTCCTTCGATACGAAGTGCCTGACTAAGAAGAAGAAGAAGAAAAAAAAACACATTGTGGCCACATCTTTCTTTACTGAAGGGGCTTGGGGAGGGGGCAATAGTTGCCCTCCAATCACTTTCGACTATTAAAAAGGGTACTAGCCCTTCGAATTTCCAATAGAATCAGCCTGTTTTTTAAGTTTCTACGACAACGCCTTCTATAAAAACCTTATATGCCCCCAGGGCATAACTTAAAACCCTTGCCCTGAGGGTTGTGGGGGAGTGTCCTTCTCTAAAACATATTTTCTATCTGGAAATTAACTCCGCTGAACAAAATGGCTATCTCAAAACTTTGATTGGATGTGTTTGGGGGAATGATGGGCGTGGGAGGGGGGCTAGTTGCCCTCCAATCCCTTTCGACTATTAAAAAGGGCACTAGAACTCTCAATTTCCAATCGAATGAGCCCCTTTTGAAGTTTCTATGGCGACCCCTTCCATATGAAGTGCCCTTCGCTAAAGGAGAAAAATAATACATAGTACATTGTGCCAACTTTGTTCTTATATGCCCTCAGGGCATAACTTAAAACCCTTGCCCCGAGGGTTCTGGGGGAGTGTCCTCCTCAAAAACATATTTTCTATCTGGAAATCAACTACGTTGAACAAAATGGCTATCTCAAAATTTTGATTGGATGTGTTTGGGGGAATGGTGGGCGTGGGGGGGGGCTAGTTGCCCTCCAATCACTTTCGACACTGAAAAATGGCACTAGACACTCCAATTTCAAATCAAATGAGCCCTTTTTGAAGTTTCTACGACAACGCCTTCTATAAAAACCTTATATGCCCCCAGGGGATAACATATAACCCTTGCCCTGAGGGTTGTGGGGGAGTGTCCTCCTCAAAAACATATTTTCTATCTGGAAATCAACTACGTTGAACAAAATGGCTATCTCAAAATTTTGATTGGATGTGTTTGGGGGAGTGATGGGCGTGGGGGACAGGGGTCTAGTTGCCCTCCAATCACTTTCGAGTACGCAAAAGCGTACTAGACCTTCGAATTTACAATCGAATGAGCCTATTTTGAAGTTTCTACGACAACGCCTTCTTTAAAAACCTTAACCCAGGGCATAACTTAAAACCCCTGCCCTCAGGGTTGTGGGGGAGTGTCCCCCTCAAAAATATATTTTCTATGTATAAATAATACATAGTAAATTGTGCCAACATTGTTCTTATATGCCCTCAGGGCATAACTTAAAACCCTTGCCCCGAGGGTTGTGGGGGAGTGTCCTCCTCAAAAACATATTTTCTATCTGGAAATCAACTACGTTGAACAAAATGGCTATCTCAAAATTTTGATTGGATGTGTTTGGGGGAGTGATGGGCGTGGGGTAAGGGCGGCTAGTTGCCCTCCAATCACTTTCAACTAGTAAAAAGGGCACTAGCCATTCCAATTTCCAATCGAATGAGCCCTTTTAGAAGTTTCTACGACAACTCCTTCGATACGAAGTGCCTGACTAAGAAGAAGAAAAAAAAACACATTGTGGCCACATCATTCTTTACTGAAGGGGCGTGGGGTGGGGGCTAGTTGCCCTTAAATCACTTTCGACTATTAAAAAGGGCACTAAAACTCTCAATTTCCAATCGAATGAGCCCCTTTTGAAATTTCTACGACCCCTTCCATATAAAGTGCCCTTCTCTAAAGGAAAAAAAATAATACATAGTACATTGTGCCAACATTGTTCTTATATGCCCTCAGGGCATAACTTAAAACCCTTGCCCCAAGGGTTTTGGGGGAGTGTCCTCCTCAAAAACATATTTTCTATCTGGAAACTAACTACGCTTAACAAAATGGCTATCTCAAAATTTTGATTGGATGTGTTTGGGGGAATGATGGGCGTGGGGGGGGGCTATTTGCCCTCCAATCACTTTCAACTGTTAAAAATGGCACTTGCCACTCCAATTTCCAATCAAATGAGCCTTTTTCGAAGTTTTTAGGACAACACCTTCTATAAAAGCCATATATGCCCCCAGGGCATAACTTAAAACCCTTGCCCTGAAGGTTGTGGGGGATCTTCCTCCTTAAAACATATTTTATATCTGGAAATCAACTATGCTCAACAAAATGGCTATCTCAAATTTTGTTTGGATGTGTTTGGAGGAATGATGGACGTGAGGGGGGGGGGGCTAGTTGCCCTCCAATCACTTTCGACTATTAAAAAGGGTACTAGCCCTTCGAATTTCCAATCGAATAAGCCTGTTTTGAAGTTTTTACGACATCGTCTTCTATAAAAACCTTATATGCCCCCAGGGCATAACTTAAAACCCTTACCTTGAGGGTTATGGGGAAGTGTCCTCCTCAAAAACATATTTTCTATGTATAAATAATACATAGTACATTGTGCCAACATTGTTCTTATATGCCCTCAGGGCATAACTTAAAACCCTTACCCCGAGGGTTGTGCGGGAGTGTCCTCCTCAAAAACATATTTTCTATCTGGAAATCAACTACGCTGAACAAAATGGCTATCTCAAAATTTTGATTGTATGTGTTTGGAGGAATGATGGGCGTGGGGGGGGGGGGCTAGTTGCACTCCTATCACTTTCGACTATTAAAAATGGTACTAGCCCTTTGAATTTCAAATCGAATGAGCCTTTTTTGAAGTTTCTACGACAACGCCTTCTATATAAACCTTATATGCCCCCAGGGCATAACTTAAAACCATTGCCCTGAGGGTTTTGGGGGAGTTTCCTTCTCAAAACATATTTTCTATCTGGAAATCGACTACGCTGAACAAAATGGCTATCTAAAAATTTTGATTGGATGTGTTTGGGGGAATGATGGGTGTGTGGGGGGGGGGGTTCCCACCAATCACTTTCGACTATTAAAAAGGGTACTAGCTCTTCGAATCTCCAATCGAATGAGTCTGTTTTGAAGTTTCTACGACAACGCCTTCTATAAAAACCTTCAATGCCCCCGGGAATAACTTAAAACCCATGCCTTGAGGGTTGTTGGGGAGTGTCCTCCTCAAAATCATATTTTCTGTCTGGAAATCAACTACGCTGAACAAAATGGCTATCTCAAAAGTTTGATTGTATGTGTTCTGGGGAATGATGGGCGTGGGGAGGGGGGCTAGTTGCACTGCAATCACTTTCGACTCTTAAAAATGGCACTAGCCACTCCAATTTCCAATCAAATGAGCCCTTTTTGAAGTTTCTACGACGACCACTTCCATATGAACTGCCCAACTCTAAAGGAAAAAATAATAAATAGTACATTGTGCCAACATCGTTCTTATATGCCCTAAGGGCATAACTTAAAACCCTTGCCCCGAGCGTTGTGGGGGAGTTTCCTTCTCAAAAACATATTTTCTATCTAGAAATCAACTACGCTGAACAAAATCGCTATCTCAAAATTTTGATTGGATGTGTTTGGGGAAATGATGGGCGGGGGGGACTAGTTGCCCTCCAATCACTTTCTACTATTAAAAAGAGTACTAGCCCTTCGAATTTCCAATCAAATGAGCCTGTTTTGAAGTTTCTACGACAACACCTTCTATAAAAACCTTATATGCCCCCAAGGAATAACTTAAAACCCTTGCCCCGAGCGTTGTGGGGGAGTTTCCTTCTCAAAAACATATTTTCTATCTAGAAATCAACTACGCTGAACAAAATGGCTATCTCAAAATTTTGATTGGATGTGTTTGGGGAAATGATGGGCCGGGGGGCTGGTTGCCCTCCAATCACTTTCGACTATTAAAAAGGGCCCTAGAACTCTCGATTTCCAATCGAATGAGCCCGTTTTGAAGTCTCTACGACGACCCCTTCCATATGAAATGCCCTGCTCTAAAGTAAAAAAAAAAATAATATATGGTACATTGTGCCAACATTGTTCTTATATGCCCTCAGGGAATAACTTAAAACCCTTGCCCCGAGGGTTATGGGGGAGTGTCCTCCTCAAAAAGATATTTTCTATTGGGAAATCAACTACGCTGAACAAAATGGCTATCTCAAAATTTTGATTGGATGTGTTTGGGGGAATGATGGGCGTGGGGGGGGGCGCTAGCTGCCCTCCAATCACTTTCGACTATTTAAGCCACCCAAATTTCCAATTGAATGAGCCCTTTTCGAAGTTTCTACGATCACTCCTTCGATACGAAGTGCCTGTCGAAGAAAAAAAAACACATTGTGGCCACATCGTTCTTTACTTAGGCAGCGCTAGCGCGCTGCCTATGATATATTTATCTTTATGGTACTATATGAGTCATTTTTTAGTTTTCACTGTCACTTCATTTGATTCGGGAAAATTGGCTCCAGCTTTGCCCCCCCCCCCCTCTTTTGGATTTTGACGAAATTATGCCATTGCAGATGATTCTTATGCCCGAGGCACACCGTACTCACAACAGTCAATAAGAAAGCCAAATTTTATTAATTAGATGGAGTTTTTCTTGATTTTAACGCCACACTTGTGTCTCAGAAGCAGAAAATTAAAATGGCAAGAAATTAGTTTGAAAAGATCGTTCCAGCACTATTTTGTTCCCAACTATTCTCTACTAATGCATCGTCTTCTCGTTTGTTTGCCAAATTCCTCTTACATAAATAAAACCCTGCTGTTTCAAGCTTTTATTCTTTTTAGTTTCACAAAATTATGCCCTAACTCTTGACTCTTGAAAACTATACTCTAACTCTTGATTGGTCAATCACTTGACCAATCAGAGCAGTCAATTTTATTCTTGAGAGTTGAATATTATTCAGACTGAGAAATTATGAATGGCGGGTGCAATTGCCGCTGTAGTCGTGCGTCATTTTGGTTTTATCGACAAGTTTAACTATATCATGGCCTGTGCCAAGGCCATATCCAAGAGGATTAGGGGGTTTCACCCCCCCCCTCCCGAAATGTTTGTCCGACTCGTAAAAATATAACAAAAATGAATCTAAACAAATTTTGATGCGTTTTTAAAGTTTTTTCGGTACTTTCGCATTTTATGGGCACTTCTAAAAAGTCAAGTTAGGTTAATACTAATGAAATAAAATAAAATAGGATGAATATATAATAGTTTATAAAAAAATTTTGGCTATATATTTGAACATTATGGTGGGGGTGGGGGTAAAGTATTGCATATATTAAACACCTAACCTAACCTAGGTACCTTTTCCTCTCCCTAAACCCCCAAAAAACAGTTTAAATATAGTTCCTGGAGTGAGAAATCCTTTGTTTATACAGCGTAAACCTGTTTTTCATCATGCGTCTCGGTCTAGTTCGTGATTGCTTGTAGGTGCGAGTAGTGTGGATGTATGTACTTTCAGGGGTTATTGCATAAAGCGAACGGGGGATTGCATAATACGACCAAACACTCTATATTATGAACCTATAATGCGAACATGACTTGTCAGACAGGTTTAATACCCAAAACTAAAGACCTTGGTATAACGTGTTCTAAAGTTTAATGGACTTTCTTTAAAAATACTGGTTTCAGCCGAAGGGTAACATAATCATGTTTTTTCATACAAATTAATGTGCAACAAATCTTTTTCCATCAGTTTGAAAAAACAACCCGAATAGATTACCTTTCTTGATTAATTATTCGTATTCAAATGGATAGCTCCAAAAGAATCTTGGTAAGTGAATGTTTTTTTATTCTTGTTTTATAATAAAAACAAGACTTTTTTCCTGATAGCTAGCTTTAACTATCTGTCATCTGGGTTTCTAAATGACAGCCGACTGCCGTAATTATCTATCGCATATTTCCCACGCTTTGTAACAGACTTTCAGGTATGCGGCAATTTGGATAAAACGTTTCATAAGTGGTTCACAAAAATATCGTATATTTGAGACTTAAAATTGATTTATGACCAACGCATGTATTTAAAAATGCAGAATATCTTTAATTTGCGGGGTGGGGTTTGGTATTGAGAAGGGGGGGGGGGTGAGGATTATTAATATTCTGAATAAAAATCTGACGGAACTTATAGGCAAAATTGTGTTATTTCTTATGCATAGCGTATTTAAAATATAGATAGGTTAGGGTCCATCTAGGACTACCAAAATTCTTTCTTTTTATATGATTAATTGAGCTTGGGCAAATGGAATTTAACCCCATAAGTTTTGAATCGTGTCTTTCATAATTGAAAAAGCATACATTTTTTTTATGTTACATCGCATTCTTGTTATTAACTGATAGCTTAAAATTTTCCTTCTTCGTCTTAGAGGGTTATGTTTCTTTTTTTTATGAGTTTAAGCGGATTTGAAATTATGAACTAAATAATTTATCCCCATAAGTTTTAATTGTGTTTTTTCCTAGTTGAAAAAGCACACATTTTTTTCTTTTATCTGGCATGATGAAAAACAGATTATCTAGCCCTATCTGTGGAACTTACCTGACGAAAAAACTAAAAATTTATTTTTATTTAAAGAAATTGATGGTCAGTGTCTTCCCGAGTATAAACAAACAAAGTTCGATGCCGGATCTAGCACGCTTGATGTGGACCTAATTAGATCAATGAACATGGCCAGGAGGACTGTAATCACGTACGCATCGCCATCTCATAGCCAGGACATTTCTGAGGAGTTACCTACAATTCCTGTCGTAAGTGCTTTTATCAGATAGTTATGTATATTAGGTAATGGAGTAACTGCGGAGGGAAAGGGGAGGAGTGAGAGGTTGCAAAAATCCCCATTTCTATTCTACATAAGTGAAAATCGTTAATAATCCCTTTTTTATATTCAAATTTATAATGCATTTACAATTTTGCAAGGAAAATAGATCACGGATGCTCAATTAGCAAGAGCCTAAGGGGATAGATACTTCTTGTTACGTTTTATGTTATAGCATTCGTCTATTCTTATTTTTTCTCTTAATAGTTTTAAATCAGCTACTTGTATATATTAAATCATGGTGTACTTGTAGAAAAAGGAGGTGTTGAGGGGAGTGTGGTGTGTGTGTGTGTGTGTGTGTGTGTGAAAAAACCCTATTTCTATTCTACATAAATGAAAATCGGCAATGGCCCCTATTTTTTATTCAAGTTTATAATGCATTTACAATTTTGCAAGGAAACTAGATCACAGATGCTAAATTAACGAGAACCTAGGGGGTTAAATACTTCCTGTTACATTTTATGTTATAGCATTCGTCTATTCTTATTTTTTCTCTTAATAATTTTAAATCAGTTACTTGTGTAGATTAAGTCATGGTGTAGTTGTAGAAAAAAGAGGTGTTGAAGGGAGTGTGGGGGGTCGAAAAAACCCTATTTCTATTCTACATAAATGAAAATCGGTAATAACCCCTATTTCGTTTATTCAAGTTTATAATGCACTTCCAATTTTGCAAGGAAAATATATCACAGATGCTAGATTAACGAGAACCTAAGGGGTTAAATACTTCCTGTTACATTTTATGTTATAGCATTCGTCTATTCTTATTTTTTTCTCTTAATGATTTTAAATCAGCTAGTTGTGTTTGTATTAACTCATGGGCTAATTGCTGAAGAAGAAGAGGGGCGGAGAGGGATAAAAAATGCTTTTCTATTTTACATAGATGACCATTGAGCTGATTAATAATTAATTTTTTGACTTTATAAAATAGTGGATATTCTACATGGAAAAAATCCTGTTTTTATAGATTAACACTGACGAACTATCGCCCTTTCCACCAGCTCAAGGAACACTTATTGTCAATGAGTCTACACCGTTATTAACACTGCCAGTGGATTTTCAGGATAGTGCAGTAGTTGATAATGATTTAGAACGGCGAAGGGACTTCTTAAATGTTTTTTGGGGATATAGCTAGCCTAGAGGGCTTAATGTGTGACATAGACATGAATGAGGAACCGGAATGGACAAATACGTATATGAATGATTATTTAGGGGATATCCCCCAATTGCATCTAAACCGGGCTCGTATGCTAATTTACATAATCGAATTGTGTCACAAGACAATGCTGGCTGGCTTGATCAACTATCCCCAAACACGCTGGAAGGTATCCTTCGTGAATTGGTGTTTTTCACACCGCACCCCACCCCCCTATTGTAATTGAACAGACTGGTGATGGTGCTATTGAATCGGGAGATTTTATGGCACCCCTACCCCCACTATTGAGGTTGACCAGAGTAGTAGTGATGATAGTGAAACATTAGCGTCATCAGTAGATACACTACAAGGTTTTTTATTGTCTAACTCTGCCTTGCATCATACTAAAGTATACACCGCCACATTTGGTGACCCTTTAATTCTATAATGTCAGGGGGTATAGTAACAGACCCTCTGGCTATTACTCATTCCTACGTTAACAAGATTCTAGCCCTTCTTGAACAACAGATGCGGGTCTTGGGAGGGAGGGACAGTTTAAAAGCGTCAATAGCACTAAAAATATATTATTTAAATGAAAATGCGAGCCAACTTTATTCAATATATATACATTAACAAATGCTACCAATTCGAACGCATTTGGCAAATTATGAAGGAGTTTTTTGGATCGGGTCAACAGCGTCGTACTTAAAAAGGATAATTATAATGAGGGAGTAGCAGGTCGGTTGTTTTATTCATAGAAAATTTGAACGTTAATATTTGTACATTAAAAAAAGATTTTATTTTAAGAGGGGGAGTGGGAATATTGAATTAAAATATCATTCTGATTTAGAAGGTTGTAGAGGCATACAACCGTTTCGAATAGAGGTATATCATCCGTTTCGATGCGAGGCTACAGGGTTTCAAGTATGCACTTTTGATTGCGCCTTTCGACCCCTGCGTGAAAATGCTTCTAAGAAAAAGTTGGACAAATTGGCAGCTAATGGGGATGGCTAAAAGTTTCCTAAAGTAGATTTCAATTGTTTAAATGGTCAATTTCCCATAAAACTAAAAGGGATAGATATTTTTGAGCAGGCTAATGAACATTTAAAGATTGGTGTTACGGTGTTACACATGAAACAGAATTTGAGGAGGATCAGCGCTCTGATAAAAAGGGTGTATTATTTCCAGTGAGGGCTCCGTCTATTGAATCAGTGAAGCATTGGGTCTGGCTTCTATACACGCCTCCTTCAGAGCCTGATTCAATTGGACATTTCAATCAACTTACAGATATTAGTAGGGTTTTGAGTGAGGGTAAAAACGGGGTGGAGTATACTACTACTGTCAAACATGCTTGTCCAGATTTCGTAGTGATCTAAAGCTAAAGCATCACATGAAACACTGTAAACGTCATGAATGCATGACTGTGGAAACGGTTAGCGGAGATGAAGCATTCTTGCGTTTTAAGAATTTCCAAAACTCGCTCCTGCAGAGCAGCAAGATCGCTTTGCACTGCGAAGCTAAACTCACAGACGTGAACGATTCGTCAAATCCAAATCGTGTTAAAATACATGAAGCCATAGGGGTCTCTTACGCTCACGCGCAAAGAGACTCTAGTAATATCATGCAAGTGCTGGATGTAGTTGAGTCGTTGGGTGGGGATGACTTCATGAGCACGGCATTGACCAGTCTGATTAAAACAGCAAATGACGCAATTTCACGGCTACGCTATACACACTATCCTATGGTTCTATCACCAGATGACAGATTGGTCATTAAAAATCGTAAAATATGTTGGGTTTGTAAGGGAAAATTTGATGATGGTACTGGGGGAAAGGGGAAGGTGCCCGACCATGATTATTTATGTCAGGAAATTTCATCGGGAGGGAGTAACTTTAGAAGGGTTGCACATCAATCGTGCAATATAAACGTTAGTCAGCAATATTTCGTACCAGTTTTTATACACAATTCCAATTACGATTTAAATTTTATTTTAACGGCGTTGGCCCACATGCCCAAGGGGAGAGTTGTAGATAACACATGGGTAGATGGTTCTTTTTCCTATAATATGATACCTAAATCATCGGAGAGGTTGCTGCTGCTAGAATTCCTGTGGAAAACAATATACAAGGGTAACACGTGCCTGAATAAAATCTGTTTTAGACTCTTTCAGTTTCTTCCCCAAGTCTCTAAGTCAATTGATTCTGGTACAGAAAAGTGACTGTTTTGATAGTTTTCCCCTCCTTAAACAGCGTTTCACCGATGATGAAATGTATGATTTATTAACGTGTAAGGGCATATACGCATATGATACCTACAACTCTACCTCGAGGCTAGATGAGGTGTCACTACCGCCTATCGAAGCATTTTACAATTCCCTTACGGACAGTCAATGCACCACTGGTGACTATGAATTTGCCAAGAGGGTTTGGGCAAAGGGAGGGTGTAAAAACGGGTGGAATTACTGTAAACTGTACTTGGCTAGTGATTTATCGACTCTTCTGGACATTGTGTGCAAGAACACGGATAAAATCTATGGGGAATTTGGGTTGGATTTAGGGTATTATTTTTCAACTCCTCATCTGGTGATGGACTTGATTCTTAAAATCAGCAAAGAAGAAATAGGTCTGAACACCGACGTGGGTCAGCATCTATTTGTAGAGAGATCAATGAGGGGTGGGTATGTTTTTCACGGGCACCGTATCATGAAAACTGATCCGACCGGAAAGCACACCGATGAAAAGTCAGATGCAGTTTTTTGTGATATAAATTCCCTTTATCCGTCAGCGATGTCTCTACTGTTTTCCGTGTGGCAATTACAAATGGCTTAACAATCCTTGCACTTCAAATCTCCCCAACATTGCTGCCGTTGAGGAGAATGAGGCGCAAGGATGGTATTTTTAAATTGACGGTGAAATACCCATGGAAATCCACGACTCGGTAAAAGACTTTGTTTCCCCTTGTATAAATATACGGTGGGTAAGGAATCTCTGAGTCCCTACAATTTATCTTTAGTATAAGATGGGAGTATGCACTGGGTGCCTTCAAAGCAAAAACTTATTGCTGACCTGAACCCGAAACAGAATGTCGTTGTTCATCATAAGCTATTGCGATGGATGGTGTCCAATGGTTTCAAAGTCACAAAGATACACAGAGCCCTCCAATTTGATTAAAAGCCTTATATGAAATTTTATTGACACTTTGTCAGTAATCGTTCACAACCGAAAACGAAGGTTGAAAAAGAGATCTATAAACTCATTTTGAACCCAGCCATCGGTAAAATGTGCGAAAGTGTGTGACACAGAAGTCGCTGTGACATTGTAACCAATCCCAAAGAGTGTGCTCGAATCATCGCCGACCCAAACTTCACATCTTTCACAATCATAGACTCTAATATGGTGCTCCTACATCGCAAGAAAAGAAACGTTATTTTAAATAAAAATTTTGCAGGCGGGAGTGCAATAACGGAAATTAAAAAAACTCATGCTCTCATTTTATTATAATGTATGCAAGGTACAATGGCCAATTGAGGGACAAGTTCAAGTATATTATGGAGACACTGATTCACTCCTGTTAAAAGTAAAACTGAAAATTTGTTGAATGATTAGGAAAATGGAGAGTACATTAGCTCTACAGTACAGTACATCATTAGATGGAATACACCAACTGGAATGAATCCCTCTATCCAGAGCTAGTGAAACGCCAGGCCCCAAATCAATTGTTAATGCTAAAATCTTAAACGGGAAGCAATCTGATATCAAGTGGTGTGTTTCCTGGGCCGAAGGTATACTGTGTGGAAACGCACAACAAGGATATCAAACAAGTTTGCAAGGGGGTGCCTACACAATTTGTAAAAATAATTTCAATATGAGTGTTTATAGAAACTGTGTTGAACGTTGTTTAGTCCCAAGAGCGAAAGTCATGGCGATTCGCTCTTTACACTTTAAAAACTACACAGTTAGAGTTGAGAAAAACGCCATGTCAGCCATATCAGACAAAGTTTATGTACTTGAGGATAGTGGGAAGGTACCTCCACGCGAACACTATAAGATTTCAGATCGAGTTGAATGTATAGAGTACAGAAAACAACTCGGTCTGGACAAATTAACTTAAATTCATTCATAATACAAGGAGGGTGGGTGGTTTTGGGAATTTTTCTTTATATAAATTTATAAATGTTCAATATGTGCTTGTGCTAGGCTGAGTTATTTCTTCCTAATTTAATGCCCCCGGCCTGGCCCCGACCAACCGCAGCAGCTCCCCCGCGTTTTCCGGTTCGGCCACCGCAGCGGCCACCTCCCGGGGGGTGGGGGACCCCATTTCAAATTGAAAATGTTGTTTATTAAATGTATTGTAATTTCTTGTAAATAAATTAAACAAAAAAATGTGATATTAGTTTAAGTGTATTTATTGTTTAATAAAAAAGTGTTTTGTTGCTAGTGCCTATTTCAAATAAATGCTGTAATGTTGTTGTTATAAATAAATAAAAAATCTCAATTAAGTGTATTTATTAAATATAAAATGCTTTTTTCTAGTTGTTTTATTATTTTTAAAGTGCTGCTTTTGTGTTAAAAATAAAAGAAAATATGATTCTTCATTGATTTTATTCTTCTTATTATTCTTGAACGGAGTAGTCATAGGGAAATTATTTAGTCATTAGACATCTATAGTTTACAGTTAGTTGTAGGTAAGCTGTTGAAGTGAACAACAATATGTATCAATTTAAAACGCCATTCAGATCATTTTTGTGTGGTCCATCAATGTCAGGCAAAACGACACTCTTAACTAAAATAATTAAAAATTGTGCTAAAATGTTTATGGAAAAGCCGAAAAAAATCTACTACTGCTAAAGTGTTTGGCAGGAGTCATACGATAAAATAAAAGCTATTGCTACATCGGGGGTGCAGAAACAATTCATACAGGGGCTTGATGTTTTCTATATTATTGAACCAAACTGTTGGATGATAATTGACGATTTAGCTGAATCCATTGAACAATGGTCCCAGAAAATGCTACAATTGTTTACTTTTCGCTCACATCATGAACAGATTTCCGTTACTTTAGTTCTACATAATACTTTTCTTCAAAGCAAATGTATGCGAACACTTGCTTTGAACTGTACATACTATATGATCTACAGAAATGTTCGTGACTCTAGCTCGCTAATAACTCTCAATAAAAAATATATCCCTGTGCTCCAAAATTTCCACTTTCAGCGTACAAGCAGGCAACTATTAAACCCTACGGCTACATTCTATTGGATCTTAATCAAAATACACCCGAGGACTTACGTGTAGTCGCAAACAGTTTTGACAATGAAATTACAGTATATCTTCCCGTGAACAGTAAAAAAGGCTATTAGTTGCCATCATGACACTGAAGAAACTACATGAAAATAGACATTTATTTTCCGTTCTAAGCACTTCAAAACCCCCACTTAGGAAAGCCATACTCAAACATGGCATTGAAAATGACTTCCTTAATCTAATTTCTGAACTTTGTCTAAATTTAACCGAGGGCAATGTTCAACTGCCATAAGTACTTAAGCAGCAGGCAAAGCAACATCGTTCCATTGTATGTGTCTTAGCTTGTAAAAAGAAAGGAAAAAATTTTAAAAGGAAACGTCTTCTTCAGGCAGGTGGTAGTTTTATACACTTTTACTGCCAATAATTACAGGACTTGTAAACAGTTTTCTCTAGATAACTAAACCCTACAAATTGACTCCAATAGAACTCGTTCTATCATCAGTGAAAGACTTTGAAGACAATCTGGGTAAATTTATTAACAATGAGAATGTTGACGATGATAAAAAAACTACTTTTACTTCAAGATGCACTTCGCTGACTGGAAAAACATAAGCCCTATCATGCAAGACCTGTCAATTTGAGTGTCATTGATCATAAAAAAGAAACATCTCTTCAAGATTCTCCTGCTGCTGCTGCTGCTGCTGGAACACAATTAAAGAAGGAGGAGGAAAAATTGAATTCAATAGTGTTGAACATTGGAAATCTAATGCCACACTTATATCGTGAACAAAGTAAACGACTCATAACATGTCTCATAGAAAGTGGTCAAGATCATATTCAATTTGATAGCAATGGGAAAAAAATATAATTCAAGGGAAGAGTTATAATCTACTTGATTTAATCTATGATATAGTTACAAATCATAAAGGAATTTTATCATTTGACACTCATCTATAAAACTTTCTAAATACATTAAACTTCCCCAAAAGTCTTATTAGAAATAGGCAAATTCTAAAAAATTTAAATGAACATAGTCCATCGTTATCAACATTGAAACAAGAAGAGGAAGAAGAAGAAGGAGAAGGCGAAGATTTTAAATCAATCTTGGAAAATACTAGCACACCTAAAAGAAACATTGATTTGACGATGAGGACGAGACCGCTGATAGCTAAACAAAAGCGAAGACGTATTGATTTCTACCTAATGTCATCATCATCACACAGTAGTATATAAAAGGGTAGTGGACGTTACACTACGTGTTTACGTTCAAAATGGTTGAAGTTTTGGAACGCGTTTATGAAGATATCGGTGAAGCGGGAAGTTTAAGTTCCCCCATCACTCTTTCCCAAGTCACTGGTGTTAACACTAAAAGTGTACAAGACTATGTATAAAATGAATCAAGTTACACTCTACATCAAAATCATAGGCTTCGTGCTAATTATTATCGAAAAACTAAAACCTTTTTCCCACTGCATATATTGCAAGCACATCTCTTAACTCTAAATGAGATTCAAAGGCGCTACAATACACCATACAGGTACATTCTACTTGCAATCGCTGTTTTTAGTCGCTATGCGTTTGCCATTCCATTGTGGACAAAGAGTGGTGATGAAGTTGCTCAGGCTATAGAAAGTATTCTTAAACAAGATTCATATAAAAAAATTCAAAGGAATTGGGATAGGGGAGTCGTTAATCCACATGTCAAAAAAGTACAAATGAAATATAATACAATACTCTATAATAGTCATAGTCCTATAAAGGCTGCATTGGCCGAACGATTGATAAGAACTATTCGACTTTTAATTCCAAGATATTGTACATTGAAAAATACACCTGCTTTTATTCATGATTTAGATAAAATCATGTTGATTTATAATCAACGACCCCATTGATCATTGACCAACTCAACCCCAAAGAAAGTTCATCATTCTGATCATAATACATTTGACACTTTTCTTAAACAATATTCCAGTGAAATGATTGTGAAGGAAAAATTCAATGTTGGTGATACCGTGCGAATTAAAAGAACAACTATTGTTTTTGAAAAGGGCAATTACTTGCGGTCCACTGAACTTTTTAAAGTGGCAAAAATCCTAGACACCAAACCCATAACTTATCGTCTACAAGACACCAGAAATGAAGAGATTCTCGGCGGCTTTTATGACTATGAATTACAGAAAAAATTTAATAATAGTGAAATCTATCAAATTAAAAAGATTAAAGAGCCGTACTCACAGGGGCAAGAAACATTTACTTGTTCATTAGCTAGGATACAACTGATTTTGATTCTTGGATCGGTGTTGAAGACATTAACAATGTCCAATGATTTTTACGTAACATTTATGTCCAACATCCCCGACCCTCTCTACAATGATTTGAATAAAATAAGTGATATTTGGACAAAAATTTTTCCCACCATCAAATTCGATGGTGCGTATGAAGTGGCTCTTGTCGACTGTATTCTCAAAAATACCTATGATATCCTGAGAAAAGTTCGCATATATGTATTAAAATTAGACCCTATGATTGGCCACCAGCCGTTAGCGATTAACATAAAATTCAAAAAATCAATTGGTTGGATTATCCATATGTTGAATTACCCTACGAGGAACTCAGTTGTATTGAATGATTCGTGTCGTTCTATCAATAAAAGAATTTCCGCTTGTAAAAAAGGAGCCTTTCATTTCAACTATTCAAAGGAAAAGGGGAGGACCTACATTAGTTCACCCATTGCCAATGAAAAGGTCATTCTCAATGATAATATAAAAGATGTGCTTGGCTTTAAACTTAATATAATCAATGTTAAAAGTGCCGGAAGCACTAATTTTATTTTTGCTGACTACCCATCTGGCTTCTCCTGGGATACTTGTATATTTCTCTATGCTTCATTATTTGAAACATCCAGAGTTGGTAATTCAAATGTCCCTCTCCTACGTGTTCTTGAACGAAAAACAACCCATGAGCATGTTTATCACTATAATATAAAGAATCTTCAGTATGCTCCTGTAAACACTTCGTATTTCGAACTCTGTCAGTTAACACTAAGAAGTGAATTGGGTGATCCTTTAGCAATAACAAAAGGTTTAGCTGTGATTACATGTCATTTTAGACCCATCGTCACTGCCTAAGATGAAAAATAGAAGACTTCCATTTGTCTGTCCTGATATTGACTACTATGTTGGTGCTCTGAGTCCTCGTCAAATAGGTCATGGATTGGACTATTACAAGGGGCGTACTACAATGTCTGGTTATGCTCTTGTTAGTTGGTTTGCTAGGCTATTTCGTTCTGCACTACCACTTGCCGGAAAATATCTTGTACCTGCTGCATCAAATTTTGCTGCCTCAACACTACAGGACTGAGGATCGGGTAAAAATTTCAACGAGAGTGTTTAAGAAAATATTAGATCTTCGGCAAGAGCTGTTGGCGAACAATTAAAATCTCAGCAAAATTGGAAGGGATTAAAAAGGGTGCGTGGTCTTCATCAGTCTCTACCCAGGCGGGAAGCGAAGGACATCAACAACGACTTTCAGGAATAAAAGGAAGAAGACCAATATAAAGAAGAAGAAGAAAAAGATTGTTCGATCAAAGAAGGATTTCTTCTCTTAAGATGACCTATCTCCCCCACAAAAAATCGCATCGATCAATCAGCTCCTCATTGAATCTATTCAATGCTGAAAATGTTGATGTCAGTGTCAAGTATGGCTACTATGAACAATTTCATCCTCAACAATCCCTCTTGGAAAATATACACTTTCAGATATTTTCCAATGAATATTATTTCATTGATTTTTCATCAACATTTATTGATTTAAATGTTGCGGTGAAGAAAAAGTCAGACAATTCAACTCCCAGAGCTGCCAATGGTCTGTCCTATTAAAATTGTATCCTACACAACTTGTTCAAACAAATTAATGTATTCATTAATGGAACGTTGGTGAGCACTAGCAATAATTTATTCAACTATGCAAGCGACATACAATTTATGATGATGACTCCAAAGGCATATAAGGAGTTGAGAGGACAGGCACTGGGCTATGAATATAGATCAGGTGTTGATACTGACGGTGAGTTAACTGCTGCAGTGACCCAGGAGTATCATCTAGTTGGAAAATTAAATCATGAGATATTTAATATAACCCAATGGTTACCTCCCAATGCCAAGATTGACATAAAGTTACAACTAGCTCCATCGAATTTCATTTTGAGGAAAACACTTGCTGCAGCACCTGATGCAAATGTCATTATCATTTCAGCAATTCTTCATGTTCGAAAACAACAGGTTATGAGCTCTGCTGGATTGGCAGGGGAAAAGCTAAGAGCCAATGGTGACAATATTAAACTTCTTTTCCCCATATGATCACCAATGAACGTCACATTGCCACTGGCTCTTGCATTTATACTGATTCATCATTTATCAATGGTGAAATCTCATCAAAACTCGCTTTGGCCTTTGTGAAGAGTGCTAGTGCCTTTGGATCCTGGACTGCACCCCCCATGATTTTAATTTTTTTGGTCTATCTAGCCGTGTGTGCAAAGTGAATGGAATTCCTCTGTACACTCTATCATATGATAAAAAAAATTCCTACAGAACTTTGTATGAGTTGACCATGCAATCCCTAGATCATGACTCACAACTATTTGAAAATGGAATAACCGATTCAATGTTTTCAAAAATCATTGTGTAATTGTTTTGGACTTGTGTGGCACTCAAGATATGAACATAGTACGAACGGGGAATGTACGTTTAGAGTGCACATTTGCCGATACTTTGACTGAAAGTGTCAAATTAATATCACTGAGTCAATTTGAAACCCAGTGGGAAATCACACCCAACCGCAGTGTTCTACTAGACCTTGCACCATGAACACAAACCAAATAATCAGCGTATTTAATATGGACATGTCCCAATATAAGGCCTATTGCATACCATCGGACGTCATTGAAAAAATTCCAAGTGTTAACAATACCCTAATCATTGTTAATAGCAGTCCATCGAGTTTGAAGACAGGTCATTGGCTATGCATCTTTCAAACAGCGAAGAATATCGAATGTTTTGATCCTCTTGGCCTATTATATAAATTCTACACTCCACACATCAACAACTTTATTGAGAGCAGTGGGAAAACTATTATTCAAAATTAGAGGAGAGTACAGGACTTAGCGACTAAGACATGTGGCTTTCATGCACTACTCTTTTTTATGTTCAGATGTCGTGGCTATACCTACAAGCAATTTCTCAGCATTTACGTTGACTTTCCTCGACTGAACGACTTCCCAGTTGAAAATATACTTTCAAACGTGTTTAATATCGATTTTAGTGCCCTATGAATAAAATGTTCTAAAAATGTATGTAAAGTTGTTTATTAATAAAAAATAATGTATAAACATGATAAAAAACGACTTTTCTACTCTTTCGATTTCTTCTTATACTATGTATAGTATAAGACGAATAAAATGTTCTAAAAATGTATGTAAAGTTGTTTATTAATAAAAAATAATGTATAGACATGATAAAAAACGACGTTTCTACTCTTTCGATTTCTTCTTATACTATGTATAGGTATTTGTCGAGAACAACTAATGCGGGTAGATCATCTGAATTCACTGTATACTGATCCTCGTGTGTTGCAATGTCAGAGATACATTTTCTACAGTATAATGTAACTTCACTCTCATCATATCTCTTTGTATAGTCAATGATACTATTTTCATTCATTCTTTAAAATTCACGTGTTTCAATTTGCTTATTTGAAGCAATGTCACATACAGTGTCCTCAAGTGGTGAATCACATTCTGTAACAGCTAAATAAAAATCAGTGGCCTTATAATCATAGTAACCATTGTCTTCCCAACGATGACGTAGAAACCAAATTCTTTTGTAGTTCCAACAGTTGAATCTTAGACCTGGTTCCTCCTCCCAAAAACAATTTAAAGCCACGACGATACCAGTCTCTTAGCAATAAACTAAAATCACGTTTAGGATTCTTTCCAATCATACCCGGATATGTAATCTACCGCTAATCACATTTATCATAGTGACAATTAGAGCATAGGTGTCCTCTAGGGTGAGAGACACACATCTCTTCAAGAAAGGAATTGCAACCTTTAATTTGTACGGCATATCCTCTATGCAATTTAAACGGGTTGCATAACCTGCACTTTTCATTATACTCATCAATCATTGTACAATTCTCACATGATGACCAGCTTCCCAGTGTGTACATGCATAGTGGACATGTATAGAACATTTTTTCATGTGTTGACACTCTTACTGCCAAAATGAAACTGAGCTACGATCAACAAATTGAGTGGGAGAGAGAGAGAGAGAGAGAGAGAGGAGTAAATCCTCTTTGAACAACATCTTTCTTATGAAAAAAAAATCATAGTCTTAAATTTCTAAGCTAGTGTGTTCAAAAGCAAATCCAAAATATCATTTTGTCTTGTCGTGATTAATATGTCAATAAATTGTATAAATGCCTTTGGACCGCGACGTAAAAGCTTCATACAGTAGTCTAATGATGGAGAATCAATTTTCATTATATCGACAAGCATTCCCTGAGAAAAAATCTTCATTTGAAGAGATAACTCCAGAATATTATCATCTAGAATCAAACTTTTCCCATAAACACAAGATTCCCTATAATTTTCTCTTTCTCAATTCTATCCATTTTTTAGAGTCCTAACACTCTCACAACCAACTTCAGACTAACCAAGATTCTTTTTCTACTTTAAAAATAGACGCTAACCTACTATAGAAAAAATATCTTCAATTTAGAAACAATTGTATTAAATATAATCACAACAATAATAGTAACAATCACTGATACAATTTATTCTCCTCGATATATTTCACTACTGTATCTAAAGCAGCTTGAAGTCTATTTATATGCACTGTATTCAGTTTCGCAGCAAAGCATAATTGCTCCTTCAATTTAAATTTGCTCAATGATATCACATATCTTGCATACATATCGTCCCAGTCAAGGCTTAGTCTAAATCCTCGTGTAATTTCCACTGCCACGTTTGGTACTCTCGCCTTTAATCATTGCTGCTACCTGCTCCACCATCAAGCTGCAATAGTGTAAACATAGCATTCGTTTTCTTTGCTAATATCGTGTCAAACAATAGACTATAAAAACAAACTGTTCTCTCTCTGAATTGAATTCTCTTACCAATATGAACTACAATGAAAATCACTCCTTATATTAATTTTGGCTGCTATGGATTGGTTGCTATAGCATCATAGCTATGCTAATCAAGTTATCGTATATGGAGTACCCTCTGTATTCGTTCTCTCTGATTGGTCCAGAAAATGGCTGTGCCTCAGAAACCTGTTTGGTCGCTTTATGCAATATCCCGTTCGCTTTATGCAATAACCCCTGAAAGAGCATACATTAACACTACTGGTGCGCATATAATGGGAAAGTACCGTTTTTTCTATGCATCTTCCTCCCCTAGGAAAATATCCTTTTGCAACCTCCCCCCTTCTCCTGAAAAGAAATACGGGATACGACCCTGGCCTGGGCATTAAACTACAAAATGCGGGAGGACTCCTAAATTGGTTTTACCAAAATTGGCACACAAGATGTTAAAATGCGTCTGTAATGTAAAACCCATTCATTCACACTCATTAAAGCACTCCCAGTGCTTAATAAATAGGGGCTCTTCAAACCTTTCACCCTGGGAATTTTAATTGCCTTGGTAAATGACATCGTAATGTGCTATATGGATGGAATGCTTATATTATTAGGGCGGCTTTTGGTTTGAAAATAACAGTTCTGAATTCAACTTACACGAATAAAAGTAAAAAAAAGTATAAATCCTTCCATGCTTAAAAATTGAAAGCTTGCTTGTACTAAATTTTCCTTTTTTTGTGTATATGCCAGTACCTACTATCACTTAGGCCTTACATTCTTAACAAACAAGGTAAGCAGTAAGTTTACTATGGTAAAGTAGGTTGGAACAAGAATAGTAAGAAAGGTTAATTTACTAGTTATAGTCAACGTAAAAATAAATAGCATAGTATAGTAATATTAAATTCAATTATATAGTATATTTTACTATACTACATATAGTATATGTAGTATAGTAAAAATTTACTAGTAAACAGCTTACAATTATATATAGTAAATTAGGATGGGAAAAGTAGATAGACAGAACGACCCCACAAACAAAAATTCAATGAAGTATAGGAATCTTTCAGTTGTAGATTTCTGACTAATGGTAGGCTATGTAAAGTCGGGTAGAAATGAGATTACAAAAATGGCCTTAAAATGTAAGAATATTTCTTGGGGCGTGGCCAAAGCTTAAGGGATGAAGGAAGAGCATTTTTTCAGTATGTCGACCTCTTGCGTCGTGTGAGATTATAGTAGTAGCTGCTGAACTACGATACGTAAATTTAAAAAATGATAAAATAACTTGGAAGCTTGCCTTTAAAAAACTATCATTTGCTTACGTCTTCTCATTTCATCATTATATGATTTAATTGGCCATTTTTCCATTTTGTTTATCTTTTAGAGCATAAATTGCGTCAGACCTAATAAAAAAGGGAAAAATCATATGTATGCCTGTACTAGAGTAATTTAAAGGTTTGAACTAACTCAGATTCCGCAAGAATTGACGAAACTCCCTAGAATCATGGTTGCAGCAATAGCTACGTCTTAGTATAGAGCGAACCACGACTCGTAGTAACCATAAGTTTAAAAACACGTTTTGAAAAAATACTTGTCTGGCAAGAAAAATTTTTCATTTAATGCTGATTCAGAAATGCCAATTTTTATATCCATTTATCTTAATAGTAAGAGTTTATTGCAAAAATAATATTATGGGAATTTTAAAAAGAGCTTGAAAACCCCTCAAAAATGACAGTAGATCAAAAACTCTCAATTGGAGGTTTTCAGCCGCACATTGAAAAAAAAAAAAAAAAAAAAAAAAAAAAAAAAAAAAAAAAAAACACACCTTTTCGCATCTGTAGCGCTGGTGTTTCTCCCTTTTCCCCTCAAGTGTTATCCTTTTTAATAAATGGTCATAAAATACTGGAAGAGCGTTCATTTAATCAGAAATGGCAATATCTAGCACCCTTTCTTTAACCAACAAAAGAGATCGTGCCCAAGTAATGTGGTATTTTCTGCCATAGTGCCAGAAAACATTAACTTTTGCCCAAAAGAGGGCAAAATAGCGGTGATCCAAATTCTAAGACAGCCAATTGATTTATCATGGCCTAAAGCCAAAGGTTTTGAGGCCCTGAACTACAAGAAAAATCATATTTTGTATGGTTAGCACCCAACTCCTTTTTTATTTATATTTTTTCCGCCAGGGCTATTAGGCTACCGCAAGATCACAGAGAGACGTTTAGTAACTAATCTAAAAGCTATTGCTTGTCTACGTACCTCTTATGAACTCCCCTTAAAACCCTCACTTTAGAAAATACCAAACGGCACCAAAAGAGGCATTTTTGGTGCTATTTCTGGAATGGAAAGGCTAGAAAGCATTAAGGGTGTCATTGTAATCCTTATGGTTGAAAATCCTTAAACGGAGGTTTACAATCTCCTTTTTCGTATAGTCCCCTTCCCCCAGTCCCCT
Organism: Artemia sinica; assembly: GCA_027921565.1. NCBI lineage: Eukaryota > Metazoa > Arthropoda > Branchiopoda > Anostraca > Artemiidae > Artemia > Artemia sinica. The sequence goes on from CM051267.1 coordinate 34,311,525, forward strand.
TAGCAGATGAGAAATATAAGACACGTCTTGAAAAAAAGACTGTCCAATGAAAAAATGTCATTAATTTATTCTTGTGAAAACAATTGAATTTTTACTTGTAATGTCTCTAGGATACCGGTAAAACTATACCCCATGCACTCTCTATCTGTTTGACAAATTTTGACACGTCTCGTAGGAAAATTTAAGGACGGTAGAAAGTAAAAATACATTTAATGCCCTATTTTAACATACTTTAAGGAAAATTACTTACTTTAAGGAAAGATCTTCTTGTGAGATGCACTGTGTTGATTCAAGAAAATAAAACGAGCAAAAATTAACTTGAATAAAAACAAAGATTTTTTATGGAAGAAAAGGGCGATGTTGAAACTTAAAAGATGCTAAACTTATTGGTTCGGAGATTTCTCAAGATATACCTCGTATCTGCAGACTTGCCCAAACAAACTAACTCGTGATATTTTCCGATCTTTGTAGAATTTTAAAATTTGCGCTTTACTGAAAACTGAGCTTGCTTAAGCTGTTTTTTGGAGAATTACAATTGCTTAATATAAGTATTTAATAACATGACCGATGAAAGACTCTTGAGAGCCTTATAAATTAGTCTGTTGTTTCCTGCAGGCTGCTTAAATAATTTTCCAGTCCGAATAGAACACCCTTTTTGTGGGGTTGGTTCCGTGTTTTCAGTAAAGCTCTATTCTTTAGAATTATAGAAATACTGGAAAAATATCACGGGTCAGTTTATTTGAGCTAGTTTAGTAGATATGTTGCGTATTCTACGAAGCAATAATTTTTGTTCGTCTTAATTTCCAGCTTTAATCTTTATCTCCATAAGAATAACTTTATTTGTTTAAATTAATTTCTTAAGATGCATAATTTTACTCATGCTTCAAGCTGCAATTTCTTAGTCTGAGATAAGAAATTTGAGTCGACAAAGGGGTGGTAGATAAGGATAGGAAGGTAATTTTAATAATAATAAAGAACTTGACAGATATGTTACCGGAATCTGTCCACAGGAATACCTTCAATAACCAGTTAATAACACCCGCTCCAAAAAAAAAATAGTAAGCGTGGCGAATAAAGACAACCATTTAGCAAGACCATACCCAAGATTTTTCTTTTCGGAGGGGGTTTTACTCAAAGATTTTTTTTCGAGGGGGGGGGGGCTACACAAAAAACGCATACAAAATTTTGTTTATATCCATTGTTGTTACGCTTTTACGATTCAGACAAACATATCAGGGGGGGGGGGTTGCCTGACACAGAACCGTACTCTTCCTCTTTTGTCTTAAAATATAAAAGTGAATGATACAATTTTGCTTGCTTGTTTAGCTCCTACACTTTTTTAACAATGTTTTAACTTGGGATAAAAATTCACTTCGGATTCTTTTATCTATCAAACATGCCTAGTTTTCCTGTCGTTCAGTTACACCAAGAAAATGATGTTAATCTCCATTGCCTTTCTGATCTAGTCAATTAACAATAATCAAAGGAAGGATTTGGACATGAATTCGACTCGTGAACTACCTAAACTACCATGACTACCTAAACTAACTAAAAGGTTGAACTACCTAAAAAGGACATGAACTACCTAAAAGGTTGATATACCACCGAATAGTCTTTCAGAGTTCGGCTAGGATGTCCCTGGAATGTATGCAAATTCACACCACAAGTTGATTGCAAGATGCAGCATATTCATAAACATGATCAATTACGCAATTTAAGTCTTACAAAACATTTTTTTCTATCCATGATTTCCAAAGCGTATTCCGAAAAATCGAATATTCATGTACAATAGTAGATGTTGCTTTAAGATGCATAATCAAAAGCTTCCATTGGGGGAGGAAAAGTAGGCAATTGCGACCTAGATTTCCCCCCTCCTACGTTTAGATAAACCATCCAATAAAGGGATTTTTTTTCTTTTTGTATCCAGGATTTTTGTTCGGAGGGTTATTTTTTTTTGTTGGGGGGAGGGGGATAAAACTAAAAAAAATGTATCAAAATTTGTTTATATGTATTTTTGTTACCTTTTTACGAGTTTGTCTGACACGAGTCAGATAAATATTTTGGGGAGGGGGTTCAAACACCGAACCCTTTTCACCCCTGGATACTATCTTGCATCCAATAAATCAGGAAAGCAGACACCTGTCACCCTCTGCTCTTTATACTAAGGTTTTATTGGCACTTACGTATTATCCCGATCCCACTCAAGAAGTGGAGTTAATCCTAATGAAATATACCAATTTTTTTTAACCTATTTGGAGCAAAAATATTTTTTAATTAATTTCTGTTCTTTTATATTGACATAGTCTTTTCAGGGAAAAAGAAAATAATAGTTTAAATCTTTTCGTGTTTTTTAAGAATTTATAGTTTGACCTGCTATTTGTATGCTGGAGAAAATTTTTCAGCAATTTTTAACAACATAAACCCCTTTAAAAATCCTGACACAAATAGTAGTGTTTAATTTAGTTTCATACCTCCTCTAGTTGACCTGAAATAGAAAAATTGATACTCGTACCATTCGCAAAAAAATCTGTCTACTTTCTTTGGCAGCTTGGATGCACTTACGCTATTTTGATTTGGTTAAATTTTAAGAGCAGAAGTAGCCCCGATAGTTTGAGCATAATACCCTCAGTCGTTTTTGTGACTGCTGAGATGCCTTATTGGAAATTAGCATTAACACAGTGCATTTTGATTTAATCTTAAGGCAACATTTAGTTTTTAAACATAATGGGCAAATGGGAGGGTGGGCGTGGGAGGGGGATTATTTGCCCTCCAATCACTTTCAAATATTAAAAAGTGCACAAGCCCTTTCTATTTTCAATTGAATGAGCCCTTTTCGAATTTTCTACGACAACTCCTTCGATACGAAGTGCCCTGGTCTAAACAAAAAAAGAAAATTAATACATTGTACCCATATCGCTCTTTACTATAAAAATATCAAGCCTTCCAAACACTTTCGACTATCAAAAAGGGCACTAGCCCTTCCAATTTCCAATCGAATGAGCTCTTTTTGAGTTTTTACGACAACGCTTTCTATAAACACCTTATATACCCCCAGGGTATAAATCACAACCCTTGCCCTGAGGGCTGTGAGGGGGTTGTCATCATCAAAGACCTAATTTCCAGAACTTTCAACTACGTTGAACAAAATGGCTATCTCAAAATTTTGATTGGATGTGTTTGGGGAAATGGTGGGCGTGAGGGGGGGGGGGGGGGTTAGTTGCCCTCCAATTACTTTTGAAGATAAAAAAGGGCACTAGTCCTTTCAATTTCCAATCGAACGAGCCCTTTTTTAAGTTTCTACGGCAATGCTTTCTGTAAAAACCTGTAAAAACCTCAATTTTCAATCGAATGAGCCCTTTTGAAGTTTCTACGACAACGTTTTCTATGAAAACTTTATATGCCCCCAGGGAAAAACTTACAACCCTAGCCCTGAGGGCTGTGGGGGGAGCATCATCCTCAAAGACATAATTTCTGGACATTTCAACTACGTTGAACAAAATGGCCATCTCAAAATTTTGATTGAATGTGTTTGGGGAAATGATAGGCGTGAGGGAGGGGGGGGGGGGGGGTTACTTGCCCTCAAATCACATTCGACTATTAAAAAGGGCACTAGCCCTTTCAATTTCTAATCAATTGAGCCTTTTTTGAAGTTTCCACGACAACGCTTTCCATAAGAAAAAAAACTTCTATGCCCCCAGGGCATAACTTATAACCCTTGCCCTGAGGGCTGTGGGGGGAGCGTCATCCTCAAAAACATAATTTCCAGACTTTTTAACTACGTCGAACAAAATGGCTACCTCAAAATTTTGATTGGATGTGTTTGAGGAAATGGTGAGTGTGAGAGGGGTGTTAGTTATCCTCCAATCACTTTCGACCATTAAAAGGACACACGCCCTTCTAATTTCCAATCGAATGAGCCCTTTTTGAAATTTCTACAACTTCGCTATCTACAAAAAACCTTTTATGTCCCAGGGTATAACTTACAACCCTTGCCCTGTGGACTCTGAGGGGTTTATCATCCTCAAACACCTAATTTCTAAAACTTTTAACTACGTTAAACAAAAGGGCTATCTAAAATTTTGATTGGATGTGTTTGGGAAAAAGTTCGACGTGAGAGGGAAGCTAGTTGCCCTCCAATCACTTTCGACTATTAAAAAGGGAACTAACCCTTTGAATTTCCAATCGAATGAACCATTTTTCAAGTTTCTACGACAAAGCTTTCAATAAAAAGCTTATATGCCCCGAGGGCACAACTTACAACCCATACCTTGAGGGCCATGGGGGGGAGTGTCATCCTCGAAGATATAATTTCCGGGCCTTTCAGCTATTTTGAACAAAATGGCTATCTCAAAATGTTGATTGGATGTTTTTGGACAAATGGTGGGCGTGGAAGGGGTGTTAGTTACCTTCCAATCACTTTCGACTATTAAAAAGAGCACTAGCCATTCCAATTTCCAATCGAATGAGGCCTTGTCGAAGTTTCTACGACAACTCCTTCGATACGAAGTGCCCTGGTATGGAAAAAAAATAATACATTGTGCCAAAATCGTTCTTTACTTAGGAGACAAGTACCAAAAAAACTAATTAATTGCAAAAAAGTCTTCGCAATTTCTTTCGCATTAGAAAACCACTAGGGTACCTATTTTCGAGCACGAACCTCAAAACGACGTTTGAGAACGGGCGGCTTAATGAGGTTGCTAACTAGCCACCTAAGGACAACATAGCTACGCACTTTCCTACTCCATCCCAATATATTATAAGCTTCGCTGTTTATTGCCTCTAAGGAATTTTAGAATCATTTTAGATCTTTTCTTAGGACTTCTCCTCGTCCCATTTGAGAACGTCTAGAACATACATAATCCAGTGGGTTCTAGGCGTTTACCCCCCCCCCCCGCCACCGATTGCACCCCGGAAAATACCCCTGGAAAATACCCCCACGCGGAAAATACCCCCCCCCCATAGAAAATAAGCCTTCCAAATTTGAGAATTTTATTTCAGTTTTTTCCGTAGGGGGAAGGGATTTTGGTACTTGTGCATTATGCTTTACTCACTCAAGTTTACGCTGTGTAAAATTCGAGAACACACGAGTTTTTTGTTAGTTTCTTCGTTAGTTTAGAAATAAATTTGGGCTATAGATTTGCATATTGGGAGAGGGGGGGGGGGGGTAAAGTATAGCAGGAAATTAAAAAATAAAAACTCAAATAAAATTCTCAAATTTGGAAAGCCTTCTTTTCCACGGGGGAGGGGGCATATTTACCGAGGTAATAAAGTATTCGGACAGTTTGAAGGATAAAAATTATTCTTTCTAGGTATATAGCCACTAAAAAATATAGAAGAATAGCGAGGTATCCGGAAACTTTGTTAACTAAAAAGAGAAAAAAATCCCAGTATAAAGTAAATGTAATGTTTCATTTAAGTGTTTTTTTCCAAGTGTTGAAAGTTCTTTTTTTAATGACCGTTTTTCCAAGTATTTAGTACTGTTATTAGGTTATTATAGTGTTTCATTTAAGTTTTTTATGATGATCGCTGATCAAAGTTTATGTTATTTGTACCTTTCCTTTATGTTATTTTGCTATGTTCATGGCTGTATATTTGGCTTTAAAGTACACTTCTCTATCTATCTATCTAATATGAAGAATACTTGTACCAGACACATTTTTCATGCAGACACGATGTACTTTACCTCCCCCCCCGCCCTAATATGCAAATCTATAGCCCAAAATTATTTCTAAAGGAACGAAAAAACTGGTGAGTTCTCGAAATTTACATAGCGTAAACTTGAGTGAGTGGCGCATAATACACAAGTACCAAAATTCCTTCCTCCTACGAAAAAAAAAATAAAACTCAAATAAAATTCTCAAATTTGGAAAGCCTTACTTTCCACGGGATGATATTTTCCGGGGGCTATTTTCCGCGGGAGGGGGGGGGGGGTAAACGCCAGCCACCAATCCAGTGCACTGCTGTGTCATTTAGTAAGCTGTAATATCCTCAAGAGGTACCAATCCTTAAGGTCACCCTTTAACGCTGCTCGCAATTACGGTTTTGTTTAGGCCAACTCGTGAAAATGTAACCCTGATGACGCTATTAGCTGCACTTATAGGGAATCCCTTCCAAGGATAAGGACAGAGGAAGGAGCTAAAAACTCCATAGTGGAGTTTATTATGAATTTGCTATAAATTATTCAAAAGCAAAATGGTTGACTTGGAATCAATAAATTGATGTTTAGAAGGTTTAAGTTTGTTTTATGTTTAGGTTTCTATTATTTTTTTTTTCAGTTTTAAAACCAATGGAATGAAAGTTTAAAGGAATATTAAGGCCCATCCTCTGTTTTGAAGTGGTAAGAATAAAAAAGAGGCAACTAAGTCAAGCAACCATATTTCAATTACTAAAAAGCTGTCCTAAAGTGCAAAACTTATCGAAAGTGCTAAGAGCTGTGCCGAAATCTAGGTCATATCTGAAGTGAAGAGACGTAAAAAAAAAACCGAAAACGTATATCATAAATGCATAGCATTGTAAAGTGAATGTGCACTGTGCATCCCTCTGTGATGCAGGAAACCTTCTTTCTAATAAATCGTCCAAGTCGTGTTTTCGAGGAGTAAGTTGTTAAAAGAATTGAAATTTACTCTGAAAAACACTCTACCTTTACATAAAATAAGGATTCGTATTGAATAGTTGCTTACCAACTAAAATGCATTATAGGCCCACTTTTTAAAACCTTCTTTGATAGATACTTCAGGTATCTCTTATATTATATAATGGTTCGACCAAAAGAAAAGAATGATTCTCTGCGTCCTCCGGATATAAAACAGCAGCTCGATAATAAAATTTTGCACAATGAAGAGCCAGGGTTTGCACCCGCTATTACCCTAAGACTCTGTCCGTTAAAGAGGAAGCTAAGGCGAAGAAAGTGAAACCTGGAGGATCTCCATTCTTTCGATGATAGTCAAAGCGAGATTGGAAGAAGTAGACGCACATCTATGTGTATATTTGATGAATATTTAAGGTTTTTTTTTTATTTTTTATTCTCATATCACCTCTCTTTTCTCTCTCTCTTTCTCCAAGTTTTAGAAATGCGGTCTTTGAGGATGATAACCCCTTAGAGTCCACAGGGCAAGGGTTGTAAGTTATGCCCTGGGACATAAAAGGTTTTTTATAGATAGAGAAGTTGTGAAATCTTCAAAAAGGGCTCATTCGATTGGAAATTAGAAGGGCTTGTGCCCTTTTAATGGTCGAAAGTTATCCTCCGTCAGATTGGAGGATAACTAACACCCCTCTAACACCCAACAGTTCCCCAAACGCATCTAATCAAAATTTTGAGGTAGCCATTTTGTTCGACGTAGTTAAAAAGTCTGGAAATTATGTTTTTGAGGATGACACTCCCCCCACAAGCCTCAAGGAAAGGATTATAAGTTATGTCCTTGGGGCATAGAAGTTTTTTTCTTATAGAAAGCGTTGTCGTAGAAACTTCAAAAAGGCTCAATTGATTAGAAATTGAAAGGGCCAGTGCCCTTTTTAATAGTCGAAAGTGATTGGAGGGCAAGTAACCCCCCTCTCACGCATACCATTTCCCCAAGCACATTCAATCAAAATTTTAAGATAGCCATTTAGTTCAACGTAGTTGAAAGGTCCAGAAATTATGTCTTTGAGGATGACACTCCCCCCAAAGCCCTCAGGGCTAGGGTTGTAAGTTTTGCCCTGGGGGCATATAAGGTTTTATATAGAAAACGTTGTCGTAGAAACTTCAAAAAGGGCTCATTCGACTGGAAATTCAAAGGGCTAGTGCCCTTTTTAATAGTCAAAAGTAATTAGAGGGCAACTAACCCCTCTCTCACGCCCACCTTTTCCCCAAACAAATCAAAATTTTGAGATAGCCATTTTGTTCAACGTAGTTGAAAGTTCTGGAAATTAGGTCTTCGAGGATGACACTCCCCCCCCCCCGAGCCCTCAGGGCAAGGGTTGTAAGTTATGCCCTGGGGGCATATCAGGTTTCTTACAGAAATTTTTGTCGCAGAAACTTCAAAAAGGGCTCATTTGATTTGAAACTGAAATGGCTAGTGCCCTTTTTAATAGTCGAAAATGATTGAAAGGCAATCAAAACCCCTTCCACGCCCACCATTTATCCAAACAAGTCCAATCAACATTTTGAGATAACCATTTTGTTCAAAATAGTTGAAAGGTTCGGAAATTATATCTTTGAGGATGACACTCCCCCCACAGCCCTCAGGGTAAGGGTTGTAAGTTATGCGCTGGGGGCTTATAAGCTTTTTATTTAAAGCTGTGTCATAGAACCTTGAAAAAGGGCTTATTCGATTGGAAATTCAAAAGGCTATTGCCCTTTTTTAATAGTCGTAAGTGATTGGAGGACAACTAACCCCCCTCTCACGCCGACTTTTTCCTCAAACACATCCAATCAAAATTTTAGATAGACATTTTGTTCAAGGTAGTTGAAAGTTTTAGAAATTAGGTCTTTGAGGATGATAACCCCCTCAGAGCCCACAGGGCAAGGGTTGTAAGTTATGCCCTGGGGGCTTATAATATTTTTTTTATAGAAAGCGTTATCGTAGAAACTTCAAAAGGGCTCATTCGATTGGAAATTGAAAGGGCTAGTGCCCTTTTTATAGTCGGGAGTGATTGGAGGGCAACTAACCCCCCTCTCACGTCCACCATTTCCCCAAACACATCCAATCAAAATCTTGAGATAGCCATTTTGTTCAACATAGTTGAAAGTTCTGGTTGTTAGGTCTTTGAGGATGACAACCCCCTCCCAGCCCTTAGGGCAAGGGTTGTAAGCTATGCTCTTGGGGCATATAAGGTTTTTACAGAAAGCGTTGCCGTAGAAACTTAAAAAAGGGCTCGTTCGATTGGAAATTGAAAGGGCTAGTGCCCTTTTTATAGTCGGGAGTGATTGGAGGGCAACTAACCCCCCTCTCACGCCCACCATTTCCCCAAACACATCCCATCAAAATTTTGAGATAGCCATTTTGTTCAACCTAGTTGGAAGTTCTGGAAATTAGGTCTTTGAGGATGACACCCCCCCAGCCCTCAGGGCTATGGGTTGTAAGTTATGCCCTGGGGGCTTATAATGTTTTTTTTATAGAAAGCATTATCGTAGAAACTTCAAAAGGGCTCATTCGATTGGAAATTGAAAGGGCTAGTGCCTTTTTTAATAGTTGAAAGTGATTGGAGAGCAACTAGCGCCCCTCTCACGCCCACCATTTCCCCAAACACATCCCATCAAAATTTTGAGATAGCCATTTTGTTCAACGTAGTTGAAAGTTCTGGAAATTAGGTCTTTGAGGATGACAACCCCCTCACAGCTCTCAGGGCAAGGGTTGTAATTTATACCCCGGGGGCATATAAGGTGTTTAAAGAAAGCGTTGTCGTAGAAACTCAAAAAGGGCTCATTCGATTGGGAATTGGAAGGGCTAATGCTCTTGTTAATAGTCGAAAGTGTTTGTAAAGCTTGATATTTTTATAGTAAAGAGCGATGTGGGTACAATGTATTAATTTTCTTTTTTTGTTTCGACCAGGGCACTTCGTATCGAAGGAGTTGTCGTAGAAACTTCGAAAAGGGCTCATTCGATTGAAAATAGAAAGGGCTAGAGCAATTTTTAATAGTTGGAAGTGATTGGAGGGCAACTAATCCCCCTCCCGCGCCCATCCTCCCATTTGCCCATTATGTTTAAAAACTAAATGTTGCCTTAAGATTAAATCAAAATGCACTGTGTTAATGCTAATTTCTAATAAGGCATCTCAGCAGTATCCCAAGAATGACTGAGGGTATTATGTTCAAACTATCGGGGCTACTTCTGCTCTTAAAATTTAACCAAATCAAAATAGCGTAAGTGTATCCAAGCTATAAAGGAAAGTAGACAGATTTCTTTTTGCGAATGGTATCAAGTTTTCTATTTCGGGTCAACTAGAGAAGGTATGAAACTAAATTAAACACTACTATTTGTGTCCAGATTTTTAAAGGGGTGTATGTTGTTAAAAATTGCTGAAAAATTTTCTCCAGCATACAAATAGCAGGTCAAGCTATAAAGTCTTAAAAAAACGAAAAGATTTAAACTATTATTTTCTTTTTCCCTGAAAAGACTATGTCAATATAAAACGAACAGAGATTAATTAAAAAAATTTTGCACAAAATAAGTTTTTCAAAGAAAAGTAAAGAATTCCATTAAACCAAAAATGAGCAAAAATAAAATCAAATAACCTACCAAGCGTGAAACTACCACAAATCAGCATCGATAAATAAATGAAACCCAAAACGAACAGAAATTACAATAAATAACCGAGTCAAACTCAAAACGAGCAGAAATTAACATGAGTATGGCTCAAAACCCCTATGCCTTCCCAAGGCCAGAACA